>OX940978.1:51685210-52285210 GCA_954871275.1 Leptopterna dolabrata | reverse complement strand
ATTGCGTTAAATCGGAGATACGGGTGATTGAATTTCGGTGAACGTTGGCATATGGGATATGCAGATGTTAATGTGATCTATCTGTGGCTTTATTCGGATATCTCGAAAATATTGTCCCTGATTCTTTTCAAACTTTGTATATTCCTTCTTAAGGTTACTGAGAACAACCCCTATGAATTTGGCGGAGGTAAATTGCGTTAAATCGGAGATACGGAAGATTGAATTTCGGTGAACGTAGGCATATGGGATATGCAGAGGTTAATGTGATATATCTGTGGCTTTATTCGGATATCTCGAAAACATTGTCCCTGATTCTTTTCAAACTTTGTATACTCCTTCTTAACGTTACTGAGAACAACCCCTATGAATTTGGCGGAGGTAAATTGCGTTAAATCGGAGATACGGGTGATTGAATTTCGGTGAACGTAGGCATATGGGATATGCAGAGGTTAATGTGATATATCTGTGGCTATATTCGGATATCTCGAAAACATTGTTCCTGATTTTTTCCAAATTTAGCATACTCCTTCTTAAGGTTACTGAGAACAACCTCTATGAATTTGGCGGAGGTAAATTGCGTTAAATCGGAGATACGGGTGATTGAATTTCGGTGAACGTTGGCATATGGGATGTGCAGAGGTTAATGTGATATATCTGTGGCTATATTCGGGTATCTCGAAAACATTGTCTCTGATTCTTTCCTAATTTAGCATACTCCTTCTTAACGTTACTGAAAATAACCCCTATGAATTTGGCGGAGGTAAATTGCGTTAAATCGGAGAAATCGGAGATTGAAGTTCGAAAAATGTAGGTACCTCGGAATTCCTGGTTGACATTGTATAGCGTTGGCTATATTCGGATATCTCGAAAACATTGTCCCTGATTCTTTCCAAATTTAGCATACTCCTTCTTAAGGTTACTGAGAACAACCTCTATGAATTTGGCGGAGGTAAATTGCGTTAAATCGGAGATACGGGTGACTGAATTTCGGTGAACGTTGGCATATGGGATGTGCAGAGGTTAATGTGATATATCTGTGGCTATATTCGGGTATCTCGAAAACATTGTCTCTGATTCTTTCCTAATTTAGCATACTCCTTCTTAACGTTACTGAAAATAACCCCTATGAATTTGGCGGAGGTAAATTGCGTTAAATCGGAGAAATCGGAGATTGAAGTTCGAAAAATGTAGGTACCTCGGAATTCCTGGTTGACATTGTATAGCGTTGGCTATATTCGGATATCTCGAAAACATTGTCCCTGATTCTTTCCAAATTTAGCATACTCCTTCTTAAGGTTACTGAGAACAACCCCTATGAATTTGGCGGAGGTAAATTGCGTTAAATCGGAGATACGGGTGATTGAATTTCGGTGAACGTTGGCATATGGGATGTGCAGAGGTTAATGTGATATATCTGTGGCTATATTCGGGTATCTCGAAAACATTGTTCCCGATTCTTTCCAAATTCAGCATACTACTTATTAAGCTTACTGAGAACTACACCTATGAATTTGGCGGAAGTAAATTGCGTTAAATCCGAGAAATCGGAGAGCGAAGTTCGAAAAATGTAGGTAACTCGGAATTCTGGTTTGAGATGATATAGCTCTGGCTGAGTTCGATTATCTCGAATACATTGTCCCCGATTATTTTCAAACTTTGTATACTCCTTCTTAACGTTACTGTGAACAGCCCCTATGAATTTGGCGGAGGTAAATTGCGTTAAATCGCAGAAATCGGAGATTGAAGTTCGAAAAATGTTTGTGTACCTATGTGCTATATTCCTAATATCTGAGAAACATCTGAAACTTAAAATTGAAGGCCTTAATATGGTTCCCCTTGCCTGCCAGTCATACAGGGAGAGCCTTTGAGAACGGGGTTAATATTTTGCGTAATGACAGTATCAGTGTGATGGTGTGGTAGGGTGGGTCTTTGAAAGGGGGTAGGCCTTGAAGCGCGCGGCCGTGCGTCGGGTTGTTGCGGGTGAGTCTAGACAGCGCCCGGAATCTGTGGCTGGAATTTCTGTGGCCCATTTCACACTGGTTACATTTTTCGAACTTCGCTCTCCGATTTCTCGGATTTAACGCAATTTACTTCCGCCAACTTCATTATGGTTGTTCTCAGTAACCATAAGAAGGAGTATACAAAATTTGAAAAGAATCAGGGACAATTTTTCGAGATATTCGAACTCAGCCAGAGCTATATCATCTCAACCCAGAATTCCGAGTTACCTACATTTTTCGAACTTCGCTCTCCGATTTCTCGGATTTAACGCAATTTACTTCCGCCAAATTCATTATGGTTGTTCTCAGTAACTTTAAGAAGGAGTATGCTGAATTTGGAAAGAATCAGGAACAGGGTTTTCGAGATATCCGAATATAGCCACAGATATATCACATTAACCTCTGCATATCCCATATGCCTACGTTCACTGAATTTCAATCTTCCGTATCTCCGATTTAACGCAATTTACCTCCGCCAAATTCATAGGGGTTGTTCTCAGTAACCTTAAGAAGGAGTATACAAAGTTTGAAAAGAATCAGGGACAATGTTTTCGAGATAACCGAATATATCCACAGATATATCACATTAACCTCTGCACATCCCATATGCCTACTTTCAACGAAATTCAATGTCCCGTATCTCCGATTTAACGCAATTTACCTCCGCCAAATTCATAGGGGTTGTTCTCAGTAACCTTAAGAAGGAGTATACAAAGTTTGAAAAGAATCAGGGACAATGTTTTCGAGATATCCGATATAGCCACAGATATATCACATTAACCTCTGCACATCCCATATGCCAACGTTCACCAAAATTCAATCACCCGCATCTCCGATTTAACGCAATTTACCTCGCCAAATTCATAGGGGTTGTTCTCGGTAACCTTAAGAAGGAGTATACAAAGTTTGGAAAGAATCTGGGACAATGTTTTCGAGATATCCGAACCATGTCAACCATAGCTACCTACATTTTTCGAAATTCATTGTCTCGAAAACATTGTCCCTGATTCTTTTCAAATTTTGTATACTCCTTCTTAAGGTTACAGAGAACAACCCCTAAGAATTTGGCGGAGGTAAATTGCGTTAAATCGGAGATACGGAAGATTGAATTTCGGTGAACGTAAGCATCTGGGATATGCAGAGGTTAATGTGATATATCTGTGGCTTTATTCGGATATCTCGAAAACATTGTCCCTGATTCTTTTCAAACTCTGTATACTCCTTCTCAACGTTACTGAGAACAGCCCCTATGAATTTGGCGGAGGTAAATTGCGTTAAATCGGAGATACGGAAGATTGAATGTCGTTGAACGTAGGCATCTGGGATATGCAGAGGTTAATGTGATATATCTGTGGCTATAACGGATATCTCGAAAACATTGTGCCTGATTCTTTCCAAATTTAGCATACTCCTTCATAAGGTTACTGAGAACAACCCCTATGAATTTGGCGGAGGTAAATTGGGTTAAATCGGAGATACGGGTGATTGAATTTCGGTGAACGTTGGCATATGGGATGTGCAGAGGTTAATGTGATATATCTGTGGCTATATCGGATATCTCGAAAACATTGTCCCTGATCCTTTTCAAACTTTTTATACTCCTTCTTAAGGTTACTGAGAACAACCCCTATGAATTTGGCGGAGGTAAATTGCGTTAAATCGGAGATACGGGTGATTGAATTTCGGTGAACGTAAGCATCTGGGATATGCAGAGGTTAATGTGATATATCTGTGGCTTTATTCGGATATCTCGAAAACGTTGTCCCTGATTCTTTTCAAACTTTGTATACTCCTTCTTAAGGTTACTGAGAACAACCCCTATGAATTTGGCGGAGGTAAATTGCGTTAAATCGGAGATACGGAAGATTGAATTTCGTTGAAAGTAGGCATATGGGATGTGCAGAGGTTAATGTGATATATCTGTGGATATATTCGCATATCTCGAAAATGTTGTCCCTGATTCTTTTCAAATTTTGCATACTCCTTCTTAAGGTTACTGAGAACCACCCCTATGAATTTGGCGGAGGTAAATTGCGTTAAATTGGAGATACGGGACATTGAATTTCGTTGAAAGTACGCATCTGGGATATGCAGAGGTTAATGTGATATATCTGTGGATATATTCGGATATCTCGAAAACATTGTCCCTGATTCTTTTCAAACTTTTTATACTCCTTCTTAAGGTTACTGAGAACCACCCCTATGAATTTGGCGGAGGTAAATTGCGTTAAATCGGAGATACGGGACATTGCATTTCGTTGAAAGTAGGCATCTGGGACATGCAGAGGTTAATGTGATATATCTGTGGCTATATCGGATATCTCGAAAACATTGTCCCTGATTCTTTTCAAACTTTTTATACTCCTTCTTAAGGTTACTGAGAACCACCCCTATGAATTTGGCGGAGGTAAATTGCGTTAAATCGGAGATACGGGACATTGCATTTCGTTGAAAGTAGGCATCTGGGATATGCAGAGGTTAATGTGATATGTCTGTGGATATATTCGGATATCTCGAAAACATTGTCCCTGATTCTTTTCAAACTTTTTATACTCCTTCTTAAGGTTACTGAGAACCACCCCTATGAATTTGGCGGAGGTAAATTGCGTTAAATCGGAGATACGGGACATTGCATTTCGTTGAAAGTAGGCATCTGGGATATGCAGAGGTTAATGTGATATGTCTGTGGATATATTCGGATATCTCGAAAACATTGTCCCTGATTCTTTTCAAACTTTTTATACTCCTTCTTAAGGTTACTGAGAACAGCCCCTATGAATTTGGCGGAGGTAAATTGCGTTAAATCGGAGATACGGGACATTGCATTTCGTTGAAAGTACGCATCTGGGATATGCAGAGGTTAATGTGATATATCTGTGGATATATTCGGATATCTCGAAAACATTGTCCCTGATTCTTTTCAAACTTTTTATACTCCTTCTTAAGGTTACTGAGAACAACCCCTATGAATTTGGCGGAGGTGAATTGCGTTAAATCGGAGATACGGGACATTGAATTTCGTTGAAAGTAGGCATGTGGGATGTGCAGAGGTTAATGTGATATATCTGTGGCTTTATTCGGATATCTCGAAAACATTGTCCCAGATTCTTTTCAAACTTTGTATACTCCTTCTTAACGTTACTGAGAACAGCCCCTATGAATTTGGCGGAGGTAAATTGCGTTAAATCGGAGATAAGGAAGATTGAATTTCGGTGAACGTAGGCATCTGGGATATGCAGAGGTTAATGTGATATATCTGTGGCTTTATTCGGATATCTCGAAAACATTGTCCCTGATTCTTTTCAAATTTTGCATACTCCTTCTTAAGGTTACTGAGAACAACCCCTATGAATTTGGCGGAGGTGAATTGCGTTAAATCGGAGATACGGGACATTGAATTTCGTTGAAAGTAGGCATGTGGGATGTGCAGAGGTTAATGTGATATATCTGTGGCTTTATTCGGATATCTCGAAAACATTGTCCCAGATTCTTTTCAAACTTTGTATACTCCTTCTTAACGTTACTGAGAACAGCCCCTATGAATTTGGCGGAGGTAAATTGCGTTAAATCGGAGATAAGGAAGATTGAATTTCGGTGAACGTAGGCATCTGGGATATGCAGAGGTTAATGTGATATATCTTTGGCTTTATTCGGATATCTCGAAAACATTGTCCCTGATTCTTTTCAAACTTTGTGTACTCCTTCTTAACGTTACTGAGAACAACCCCTATGAATTTGGCGGAGGTAAATTGCGTTAAATCGGAGATACGGGACATTGAATTTCGTTGAAAGTAGGCATATGGGATGTGCAGAGGTTAATGTGATATATCTGTGGCTATTTCGGATATCTCGAAAACATTGTCCCTGATTCTTTTCAAACTTTGTATACTCCTTCTTAAGGTTACTGAGAACAACCCCTATGAATTTGGCGGAAGTAAATTGCGTTAAATCGGAGAAATCGGAGATTGAAGTTCGAAAAATGTAGGTAGCTCGAAATTCCTGGTTGACATGATTATAGCGTTCGCTATATTCGGATATCTCGAAAACATTGTCCCTGATTCTTTCCAAACTTTGCACACTCCTTCTTAAGGTTACTGAGAACAACCCCTATGAATTTGGCGGAGGTAAATTGCGTTAAATCGGAGATACGGGTGATTGAATTTCGGTGAACGTTGGCATATGGGATGTGCAGAGGTTAATGTGATATATCTGTGGCTATATCGGATATCTAGAAAACATTGTGCCTGATTCTTTTCAAATTTTGCATACTCCTTCTTAAGGTTACTGAGAACAACCCCTATGAATTTGGCGGAGGTAAATTGCGTTAAATCGGAGATACGGAAAATTGAATTTCGGTGAACGTAGGCATCTGGGATATGCAGAGGTTAATGTGATATATCTGTGGCTTTATTCGGATATCTCGAAAACGTTGTCCCTGATTCTTTTCAAACTTTGTATACTCCTTCTTAAGGTTACTGAGAACAACCCCTATGAATTTGGCGGAGGTAAATTGCGTTAAATCGGAGATACGGAAAATTGAATTTCGGTGAACGTAGGCATCTGGGATATGCAGAGGTTAATGTGATATATCTGTGGCTTTATTCGGATATCTCGAAAACATTGTCCCTGATTCTTTTCAAACATTGTATACTCCTTCTTAACGTTAGTGAGAACAACCCATAAGAATTTGGCGGAGGTAAATTGCGTCAAATCGGAGATACGGGTGATTGAATTTTGGTGAACGTTGGCATATGGGATGTGCAGAGGTTAATGTGATATATCTGCGGCTATATCGGATATCTCGAAAACATTGTGCCTGATTCTGTCCAAATTTAGCATACTCCTTCTTAAGGTTACTGAGAACAACCTCTATGAATTTGGCGGAGGTAAATTGCGTTAAATCGGAGATACGGGTGATTGAATTTCGGTGAACGTTGGCATATGGGATGTGCAGAGGTTAATGTGATATATCTGTGGCTTTATTCGCATATCTCGAAAACATTGTCCCTGATTCTTTTCAAACTTTGTATACTCCTTCTTAAGGTTACTGAGAACAACCCCTATGAATTTGACGAAGGTAAATTGCGTTAAATCGGAGATACGGGTGATTGAATTTCGGTGAACGTAGGCATCTGGGATATGCAGAGGTTAATGTGATATATCTGTGGCTTTATTCGGATATCTCGAAAACATTGTCCCTGATTCTTTTCAAACTTTGTATACTCCTTCTTAAGGTTACTGAGAACAACCCCTATGAATTTCGGAGGTAAATTGCGTTAAATCGGAGAGACGGGTGATTGAATTTTGGTGAACGTTGGCATATGGGATGTGCAGAGGTTAATGTGATATGTCTGTGGATATATTCGGATATCTCGAAAACATTGTCCCTGATTCTTTTCCAACTTTTTATACTCCTTCTTAAGGTTACTGAGAACAGCCCCTATGAATTTGGCGGAGGTAAATTGCGTTAAATCGGAGATACGGGACATTGCATTTCGTTGAAAGTACGCATCTGGGATATGCAGAGGTTAATGTGATATATCTGTGGATATATTCGGATATCTCGAAAACATTGTCCCTGATTCTTTTCAAACTTTTTATACTCCTTCTTAAGGTTACTGAGAACAACCCCTATGAATTTGGCGGAGGTGAATTGCGTTAAATCGGAGATACGGAAGATTGAATTTCGGTGAACGTAGGCATCTGGGATATGCAGAGGTTAATGTGAAATGTCTGTGGATATATTCGGATATCTCGAAAACATTGTCCCTGATTCTTTTCAAATTTTGCATACTCCTTCTTAAGGTTACTGAGAACAACCCCTATGAATTTGGCGGAGGTGAATTGCGTTAAATCGGAGATACGGGACATTGAATTTCGTTGAAAGTAGGCATGTGGGATGTGCAGAGGTTAATGTGATATATCTGTGGCTTTATTCGGATATCTCGAAAACATTGTCCCAGATTCTTTTCAAACTTTGTATACTCCTTCTTAACGTTACTGAGAACAGCCCCTATGAATTTGGCGGAGGTAAATTGCGTTAAATCGGAGATAAGGAAGATTGAATTTCGGTGAACGTAGGCATCTGGGATATGCAGAGGTTAATGTGATATATCTGTGGCTTTATTCGGATATCTCGAAAACATTGTCCCTGATTCTTTCCAAACTTTGCACACTCCTTCTTAAGGTTACTGAGAACAACCCCTATGAATTTGGCGGAGGTAAATTGCGTTAAATCGGAGATACGGGTGATTGAATTTCGGTGAACGTTGGCATATGGGATGTGCAGAGGTTAATGTGATATATCTGTGGCTATATCGGATATCTCGAAAACATTGTGCCTGATTCTTTTCAAATTTTGCATACTCCTTCTTAAGGTTACTGAGAACAACCCCTATGAATTTGGCGGAGGTAAATTGCGTTAAATCGGAGATACGGAAGATTGAATTTCGGTGAACGTAGGCATCTGGGATATGCAGAGGTTAATGTGATATATCTGTGGCTTTATTCGGATATCTCGAAAACGTTGTCCCTGATTCTTTTCAAACTTTGTATACTCCTTCTTAAGGTTACTGAGAACAACCCCTATGAATTTGGCGGAGGTAAATTGCGTTAAATCGGAGATACGGAAAATTGAATTTCGGTGAACGTAGGCATCTGGGATATGCAGAGGTTAATGTGATATATCTGTGGCTTTATTCGGATATCTCGAAAACATTGTCCCTGATTCTTTTCAAACATTGTATACTCCTTCTTAACGTTAGTGAGAACAACCCATAAGAATTTGGCGGAGGTAAATTGCGTCAAATCGGAGATACGGGTGATTGAATTTTGGTGAACGTTGGCATATGGGATGTGCAGAGGTTAATGTGATATATCTGCGGCTATATCGGATATCTCGAAAACATTGTGCCTGATTCTGTCCAAATTTAGCATACTCCTTCTTAAGGTTACTGAGAACAACCTCTATGAATTTGGCGGAGGTAAATTGCGTTAAATCGGAGATACGGGTGATTGAATTTCGGTGAACGTTTTCATATGGGATGTGCAGAGGTTAATGTGATATATCTGTGGCTTTATTCGCATATCTCGAAAACATTGTCCCTGATTCTTTTCAAACTTTGTATACTCCTTCTTAAGGTTACTGAGAACAACCCCTATGAATTTGACGAAGGTAAATTGCGTTAAATCGGAGATACGGGTGATTGAATTTCGGTGAACGTAGGCATCTGGGATATGCAGAGGTTAATGTGATATATCTGTGGCTTTATTCGGATATCTCGAAAACATTGTCCCTGATTCTTTTCAAACTTTGTATACTCCTTCTTAAGGTTACTGAGAACAACCCCTATGAATTTCGGAGGTAAATTGCGTTAAATCGGAGAGACGGGTGATTGAATTTTGGTGAACGTTGGCATATGGGATGTGCAGAGGTTAATGTGATATATCTTTGGCTATATCGGATATCTCGAAAACATTGTGCCTGATTCTGTCCAAATTTAGCATACTCCTTCTTAAGGTTACTGAGAACAACCCCTATGAATTTGGCGGAAGTAAATTGCGTTAAATCGGAGATACGGAAGATTGAATTTCGGTGAACGTAGGCATCTGGGATATGCAGAGGTTAATGTGATATATCTGTGGCTATATCGGATATCTCGAAAACATTGTTCCTGATTCTTTCCAAATTTAGCATACTCCTTCTTAAGGTTACTGAGAACAACCCCTATGAATTTGGCGGAGGTAAATTGCGTTAAATCGGAGATACGGGCGATTGAATTTCGGTGAACGTACGCATATGGGATGTGCAAAGGGAAGTTGCCGTAGGGTGGGTCGTTCGGTGAAAGGTGGTAGGCCTTGAAGCGGGCGGCCTTGCGTAAGGGTTGTTGTGGGTGAGTCTAGACAGCGCCCGGAATCTGTGGCTGGAATTTCTGTGGCCCATTTCACACTGGTATGGAGTATGGTGAATTGCTCAGCGCATACTACTGAAACGCGCTCTGCTACCATGTGACAGAGTGCGCCAGTGGTGGTGGACCCTCGAGAGTCCCCCTCCTAGACCAGCGAGATTATCACCGGTTAAGAAGGGATGTCGATTAGGCTTCCGCCAAGTGACCCCGTCTCCACCGGAAGAAAAAACAACTCGAGAACAGCCACACCGTCGCAACTTCGAGTAGAAAAAGTCCCCTCGGGATATACCCATTGAGGCAAAATCCATGGTTATAAACTGGTTTTTTTTCTTATTTTAAATACATACCTGCCTACAAAAAATTAAGTTCTCTTTCCAAAGGGTGGGGGGGGGGGGGGGAGAAGAAAAAGTGAACAAAGCTTTAGACTTTGAAGCACAATACCTCGCGAAGCGTGTTGCCTATTCTTTTCAGATGTTAAGCAGCAGTTAATAATAAATTGAATAAATAAACTGTTAGGTACAACATCATCCGTGCCACGGCTTAGGTAAGATGTAAGGTCTAACAAAACACCGGTTGCCGGCTGACTCATTACCCTGCAGTTCCGGCCGGACGTTGAGGGAAGGTCATCACCATTGCTTACACAGACTTTCGCTCCTGCATTTCACTCGATTCAACATCTTTCCCAGCGATGTGTTTCCAAGTGATCCGCCAGCAAAACTTTCTTGGAGTGCGTTCCGAAAAGGAATTCTGCGGTATACGTCGATTGCCAAGGCATCCGGTGAACTACGGATCTTTCAAGGCTCGGGGATCCGCTGGCAAAACTGGAATACTTCTGGTGAGCAAAAGAAATCGTCGCGTTCTTTGAGGTCTGTACCGTGTCGCACCGTTGCTACCAAGATGCGCACGTTTCATCACTGTCGAGTAAATTGAGTTTTGAGCTGATTGAGGCCCTTCGGTATAGTCCGGTCAATCTAGACTTCGGTGAACACAAAAGGTCGGATGTTACGTTTCTAAATTTTAATTGGTGTCTTGGCACCCCAATAGTGGGAAACTAAGCGAATCCAACAAAATTTTTATCGGGACAACTTCTGGGGGCCTAAAAACCTCGAAATTGTCGGACTTTTTTCAGTTTTTCGCTTATACCTCGCTAAGCAAGCCTTCCACAGAAAACATTATGCCTTCCTAAATTAAAGTGCAATAAATTCTGCGTCGAATAACCCATTGGAAAATCAAAATCGGTTCGGCCGTCTAGGAGCAATCGCTTATTGAAAAACGGCTATTTTTTCCAACTTGTTCGAAAAATCCATTTCCAGCACCTTGAAGAGCAGTAACTCCAAAACGGTCACTCCAATCGGAAAAAGTCATAGAATGAAAGTTGTAGAACATGGAATTCTGCTGTACTTCTGGCTGGATAAAATTGTTCCCGCCATTATTCATGAGTGGATTGAAGGGAATGTCTTGTTATGATAATGAAGACCTGAGTTACGAGTGGCGAGGATTTACAGCCCCAAGTGTATGGCAAGCATTTGTGGCCACACCAACGGACTGAGAGAGACACAGAACCGAACTTTGTTCAGAAACGTCTGAAATGTTTGATTTTTGATCAACTAGGTCGATTCCGATACAGAAATTAGTGGTTAAATTTAACTACTCATAAGTTACACCACTGATGGTCAAATTAATAGGTACGGATGGCCATCATCACCAAATTGAGAAAAGAAACTGAAAACATACAGGGTGGTTAATTAACAGAGACGGTAAAAAGTCACAAACGTCATAGTCATAGTTTTTTATCATAAAATCGCTGTTTTTTGCTTAAACGTCGAAACTTGCAACTTTTGGGATAAACGTCATATTTGTGGCCGAATAAAACTAATTTTTTTCGTAAATTTTTAAAAATTTGCATACTCATTTCAGTTGCCTGAATTCGCGTCACAGGGAAACCCCCTTTAAGTTGGTGGGGGGGGGGGGGTGTCCTTTCTCTAGAAGGCGGAACATTCTTCTGTGACCCAGGTAGAGACAGAGAGATAAAGTATGGAAAACAGGTAAGTTCCATACTTTGTCTCTCTATCCGAAATGCGTACTAAATCTATAATTAGGTACCTTTGTTTTATATTTATATATTTTTTTTTATTTATTGTTAGTTATGTATTTTACAAGTTTTTTCCCCCACGTTTGATATTTTTGTTTAAATTTTTGCAAGCGAATAGGGTAAAAGGTCCATTTTTCATTTTGGTGGATTTTTTTTAAACATGCACCAAAATGAAATTGACAGGCCCAAACAAATTTGAAAGGAAGTGCCATTTGGACCAACACACAAACGTACACAAGCAGGGAAATAGACGCCAAAGCTTGCTGACTGAAATTGTCTGCGAACCCCGGATGAAGGGCGAAGAGGACGAAGCCGGAGGGTAGAAATCAGAGGACGTCACATGTATGAAATAGTCTCCCACATCAGCGGACGTTGAGAAATCATTCAAAAACGTCAGCCGAGTAGGCAGTACAGCTTCCTCATTGATCACATGAACGTACAGAATGGCGTCGGAGCACATGGTAATATGCGGGACCATCTGCGATCCAACCCGCGTTTACCCTCAAAATTTCAGGTCTACGACTATTTTTCACTTGGAAGCGTTAAAAGGCAAATGGTCAACATTTCATGTTCGCGCATGCGCAGACGAAAGTTACAGTACGATTTCAATGAAATTCATATACATGTGGAACTATCAAAGTATTATTCCTGATCGACCCTCCAAGTTGAACTCATTTTAACGATATTTAAGGTAGTTATGGGCGTTTCAGTATTTCACGTTTCGTGCGCATGCGCAGATCGAAGTACTTTTTCAATTTTTGGTATAGGGCCATGTGTGGCCCAACCCGCACCTACTCTCCAAATTTCAGCCCATTTCGACCATTACTTCGGTTAGTTATAGGCGTAACAAGGAATTGACCACAGGCAAACACACAGACAGACACGGAATCAAAAATGTTCGTCGATGTCTGAAACGCAAAATGGTAGTGGAAATGTTCATTTTGGAGGACATACATTTTGTTTCCTCACTACCGAATATAGGTAGGTAAGCTTTTTATTTGTACAAGAGTCGAAAAAAACTCATATCCTCCAAAATGAAAATTTTCACTCGCTTTTTACGCCTCACACACCAAGGAACATTTTTGGTCCCGTGTCTGTCTGTCTGTCCGTCCGTCCGTCCGTCCGTCTGTCTGTCTCTCTGTCTGTGGTAATTCCTTGTAACGCCCGTAACTACCCGATATAATGAACGAAATGGGCTGAAATTTGGAGAGTAGGTGCGGGTTGGGCCACAGATGGTTCCACACCAAAATCATTGAAAAAGTACTGTAACTTTCTTCTGCGCATGCGCAAACGTGAAATACTTGAAACGCTCATAACTGCCTTAAATAAATACCGTTGAAATGAGTTCAAACTTGAAGGGTCGGTCAGGAATAATACTTTGAAAGTTCCACATGAATTTCATCGGAATTTACTGTAACTTTCGTCTGCGCATGCGCGAACATGAAATGGTCAGCAACGCTAAAAATAGTCGTAGAGCTGAAATTTGAGGGTACACGCGGGTTCGATCGCAGATGGTCCCGTATCAAAATGAACCTACCCGACTATTCTATACGTTCATGTGATTCAAGTGAGGAAGCTGTACTGCCTACTCGAATTGGCAGACGTTTTTTAAACTCAGTCACGAATCCAAGGGTTTTGTACCTTCCGCTAGTTAGGAAGCAAAATGCAAAATACTCCTCACTGACAAGAGAACAAATCTTACCAACCCCCACGTTCAACAACACAAGGTTGTGTTCTAAATGATTTTAAATGATAGAATAAGTAGTTTTAACTAACTTCATGTAGGCAGGAGTACTTATTAAATATAATTCTTTATTCAGTATCGGATTCTTTGTTTTGAACCCTTTGCCCTATAGGAACCTAACGCATCATAATAATACTGGTAATTTGACAATAAAATAAACATGGTACTTTTATAAATTCTTCTTTCCTTTGGGTGGACTTATTTGGTTCCTTAATAAGGGTTCGGTTTCGACAATAAGAGTCCTTAATTCATCAAATCCTTTAATGAGGAGCTTTCAACAGCCCTCTGGCTGTCAACTCTAAAACCAGCAACAACAAGCAACCATTAGACAACTAGAGAACGTTGTGAAGTTACAATATTATGTTAATGACTCATTAAAAGAAAGTACTAAATTCTAAAGGAAAGTACCAATAAAATATACAACTTACCAACTTCTCAAAGAAGAGATTCAATATAGGGTCTGCAGCAGACACCAACTACCTTTGCTTGTTGTTGTTGTTGCTGGTTTAGAGTTGACAATGACAGCCAGAGGGCTGTTGAAAGCTCCTCATTAAAGGATTTGATGAATTAAGGACTCTTATAGTCGAAACCGAACCCTTATTACGATACTTTTAGCTAAAACGTCATACAAAATAGCCGAATTTTCGAAATATATATGTTATTTTGTGTACCTAAGCAAGGGAAATAAAGTCATAAAATAAGGTCATAGAAAAAAAAAATCAGTCATGCAGCATGACTTAATGAGCGAATTTTCAAAGAAATATTCGAATTAATGGCTATGGTTTTGAATAAAGGAAAACTTCGGTCTAAACTTTGGTTTTCTATGTATATTCTCTTCGTATTTATTTTAATTTGTACGTTTTGTCCATCCTGATTCTACCGTTTGTTTATTACGTAATTGTACTAAGTGCTTATTTATTTGATCGCTGTGGGTAAATTCAAGGAGTTGTACTAATCGTTTGCCTCCCCCTTTTTTGCTTCGAACTCTCGTCTTCAATTAATACTTCTCACATTTTTCAATCTGACCACTCTAAGGGGGTGGGGGTAAGAGTTTAAAGATTATCCTAGTTTTGGGTAATTTTTGCGCACTTTAAATGCTCTAATTTAAGAACGGATTTAGATATCTAAAATCCGATTTCACCATCGTGTTCAGCGTGCAAAAACCTTTAAAATGAGGGGTCACTTGTTAGAAAATAACATTTTGGGGATTTTTGGGTAATTTTTGCGCACTTTAAATGCTCTAATTTGAGAACGGATCAAGATATCTAAAATCCGATTCCACCATCGTGTTCAGCGTGCAAAAACCTTTAAAATGAGGGGTCACTTGTTGGAAAATAACATTTTGGGGATTTTTGGGTAATTTTTGCGCACTTTAAATGCTCTAATTTGAGAACGGATCAAGATATCTAAAATCCGATTCCACCATCGTGTTCAGCGTGCAAAAACCTTTAAAATGAGGGGTCACTTGTTAGAAAATAACATTTTGGGGATTTTTAGGTAATTTTTGCGCACTTTAAATGCTCTAATTTGAGAACGGATCAAGATATCTAAAATCCGATTCCACCATCGTGTTCAGCGTGCAAACCTTTAAAATGAGGGGTCACTTGTTGGAAAATAACATTTTGGGGATTTTTGGGTAATTTTTGCGCACTTTAAATGCGCCAAAACCCTCCTTAGAGTAGGCCAATTTCGCCCATCTTCGAACTTAGCCTTTCGATTGCCAAGATAGATTTTTTGTGCAAATTTGAGCTGTTTATCTCAATTCTATCGAGAGTTATCGTCTGGAGTGACACATATATAAATAAATATATATATATATATATACATATAAAAAAGTGTTAAATTTCAGGAATCGTTTTAGAATGGTCTGAAACGGATTTCTATGAAGAAAATTTCCAAAAATTTATATTATTTAAATTTCGAAGCCATTGCAATAGCTTCATTTTCTTTGAAAATTCGCTAAAAGGTCATGGAATGGACAAGTCATAAACAAAACAAAAAGTCTCTGGTTATTAAAATGTGTAATGAATTTTCCTAGAGCTGGTAATAAAAGGTAGGTACCTAATTATAAGGTACCTAGGTGCACATAAAAATAAAAAATTGTGAAAACATCGATTTTTGATGAAATTTTAAAAAAATGCCTATTATGTGGTAGACTGGCGCCACCTTTCCCGTACCTATCTTTCGCTGCTTGGTGCCGTCGCGGCACCAACACCTGTGGAGCGATTTCTGACTGGGTCAAACTTGTGCCAAGTACCAACTGTGGACAATAATAATTTATGTAAGGGACGTGTTACACGCCGGGTCAAGTAATGGTGTGCATACTTTGTAAGTTGGGAGGTACCTACTAACTCCATCTCTAGACAGCCATTAAAAACAACAGGAACGTTTGACTCCACATTACCGTCACCTTCACCTAGTGTTTTAGATGTGCTCCGATAGAATGCGCTGGGAGTCGAGTTGAGGGGTGCTGATGGAGAGGCGTAGAGTTGAAGACTATGAAACAATCTTAATATGCCAACTTCTTAATAATAAACCAACTAAAAATGACGCAAATCAATACACAACGGCTCATTTTTTTCCCGTGCCAAGGAACCTACCTCTTCTGCGCCGATCACTGAATTCCTATTCGTAACACCCTGATTACTAGGGTCGTTTTTTGGTACGGTAAGATTACATCCCCACGAACCCCCCACCCGGTCATTTTTGAAATTCCGATGGTCGCTGAACTAAATTACGACCCTCGACATGTGTGACCCCCCCAGGCAAAGTTTGATGGTTTGCATCCTCCGGGCCCTCGCCCAAATTTGATGGTTTGCGTAATAAAATAATTTCGTAATAAAAAACGCTGCAAATGATTACAAACCGGTTTACAATTTTTCTATATCGATAGAATGATGTTATTTATGACTAGATAACCGTTTTCTGTGGTCAATACCTACCCTTGTGCTCCCCACAAGAAAGCCCTGATCGAGTACCTACTGGAGTACGAAATTTCGAAATAAAATGAATAATAATTTAATTTCATAAAAATGCGCGGGATTCAATGATTCAATCATTTTGTTGTTATTCACGAAGCATAATGTTTTTTCTATCAACAAAATCCAGAAAAGCCACCATTCTTCATCAAATGAAACATGTAGTATCACAGAACAACCAACTTGACTTCATACAGCCATCCTTGATTATAATCAGGAGCTCCCTAGTGATGATATCCGGGCCGGATTTTTACCGTTTCATTCACGATCGTGTTGACGAAGCTTTTCAATGCGAACGAACGGCTGGTCGTACAATGTCCCGGGTGGTCTCAAAAAATTCTTTAGATCGAGACGAATTTAAAAACGTAAAAAAACCACACCCACACCCACACGAACGTTTTCGAGCTACGGCATTTTGAAAAGTGCAACCCCTATTTTTCAACCCCCTTAGAGATGACTGACAGTAACGCCGAGCTTCGCGGACCAGCTAGACACCAAGTGGGACCTACAAACCAAATTTCATTAATTTTCGTTTATGGTAACTAAGGAAAGTACGGCGGATGGAGAGAAATGTTTAATTCCATTTTCGAAATGGAAACTTTCAAAAAAGGGGGGGGGGGGGGTTGACTTTTGACAGTAGGTAACGTCGAGCTTCGCGGACTAACTCAAGGTCCCAAGTGAGAACAAACCAAATTTCGTTAATTTTGGTTCACGGTAAAAACTAAGAAAAATGCGAAGTTCGACGGACGGGCAGATAATGGTTTGTTCCATTTTCGGTTCTACGTACTAACCCTGACACGAAAACCACCATATTCTTTTTCTCTTTTCATGCTCAATTCCAAAGTTTCATTATTGAAAATAATAAGCCAAAATGGCATGATCCGTTTCTTCCCCTCCCAGCACTCTTGCTCTTCATGTTGAAAACCACTGTCAACCCCGCAAGACCTTGTCTCCACGCACAGCAAGCGCAGGACACAGGACCAGGATCATTTTTCCAGCCCACTACCGCGATTTGCTTTTGCTTCCATTTCAAGAGTTTTTGTCTGAGTACATTCCCCAGAACAGTTCTGGCAGTTTTGTTGTGCCTCCCCAACTTGCCATGTACGCCTACTCAGTTGCATTTCGCAGAACAAACTAAATAAAGAGGGACAAGGGGTTTCCTGATCCATAACGTTGTAATTACATCAACCAAACAATCTTTAATCTGCAATAATGTAAGGTACATTAATTTCGTTAATGTCTTACAACCGTGCAGCCTTCAAACACACAAACATTGACATTTTCATAATAACAGTCAGATAACCAAAAAGTTTGTCTTATAACTAATTCACTTCCTTAATTGTATTACGACAGTTTGATATAATGGAGGAAGAAAGTTCACCGCTCATTATAGTGAAACTTTCGGTTAACTTAAAAACAATCAGATATAAATTTACTCTATAAATTATAGACATAAATAAATCTTATACATTAGTGCAACATATACCATTTATACCGTTTTAACTTATACAATTTAAAGCAACATACAATATTTTTCCAACTAGACCATAGTATAGCACAGTAAACATGTAGGTTTTTGATATATACTTTTTTTAAATAATTAAATGACACAAACAGTAATTTGGCACTTAATTTACATGTGTACTTGCGCCTTTTGTTTAATGAAATATTTTGTAAACCGTGTTATTTTTAGTTTCATTTTTTAGAAAAGAGTGCCTCAAGAAAAATCGAACATCTAGCGCTAAGTGAGTAATATTATTGTCCAATTACATAGAACGTAGAGCAATCAAATGTCGACTATTTCATTCAATTTTTTTTTTAAATTTGGAAAAAAAAAGAATTGGACAGTCTTCAGTTTTGCACAGGCCTCTTTTTAAACATTTCATAATCCTGAACTTGTCAAAAACTATGGTCTGATGGTTTTCAAAAAAGAAAACTGGTCACCTATTGTTTAATAACTATTTTCTTTTAATAAACCCAACAGTGTCAGCTTTCGTATGAAAACAAACAAAAAATTAAAGAAAGAAGAAAACAATCATGAGCGTGTGAATGTGGGGAAAACAAAAACAGCTGTAACAGACTGAGGTCATCAAAAAAACAATACTATTGAATTCAATTAACTAGGTTGTTCCAAATAACATATCATAAAAATTACAACTATTTCGGCTTAACAGCCATTGGTAATGTGCACGCGACATCGGATCTGTTTGTTTATTGTTACTGAAATGAACAAAGCCAAAAATGTCTGACAAGCCCAAAAAATCTCGAGTTTCATCTCTGTTTTAAATTTTCAGAAGAAAGTTTTTATCATTTTTTTAATCTAAAATTTTTTCCTGTTATTTGTACTTTATGAAGGCAGCTTAAATAAGAGCGGGAGACGGATTTGGGTAGCACAACTCATTGTGGTTTTTTTTACAATTTCTGTTCAGCCAAAGAGGTTGGTAGAGGGTGATAAAGGAGGGTTAATGCATGTGACAAGAAAGCTCGAGGATATCTGCCATTAGGAGCTCATTTTTGCGAGATACATATGGGGTGACAGGTAAAGGCTGAGTAGCCCTCCCAGACACCGCCCATCGTACATGTGCAGCCATGTTGTTCCTCCTACCATATTGTCCTACGGCTTGACAACCTCTTTCTCCACTCCTTGTTGGTCAGAATCTGTTGGAAGCTTCTATGCAATCACCTCAATATTGACCCCAGAAACTCGGCAAATCATTGTGATACTGAAGATACAAAAGACTTTTGTATTTTCAATCGTTACGTCAAACCATTCGAAACCTTTTGACCGAAAAAATGCGATTGGATTGTCTAGAGAACAACTTGTCTTTGTGCCAACTTTAATTTTGGGTTTTCTGCTGAAGATACAGAGTCCAAGGGAAATGCCATCTGAATTCTGTCGTTCGGCAACCAGCGAAATGTTCCTGTACTAGGCTCCAGCTTTGCAATCACAACACCAAAACAGTCTCCCGCCTCCAGTATAAAATATTTCTTCTTCTTACTATATGGTCTCTGTCATACTGATGTACAGAACGACCCTACTATAACAACTTGGCTTTCTCTAAACCTGAACAGCAAAAGCATTTTTAGACATTTATACATCTATACATTTAAAAATGACACAAGTAACAATGAATAATAAACAGTTATTGGCATTATGAATAAATATATCTTTATTATATTATCTGTTAAAATGCAGTCTGTGGATACCCGAGTAAATTAAACCTGTTGCAGTATAGGAAAGACTATTTTCCAAGTTGAATGGGATTGTACAAAAAATCCACCAACCCTCAGAAAGGGTTGACCGGTGTTGTGCGAAGGGGAGTAAACTTAAAATTTTGTTCTGAGAAAATTGAAATTTTATTTTGACGTTTGAAATGCAGTAGAATTATCCATCGTGATATTTTGTTCTGATATGCAATCTCAATATGCCATCGATGGATCATGTTTGATTAATTTTTTTTCCAAAATGGATGATTTTTAAGAGCGAACCAGGAAAATTTGTTTCCAATTTTGAATCAATCGCTTTTACAACTTTGATATTGTTGAGTTGTTTTCAATCGAAAAAGGATTGGCCCTTTTCTGTACGATATCATCCAGTTGAATGGTTAACTGTAAGTATTGAATGTATTAGCTTGAGCAACTGGTACTTAAAGTATTTAAAAAATATATTCATTTACGGATCAACTATTTATATTATTTAACTATGTATTTATATGACTATTATCTGAGGTGTAAATTGGTTTGTGATACCTGTAAAACAGTCTCCCCCTTCCTATGTATTTAACAACTGTAGTCGATAACAAGCATATAGTTTATGAATCTCTGGAGTGTAAAAAAATAAACAAATTCTCGCTGGTCTATTGTATACTATTATAGAACAATCATATTGCCCACAACATCTACGTAAATTATTTAAGAAATTCACCTATTAAAAATCCAGTCCTATCCTAAGTGTTTTTGCCAAGTTGTTAAGTTGGAATCGCGATATTACATTTATACCATAGAAGGAAACACATTTAACAAAATACATTACTATAGATTTTTTGTACAGTTACCTATTTTTTTTTAGTTATCTATTTACCTTTTACCCCTGATTATGAGTAGTAGTATAAATACATTTAATTCTAAGAGTGATGAATTCTTTTAAATATTTTTTTTGTTTTTTGTTTTTTTACATGATATGGACTGGGGAAATTCAGTTTGAGGTAAGTGTTAATGACTGTTTATTTTGTACACAGTCTGATATATATAGTTATTTGTAAGGGAGAATCGATTTCTTGATGGTTTGAATACTTGAGTGTTTTTTGTATGTCGTAAAAAGCAGACGACTTTTCAATGAGAACACCAACTAATCTAAAAATCATTATTTTTTGAACGGCAAATGACGGAATAGAAATATTTAAGAAGTTCCCAAAGAAAAGAGAGGGGAAAAAAATCATCACGGAGCGGAAAGGAGTCACCCAACCCGGCTGCCGGTATTTCCCCTATCCGAAACGTCATGTTAGCCTTCTCAAATTGTCACTTCCTTTCGGTCCCTGTCGTTAAAGTCACTATACTCAAATCTAGGAAAAACCATTGTCAATAATGAAACGAGGAGAGAAAAACGAAAACAATAATTCATGATTATAAAACGAAACAAAATACAGGCCCGAAAAATAATTTCTCTAATAAAAAAAAGTTTCCTTTCAAAACTCCGGAATGATCAAATCATACGCTTGGAACAACGAATACAACTAATTTATACATAAATGATCACATACTATTAACCAAAAATCACATAGAATAGCTTCCTTGCTAACTTCACTTGCCGTCGCTCTATCCGCGAAAACCGCGGGAAGGCGCTGGGTGAATTTTTCCAAACGGTTTTGACCGCTCGCTGTTGTAATTCTCCTCCGATTCGTTTAAAATTTAATCTTTTTGTTGCCTTTTGCCCGAGAAATTAATTTTTTTTTTTTAAAGTTAGCAAGAACATTTTGATTCATTAAATGATTAAAAGAAAATCACATTCTATTGTTATAAAACATGCCAGTAAGATGCAGTGTTGTAATCAAACCTCCCTGTTTAAATTTTGCATTACAAATGACATTGTATTTTTTTTCAAAAATATAAAAAATAAAAAAATGGGAATTTTTCTTTTTCTTTTCATTTTCATCAAAATATAATATAATCTAGATTTTTTTTTCAGTCATTTGTACTTCTTTGGTTTAAAATTTTTAAATTTTTTGCCAGAGAATTAGAATGTACACTAACTAGGGACAATTCTTAATTTTAACACAGCACACTTTTCCAAAACGAAGAAAGGAAATTCTTTCGACTTTAACTGCGAAAATAAATGCATTTGCACATAGATGGCATGAGTTTAGGCCAGTTTTGAAAAAAATTTCACCGGTAAAAATCCTAACAAATACACTTTATTTAAAGAAAGATTTATGTTTTATCGAAGTAAAATGAATTGATTAACCTTACTTCCGTTTCAACGAAAGCTGCTGTTGAAGATGACACTAGATACAACGAAAATTTAAACTTCTCAAGGGGATCAAATGGAATGAAAATCATCCAAAGAAATTATTGATTACTTTCCAATAATAGTTAATCATAAGTAATTAACAAACACTGATTTGGTTGTTTCAAACTGGAGCAGATTAAATACTACAAAAACGGATGCTATAATAATAACGGCTTAATAATCATTATTATATACACATTGGCACATTTATACTTTTCTTAAGATATGTTTTTAATCAAAATATTTTTTTATTTTTTTTCTTTACATTTTGCCTAAACATTTTTCACACCTACATTTTTGTACACCTAATATTTTGACTTGGCCGTTTTCATTTGTTCCGTTTCGTTTGTGAGAGGGAAATAATCGCTTCAAGGAGAAAAGTGCTTGGGATAAATAGAATGTGATTTTGGTGGCTTGAAAAAGCTTTGCAAAAATTTTAAAAATTTTGTTCAACCTTCCATTACGAACTATGAGCCACTAAAATTATCATCACAAATTTATTTTACTTTTAGCAATCTTACGTGGTTGATGGAAGAGTCGACTTATTATCATTGGAAAAACACTCCAATCGTGTCGCTCTGTATTTATAATTAAAATTATTGTGCGACATACACAGAATTACACAATTTAAAGTAGTTGATTACTTTTAAATGAACTAAATGAACAGGCAGCGCGGGTCATCTTGACTATAGCGTTTCTTAGGGCCAGTTCAAGAAACAGGAGTCAACCTTACCACGACTTGAACGACTCAGCGATGATCCAGCGGTCGACCAGCTGTGGTGTTCAGCAAATTTGTCAGATATGAATTTAATTTGAGCGTCACAGAGAAGATATATAAATGGTAGATTATTTTCCTGTTCGGAAGGGAGTTTTTTCCCCCTTGGCGGCGGCCTGTCCCTTTATCTGATAAGAACCCTGAGATATTTTGCTTCTAGCTATACAGTCGGGATTCTGTGAAGAAATATGAAGTTCGTAAGTGGAGTGCTATGTAAGGTAGCATTGCTGAAGAAAAGTTGGTCTCCGCATGCTTCTCCCTTCAAGTTTGCTTTTCTCCTTATTCTGAGTCTGCCATTTCGAGTGACTGACCATCATTTGTCACGTCAAAATCACCATAGAAATCACTAGAAAAGCGATCTGGCCATTTTTTCGTGATAATGCTAAAAATGCGGCGAGTGAATCATTTGGACTCGTGCTGGATGGGTAACTCCGCTTTGTTGAACAACCCGTTTCACAAAAAGGCTTGGCCCAGCGTTTTACCCGAGTTGGATTTTGACTCTGGTTTCTTGGACCGACCCTTAGAAGAACAAATAATCAAAAAACGCTTTTATCCGATACCAGTCAACAACCGGCGAGTTTTACAAGTCAATGCTCTTTTTCAAAGAAAATTATTCGTTTTAATTGTTAAAAAAAAGATCGTTTTGAACGTAAAATAAAAACTATTAGTTCTAAACCAATATTAAAAATAAAACTAAATTATACAAATAAACAAAACATTCTTGTTTCTAATAAGAGCCCTTAGGACCAGCAGATATGTACAAGCACCCATATAACTAAAACTGAACTTATCAATTAAATATCAAGGAATTATAAAACAGAATCTCAAGGCTTCCCCAGAAATCCAACTTTTTAGTTCACAATTCATCTAAGAACACTCCGATTGGCCAAGTCTTGAAAAAATTAAGCTTAAAACACCAGAAATATTTGTCATTATTTTGTACTCGTATTTTTTCTCGTTCAATTTCTTTTACATTTAAAAATTTACGTTTTATACATATAAGAATGGCCTTCATAAGAAAAACTGTACAAAGTTTGGCCAAATGGTTACTTTTTCCATAATATAAATAAGTACCTTAAACATTATAATCATATATAAATGTCCTAGAGCTTTTTTTTTCAATATAAATATAGGTAATATTGAATATATTAGTGTTTGTAAATAATCTTTTTGAGAATCGCCATAAAAATTTGTTTTTAAAGGGAAAATGGGACAAGGGAGTCACTCGCACGAAAAGACTACTTGAAAAATTTGAAAAAGTATTGATTTACGATAAAATAGATTTTGACGTCCAAGAATGACAACAAATAGAGAACACCGTGAGCTTTGTTTTTTTTACAACATTAATGACTAAATTCAATTTTGTTTAAATTTTTTCTTTCGAAATTTATCTCTAAAACAGCAATTTGTTTTCTACAATATAATTTGAAACATCCCTCAGTCGCGCAGCTCATTCCCGAAATTATCCACTTCGCTACTGATCCTTATCAACGTTTCATCCTTCTTATCTCGTTAATTCAGGCAGTTCAAAATTTATTTTGAACATGCGGCCCATGTTCCGACAAGACACTCTGAACCCAGAGGCCACCTGTTTTGTCCTAGAAATCAATTCGCTTTGCCAGTGCCTACTTCCACAGATGAGATCAATCATGTTTTCTTCAACAGACTCTACATTACAAAATCTATTTTCCGAAGATCAGATTGATTCTTTGTACGCTTACATTTTCGAATTAAATTGATTACTTTTTTTTGTATCAATGGCTCTATTTTTGTACTTGGGGAAATTAAGCTAGAGTTTTACACAAGAATAAAATATTATTTTTCCTCTATATCAAAAATTCCTCTTCCAAAACCTGAGGTAGACGGTTAAGCCACTTTTAGAACAAAGTTGTACTTTCAGGTTACTACAAAATCACTTTATTTGATTATTACGGATGGATGGTGTCACAATTTATTATTGTTTAAATATAATTTAATTTTTATTCCTTTTCTGTACAATCGTTGCTCCAGCAACATGATGTTGTAAATCATTTCAGGAAAAAATGAAAACACGGAATTGAGAGTATGAAGTTTTGTACATTGATGGGCTTTGGGCTCTTGTCTACGAGTTGGAAAAAAAAACTAAAAAAAAACTTGTTTTCATTTGTATTTTGAACTGTAAGTACGGATTTTCGTTAAGTACCCGTAATTGTTGAAAAATTCAAGAAGAAACTTTGACTACAGTAGAAAAATCTTTTCAGACTTATTATGATTTGCCAGCATAGAGTGAGTTAACGAATCGAATTTTCTTCTTAGATCCGAAGAGATCGCTTGAGGATTGTTGAGATATTTACTCAATTTTTGATTTTTAGTTATTCAAAAGCTGATCAAGTTGGTAATCCATGTCCACTTAACCCTTCACTGAGGGCGGGTAACTCGTTTAGAGGGGTCTACATTCCCCTGTTTTATTCAAAAGATCCTACTTCATAGTTCGAAGGGGAGAGGAGGGCTTGGCAAGAATTATTACAATGGTTCATTGGGGCGTTAAATTCCATAGATCGTGAGATAAGTGAGATCTTGCGATGGAAAGCTTGGGTGTTGAGGCTGTGAAAACGGGATGGTGAGAGTTGAGCATTTCATCAAATACATTTACATAGAAACAGACGGTTTTAGTCTATTTTGGGACTAAGGGGATACGGTTTTTGATGTAAATTGTTAATAGCCCCCGAAGTTTTGAAGAACGATTCATTATATTGTACGTTTCGTTCGAATCCCTTCAACGCTGTACTGAACGTACCTAAATACGTGGAGGCATGAGACTAAAAGAAAAGGTTGATTGAGGATGTTGGACTATAAAGATAAATGGGCAAATTATATGTAGAAAACTTAAATAGAAACCCATACTTGGGTGGGAGGGGGCTTTGTTGTAGCTTGGATTTTAAACTAGCAAAAGGGGGAACACTTGATGCACCACTTTCTGACAGGCCGTCGATAAAAACATTTGAGAAACAACGATATCCTTAACGAGGATTTTTGTTGTTGTCTTGGATTGTAGGGGTGGAACGAGTAGTTTTGTAGTAGGATGTTTTCGGCAGTCTGAGATGCCAGCTCCAACCATTGCTGAAAATGAGGCCCATCAGAGGTGCATGGCAAACGGAAAGTGGTGGAAATGACAGCGACTTGGACATTTGATGCGTGTCCTTATTGAAACTACTGTACGTTGATTGCGTTATCATTCCCCCCTCGACGTGATACAACATTTACATTTAGATTTAATTTATTAAAATTAAAGAGACTGGTTTGTTTAAATATTTCATTTTAAAACCGGGTACACCCACGGTTGCTCTGGCACGGTGTTGTACTGAGAGAGAATCCGTTGCATGCCGGAGCCACCTTGGTCTCATAAAGGAGGATGGCTGAATGCTGCTGTCGTCTTGAGGAGACGCTTGAGCATCCCGGACGTGCCGCGGTGCTGCAGGGACTTGTGGGTCGTGAGGGAGTTTTTCGTGCGGTAGCGCCGGTGACAGAACTCGCAGACGTACAGAGTGTCACTTCGCTCGTGCTTGTCTTGGAAATGGCGTTTGAGTGAGTAGTAGCAGGAGAAGGTGCGGCGGCAGTAGGGGCAGTCCTGCGGCTCGTTGATCCCTCCCGTCAGAGGTGGGGGCATGGCTAAAACTGGGCGAGGCAAAAAAAAAAGAAGTTAATTAGCGATTGGGAACTGACACATACAAAATCGTGGAATAAGTAGAGGTACTGCACTGTAAGGTCCACTCTATGCTGTTGAATGGCAACTCAAAATGAGATGATTCAGAACTTTTCTGTGGTGGGGTACACTGTACTACGACAAGACGTCTGGGAAACCCTTCAGTAGGGCGTGGGACCACTGGTCCATGCGATATGCAAGGCTCGGCAAGTCCATGCGAGCTGGCAAGGCACAGCATAGTCCAACAGGTAGCAAAGCCAACTGTTAAGACACAGCAAGGCCAGCTCGCCAGGCATAGCTAAGCCAGCTGACACGACATTGGAAGGCCCACACGCCTTGTCGAAGACATGTCCCAGTTCTGTGGCACAGAGTGGAAACGCCCTAATTCAGAACATGTCACTACCAACAAATCGGTAAATGGGTTTTGAGGCCTAGCAACGGTGGAACTGAATGTAATACACTAATTTATAACCAAATTTCGATATTGTTTAGGGCGCTCGAGCACATACACGCCACCAGAACCAAATATACCTACCTACTCCAATATATTGGAAATTGCTGGTGATATCTGATGATGTCAGATTCGTTGGTGAAATGAGCGTTACCCACAGTCCAGTTGATTTTTAACAATGAAAGTAGATTCTGTCCCAATAATTTTGAGACCAACTGCACTCCCTACCATAAACAGTTTTTATTCTATGATTTTTCAGTTTCGTACACCAGTGACGCCATCACCCCACCAGGGTGGGACCACTTTGCCTAGTGTAGGAAACTTCTAAGAATAATGGAGAAAAAGCTATATACCGTAGGAGAGTGCGATATGACAATAAAAATTCTCAGGATGGAACCTAAAATCTAAAATCTCTAAAGGAATTCCATTTAAAACAAAACAAATAAAAGTTATTTTCTCAGATCTACGGGTAAAGCTCATTGACACGTTTAAAACCAATATTAGCTAATAATTATAATTCGATTAATTCAATAATATAATAGCTGGGTGTCCCTCTAAGAATAAAATTAATTGGTTTTAGACTCGAACGTAAAATAAAACCCCTTACGGTATGGTCTCTACAATGCAATCAAAATACTGTCCAAATACTGTTGATTGTATTGTTCACTCAATTACTACAGCTTGATTAAGGTAGGTAACTGTAAATATATGTGATGGTATCCATCATAATAATTCTGCACTGGAATGGTAGAATCATCACCTTGCATTGAATAATCATCTCGAGTTTAACGTGAAGGAGAAACCAAATTCTACTTACGTAATAAGTAGTGGCTACGCAGAAGTTGGTGAATCACTGTCACTGGCTCCAAAATTGGAGCATACCAGAGATATATGCTAAGAGGATAATTTAATGGAAAACCTTTACACCCATTCATACTCTCTATCATACTCTCTGCCTATGAAATAAAATCAGGATTTCATTATCCAATAGGAGGTAAATAGACAAATTGTAAGAATCTTCAAATATATGGTCAATGTGGAACTTATTCAAAACCACACAACCGGATTTTGCTGACAGCGATTGCACCTGATACCTACTGTAGGTAAGTTAATCAATGGCGAAGACTTTAACATCGGTGGCTTAGGTTGGATAACATCCGTACATCGATGTTCTCATCCAAAAAATATCAGATCGACGGATGAAACCGAACAATGTTGTGACGCCTGACCCGCAGAATAGGAAAGAATTGCGGGTCTGGCACGATTCTTGAAGGCGTCGCTCGCTAGTCACTTTGTATTGTCCGCCAAGAAAACTGAAAACCTCCAAAGCGACCAGGAAACTGTTTACACGACAGAACAAGAAGCCCAACCTTGGCCTTAAAAGGCCTTAAAACAGCCCAATGGGGGATCTCCGGTGTTGATTTTTCGTACACCCGTTCTCGAGGGGTCCCTGAGGACGTGTACCAAATTTCAACCACCGGGTTATGAAAGTTTGAAAATCGCTATTTTTTACATTTTTCTACTTCTTCTTCTTGTCGTTCTCGTTGTTCTTTGACAGGGCTTACAGACATTAACAATCGAGCTGAAATTTTGCACACACACAGTTTTCCATGCTCCAAGGAATTACCCTTTGTGAATTTCCCCCCCCCCCCACCCCCCTCTTTGAAATTTTTAGGTAAGTAGGTACCTACCTATTGAGAAATGTTTTTAGATACTGGGAAGAAATGTTTACTTAATCATCAATAACGCAAAAAGATTCCCCCCTAAAAACAACCCTATTGTAAACATTTATCCACCAAAAAAAGTAAGTAGATACAGGGAAAAAATGTTCACTTCATCAATGCAAAAATATGTGATCCCCCCCAAATAACCCTGTTGTAAAAACTTGCCCGCCAAAAAATCCTCAGCCGCAAAAAGGATTTTTTTTAAGACCATTTTGTTTCTTGTTTTTCAACACCTGTTTCAAAGCACAATATTATTGCCAGAAAATGGCTTAAAACTCATCATCACCATCAACTTCTGTTCACATCATAATCATAATCTTCATCAGTTCATCATCATTATAATATCTAAGCCCTGAGGATGTTGAATAAATTCAACGAAACGTTGGCATAAAGAAAATCGTTTTCACTGGCCGAACCTCAGGAACCTCCTAACTTGCAAAAAGGATTGTTATCCGTTTTCCCCGCCAAAATATCACGCTCGGTGCTTCTCTCCTCGCTTTTGGATGGGCATATAGAAACCTGTTTCTTCCCTCTCTGTTGGATATATGTACAGAAACGCGTTACTTCTCCCCGAACCGTGAAATTTCTTTCAACGCTATTTGGCGGGCAAAACAGATATCAGTCTTCGCGGTTGAGTGTTTTGGCGGGCAAGTTTTTAAACTGGATTTTTTTTGGGGGGGGGGGGGGGGGGGATATATTGGGGGTTGAAATATTAGTTGCATTTAGAATTTAGTCGCAGATTTTGAACTTAAGATCCGAAGAAATTCTGATGAACAGCCAACACATCAAACGCCAAAAATGAGAGCAGAGTACCACAGCACCTACTCCTCATTCATTATCCTATATATTATGTTAACTTCTATGGTATCAAGTAATAAAATGTGCCTCATTGCATTACTTTCCATCCCTATCGTCAATGAGCAATAAATCATCTTACCAGATGACTGACACCTAATAGATCAGTATTCATGTTTCTAACCACTTCCTTGTCTAGAACACGTTAAACATTATTCAATAAATCCTACCACGGTAGCGGAAGCCTTGAGATCACTTTTGGGAGGAAAACAATTTTCGCACTCCATATCCAAAATTGCCATTTGCCTTGTGCTTTTCAGAGCTTTCTAACAAATTTGGTTCCGTATCAGTCTTTCTGTCTATCAGCGTGCCGTCAACGCTCGTTACTGTACGAAAAACGTTGGAAATTACTACACAACGGTATATTATTTTCCGCTAAAGACATCCCTTCTGCGTAGATCACTGAATTTCTATTAGTACAGGTACCTCCCCCCCCCCCCCCCCCCACCAAATTTTTTTTGTAGCACGCGCGCGTGCTACAAAAAGTGCCATTAAAGTTCGGCAATTACAGTTAGGTACATAAATATGCATTTTTCCGCCATCTCCTGTAAGGCGCCATTTCGGTGCCAGGAACCTTCCACTGGGTCATTTCTGCTTTGTATTCGTGCAAGAGTTGAAAACAACGTATGACCTCTAAAATGAAAATTTCCACTCCCATTTTACGTTTCAGACATCAAGGAACATATATTTGGTTCCGTGTCTGCCTATCTGTGGTAAATTCCTTGTCCCGGGCAAAACTATACGAAATAACGGTCGTAATGAGTTGAAATTCGGAGGGTAGGCGCGGGTTTGGCCACAGATGGTCCCGTATCAAATTCATTAAAAAAGTACTTCCGTCTGCGTGTGCAAAAACGTGAAATCCTTGTAATGCTCATAACTATCCTAGAAATCGTCGAAAAAAGCTGAAAGTTGGAGGGTAGATGCAGAATGGTACCCTGATGGTTCATTATCAATTTCATCAAATTCGGACAGTAACATTCGGATACGCATGAGCAAACACGAAATGTTTGCCAATTCCTTGCAACGCCCATAAGTACCCGAAAAAAATGTGAGTTGAAATTTGGAGGGTAGGCGCGGGTTGGAGCATAGATGGCCCCATATAAAAATTCATTGAAAAATTACGGTCTTTCATCTGCGCATGCGCCAACGCAAAATCCTTCTAGAGCCCACAATTACCCTGGAAATCGTCGTGAAGCTATGGCGTTTCGAGGGTAGGTGGGAGCTGGGCCACGGATAGTCCCACACTAAAGTCATTGATGAATTACAGTTTCGTCTGCGCATGCGCAAACATGAAATCCTGGTAGAGACCGTAACTATCTAGAAAACGACATGTATTTGGATTTCTCTCTCAATTTTAATTAGTTTTAATCATGTGTTTTAGTATAAAATCTTGTATTTAGACACTAATGAAATACTCATTCTTCAAGTGGTATGACATGCGAAATATTCAAAACACTTACATGAATTCCTACAATAATCCTATTAAGCTTAATTACTTAATCCTTAATTACTATAACTCCTTTTCCATCCAACTATTTTGTCATTTTTGAACCTCTACATTTCAAATAAATAAGCGACAATTCTCCATCTATCCACCGAATTTAAATTCTGGTGGTCACTGAACCCTCAAGGACCCTCGATATATCCCCAAACTATCACCTAATTTGGATGATATCATAAGTAAACAAGAACCAACCCACAACCTTCTAACTTCAATTTAAATAATATCACGGACAAAAAAAAACTCTACCTCGTAAAGGCATTCGCGATTATAATCAGCTGCCCCCTAACAATGATATCTGGGCTAGAGTATACCGTATGATTCACACCCATGTTGACGAAGGTTTTCGGTTCAAATTTCACGGCCTTACTTTTTATGAACTGCTGGACGTTACCCTAGGTATGCTCTACTCCGGGTGATATAAAAAAATCCTTAAGTTCGGAATCAGTTTAAAACGTCATAAAATCCATACGCTTCTACTGAACATTTTTGAGCTAGGCACGCAAACATTTCAACCCCTATTTTGCACCCCTTAGAAATGACTGACAATAACGCCCACCCTCGCGGACCAACTAGACCCCAAATCCAAACAGATGAAATTTCACCTACCGGAAGTCCATTAATTTGAAATTTGAAATTTGAAATTTGGTCCCGTGTTTTACCAAAATTGGACGTTAATTCAAAATTGGACATAACATAATCATCTGAAATTTGTAGCGTGTGTTCAGGCTGAGTGCTAAGTAGGTGGTCCCTTACCTATTTCATAAAAATCAGAACCCAACTTTTGTCTGCAAATGCGCTGACTATGGCCACACGCAAAATTCCGTTTTCCCATATTGTGCCTTGGCGGCATTTTTCCCCCAATTTCCCCCCGTATTTCTTAAATTCAGAGCTAATCAGCGTACCCATAACCTCAAGATGTCACTGAATATTCCTACCGGGGGAATATTCGGCACCGTTTGCACATGGTAACCAGGTCTCTTGTAACGGCCTCCGGCCAATAAAAATATACCATTTAAGTATCCATCTTATCTATATACATGGTGACCGGAGTCTGAGATCAGGACGCACCGAAATATATTTTTAACGCTGATTTCAGTCAAACTGTACTGATAGAGCGAATTCTTCAAAATATCCCGCTAGTCGGAAGTCAAAGTTAAAATTCGAATTAGCAGAACATATAATCGCCACGAATTAGCCATAAATAAGTAAGCAGAAGGACAATTAAGTAGGCACTTAGGTAACAAACTTGTTTGAGGGAAATTTTTAACATGTTTAATGTTTTAGGGCTGGGGGTCATTCTGTGAATTCCGACACGCAAATATGCAACGTTTTTCATTGGTTACTACACAGTTACTACCTTCTGTTGTAGCAACCATAAAGAATATCGCACTCGAAAGAAACAAGAGTCAATAGCTACGTTTTTCATTGGTTACTACACAGTTACTACCTTCTGTTGTAGCAACCATATGTTGATGGCGAGTTCTATAATAAGTACAGTAAATGCAACATTATACATGTAGAGTTCAGTGAAATTGTGGCTTTCATTTTTTCTTGACATTAAAAAACTATATCTAATTTCTCCCTTGCGAGGGAAAAACATTAAACATGATTTAATGTTTTTCCCTCTCAAGGGAGAAATTTATACAGCAGAAAAACCGAAATTGAGTTTGTTTGCTTTCCAGAATATGTTTGTTTTGTTGTTCCTAGAATAATATGTTTGTTTTGCTATTTTTGTTTGCTCGTTTGATTTTGGTTTATTATTCTGTGAATAATTACACCTATGTATTCGCTCAGCAAAAAATTTTTATAACACCCCCTCAAAATTTTTTCTTTTCCGTTTCAAGGTGCGTAGATTCCAAAAATGCAATGTCCGTCCGCCGTACGCCGTACGCCGTATCACGTGTACAGGCTTCATTTTCGGTCTAAAAAAATCGTTCTTTCGCACACATGCTCCATTTAGGCCCTAGTTGTGTCCCGAAACTTTTCAGCCCGATCGGAATATATCCAGCGGAGTTATGAGTGAAAATGTGTATAAAAATAGGTACTTTTTGTGTTTTAGTAACATAGTAGTAAAATGAGCTTTTGAGGTATCGTATTCCATGTTTTTGGGGACGAGAAGACCGAATATGAAGTCGATTTTGACCAAGGAGTGGAAAATTGAGGTTGTACCAGATGTTCAGCTCCCAAAATTGATTTTTCGTGAGTCAAAAACCTGGAAAATCGTCTGAAATCACAAGCAGTATGTATAATAACACTAGAAAAAGTGTCAACACGTGGATCAAGACGATTAAATGGCACTATCAATGATCAAAGATAGTTTTAAAAAAAAGCGTACCTAATTTGTGTTTTAGGGGCCAAAATTAATGGAAACCATCAGAAATAGCTATTTCGATTATTACGCATAATAGAAACAATAAATGAACAGCCAGCATTTCTGTAGACCAATAAAATAATAGAATAATAAACCCATGTGACAAGGATTTTGCAGCGTTTTTTTTCTATTCTTATTATGATCATAAATATGATCAAATTTTCGACCCCCAACATTTTTTTATAGTTCAAAGCTAACGATTTTTTGTTCTCAAAATATTCATCAGTTTTTTACCGTACAAAATGCGCTAAAATTGAACAGCGAACAGGGTAAACAACTCTTTCGAAATACGAGGGCAGGCTCCTAAATGTTTGAATTTCCGGGAGATTCCACTGTATTTTATAGCAGGTAGATACATAGATATACCACTACAATTCGAATATATTTCTCGACTACCTGCTTATTTAAATTTAAATTACGCGCACTTAAGTGCACGACCTTCTAAACGTTCAAATTCAATATTTTCCCGAGGTCGTGTTAACGTCGGTTTGAAGGACGCCCCTTGAAGCGCGTGCCATTGCCTTCAAAAGTTGCGTTGCGTAAAATCAATAAGTAGGAGAGAGATTTCTCTCCCTCGACGACTCCCTTGATGCCATTCCCCCATCTTGTAATTCCATTCACAACCGAATGAAGGGGGTCGGCACGGGCCTTCCTTGATTCACTTTTTTCTATCTCGGTGGTTTATGAAACATTTCTCCATCAATATTCTCTCAATTCTTCATTTCCTCTACAGAAATGAACGGATTCGTGTTCATGATTTATCCCGAGCAAACCCTCAAATGAAAAAGCCCGGAACATTCGTTACTCAATGAAATGAAAGGCAGTTGGGAATGGGAACAACCAACAATATGGTTCAGTCACATATTTTTCGGTAACAGATTCGTTACTTAATAATTAAACTAGATATTAGCCGAACATTAAGGAGCGTCGTACTTAGACTATATTAGTACGACGCCCACATTATTTGTCCCACCAAAAATGTCTGCCAAATCGGATAGGCAGTTTAGCTTCCTCATCTATGTAACATGGACGTATATAAAAGGTGGGTCCAATCAGTGGACAGACTGAGAATTGACGGGTATAGCAACTAAGAGTTTCGAAAATTACAAAATAGTAGGATGGAATAAGAGTTGTAGTAATAGGATTAATGATACGCATAGCAATATTATTGTAGGCATTCGTATAAGTGTTTTGAATATTTGTGGTATCATACCACTTGAAGAATTTTTTACTGAAACAAATGAGTAAAACTAATTAAAATTGATTGAGAAATCAAAATGCATGTCATTTTCCAGGGTAGTTAGTGTCTCTACTAGTATTTCACGTTTGCGCATGCGCAGACGGAAATGACTTTACTTTATCAATGGGACTATCTGTGGCCCAGCCCCCATCTACCCTCCAAACCTCATCGCTTCACGGCGATTCCCAGGGCAGTTGTGGACTCTAGAATTATTTCACGTGGGCGCATGCGCAGACGAAAGAAATTACTTTTTCAATGAACCTGATATGGGATCATCTTTGCTCCAACCCGCGCCTACCTTCCAAATTTCAACTTACTCACATTTTTTTCGGGTAGTTACGGGCGCTACGAGGAATTGGCAAACATTCCGCGTTTGCGCACGCGCATCCGAATGTTACAGTCCGAATTTGATGAAATCGATAAGGAACCATTAAGTTTCCATCTGCATCCACCCTCCAAATTTCAGTAATTTTCGATAATTTCTAGAGAAGGTGCTAGAGAAGGTATGACCTTTACAAGGATTTCAAGTTTGCGCACGCGCAGACGAAAGTAAGAGTACTTTTTTAATGAATTTGATACGGGACCATCTGTGGCCAAACCCGCACCTACCCTTCGAATTTCAACTCATTACGACCGTTATTTCTTATAGTTTTGCCCGGGGCAAGGAATAGACCACAGGCAGAAAGACGCGGAACCAAATGTGCTCCTTGATGTCTGAAACGTAAAATACGAGAGGAAATTTTCATTTTGGAGGACATAATTTTTTTTAACTCTTGCAAAAATATACAAAGCTTCCCTACCTTCGGTAATGAGGAAGAAAAACACCTTCAGATGTGTTTTTTAACTTGAAATTCAGAGTAGATACCTACCTAGTTGGGCTATCAGGAATTGTGGCAGAGTTATAGGTGCCACGATGGCGCCGGCAACGGCTCCGCTAAATCTAAAAACTCGATTATTCAAAAAACTGGGAATTCCCACGACGGCACCAATACTTGCACCATAATAACGAGAAACAGCTCACTTTGGATCGTGCAACTTGAAATTTGGAAGTTCTGCTGCATGGCCCACTATAATCAGCTGCCTTTGTTTTGTTGTCACATTGGCGCCGCGGCGCAACGGCAACGAAAATGGCACAGAAGCATGCGAAAATATCTCATTATGGGTCTCACTACTTATGATAACATTCAAATACTACAACCAAAACTCATCTAGGCCTCCTACTTTATTGGCTATGATTAAAATGAGATAGAGATTAGGTACTTCTTTCTACGAAGGTGCACACCATGGATTCTGCTGAAGGATACTTCAGCAACCTTCATAACACAGCCCATTGGAACTTTCAGTTCAAATCTAGATTTGTGGGTGTAGATTTGTGGGTGTACTTAATGTGCTTATTTAATTTGGTTGTCAATATTCGAAAGGGGACAATAAATGTCAATAAAACCGCAAAATTCGAAGTAGCTACCCAGCTGTTCGAAATATTTTACAACAATACAGTTTCTACAGTATCAGTAGCCTTCTCGGCAATGCTACCATCAAACACCTGTATTTGCAGAGACCATACCGCATCCCGTAGAACCACAATTTCATCAATGGAGGGAGAACTTACAAACATTGCAGACAGCCATGCTAATTTATTTGTTAGCTCAACTACAAAGCGCAGCTAAACGAGGGCGACTATAATCAAATTGGCTTCCCACAATACTTGACCAATGAAAACTTTCGTCACATTTACGTAAATGTTGGTATGCATTTTTTCCAGTATAAATCGGAAGAATATTTAAGGGTTGAAGCGATTTTGATCACAATCGTCCACGTCTATCACGATATAACAGAAAAAAAAGAATTAGATACCTAAGTCACAATCCGTTAAAATGACAATAAACAATTTCTATGTGTTGTGCCATTTTTTCTTAATAAAGTCACATGAGATTCAACTTGTTAGGAGTGAACCAGTGTTGCCATTCCTGTAACAAGTTCGGAGTTGACATGAAAAATACAGTAAACCGAGAGAAAAATCGCAACTCGAGACTTCAAATTGCCTCAACGCCTTCAGAAGGGTTGTCAAGGGTTGTCGGAGGGGCTGGGGTTCGAACCCTCAACCTCACATATGGGAGGTTAGTCCTCTTCCCAGAAGAGCCTCATGTTATCCCTCCCAGCCGCTGCCGTTCCCAATACGTCATAGTTGCCTATCCTGTAAGCCAGGACGTGGCAACACTGTATTTGTGCACATTCAAGTTGAAACTCACAGAATATAAGGAAGTTGTGCTCTTGACGGCCTCTGATCTTTAAAATGCACTTCAAGTTGCATATTGAACGGACTACGATTTTCGGAAATTTAGCCAATCAGTTATCTTAGGCGACAATCCAACGGACTGTGACTTGGATAAAGAATTAAAACAGAACAAAACAAACGGAAAATAACAATTTTACCGCGTTCAATTCATATACCTGTCGGGTTCTAAAATTTCACGTCCGCTGGCGTGTGGTGGTAGTAGTCTGTGGTAGGGGGTCGCTGAGTCTTGTGATAAGTGTAGATATGTGTCATGAGTGAGTTTCGCGAGCAGTAGACTCTCTCACAAATAGCGCAACGGTACTCTTCGTGCCTCGACGCATGCTTGTCTGCTACGTGCCGCTTTAGGCTGGCCTTCGAGCAGAGCACTTTACCGCAAGCGACGCACGTGAACACTTTCCGTAAACCTACGCCCCCACGAATTAACGTTAGGAGAATTGTAAAAATAAATTTCAAAAAAATAAAAGAAATCGAAAAAAATATCAAGGGAAAATGAAACTAACTGCCTATTGACAAGTCCTGCAGTCGGCCACTTCTCGAAAATAGCAGAAAAATCAATAAATATTCTATTCTTAATTTTTATTTAAGTACGTATTATTTAAAAAAACGTATAATTCACATCCAAAATTGAATGAGAACTGTAACTACCGTTAATAAACTACGTTCGCACAGACGAAATTCTTACGAGATGAATTTCAAGTAACGCAATGAAAAAGTCAACGCTCGACATGGCCCATTGACACCTTCTCTCTCTCGTTTTCAGTGATTGGTAAGTTACGTTTCAACTGAGATGAGATGTTCGTTATGAACCCGTTGCTCCGAACCAATCAATGGATTCATCAGCAACTGCCTCCTGAAACCAATGGGTACACACTTCCACCTCAAAAACACTGGGGAACGCAAAAATTGGAACCGAGCTACTTTGAGTTTTTTACTGCCAGGAGATATGTACGAACGTAGCTACCAGTAGAGGTTGCACCCACATCTGTCAGACAGCGTATATTTGCAGGAAAGTTTTTAACTTTTTTGAAATTTTAATTTTTTGTTCAATACCTTGAAACAGTGGCAACTCGAGGAAAAGAAATATTGTCACATTATTTATGCTCCATAATTTAACTACACCGCTTTGTTCCGCTACAAGAAAACTTCATGGTTTAGATTCCTGCATGCGACAACTACTGTTTTCCTAAAGCTGCAAGGACTTGACGATAGGCAATCGTTGATTTAAAAAAAAAAATGTTTCAACCAACATAAAGTAAAGAAAATCATGAAAAGGAAAACGAAAACAAAGAACAAAAATTAACATTGAATGAAGAATTACTATTTGACAATGATAAGTGCTTGTGATGAAGAACTATTTTCAAAACCAACACCGTTTCGCCACCACCCAATCTTTGTTTTATTTTTCGCCGAGCGATTGACCTCAAGTTACTCTTCATGCTAATTCTATCTCAGCACTCAACTGATGCTTATTCAAACAGTTAAATACAACTAAAAAGGAAACTTAAAATTACATTGAGTGCAAAAAAATAAATAAAAAATGATCAAGTGTGTAGTAGTGCCCATTGTTAAAACGAAATTCCATGATACAACAAAAAAAGGAACATTTATATACAATAAAAATCAACACCAGATGAAAGACAAAACGACCAGTTAGAACAACTAACATCTACACAACAATAGGAATTTTATCGTATAATAGAATTTCTTCAAAAAAAAAATTAAATTGCATTCCTGGTATCTTTTGAGGTCAACGGCCGGAGAAAAAATTAGCCTAGCGGATCTAGCACTGTCCATTGTCTACTTCGTTTTGAAAACAATTAAGTAACACAATTATTAAAACACCGTCGATTTTTTCCCGGCCGTCTCGATGATTTTTCTTTCGGTTTTTGGTTCGCTTATAATCCCAATACCGGCGGACGAGATAGTGGGGAGGGGGACTTTTTTTAAAAACGCAACAATCCCTATCGGTATTAATTGGTTAATCGAAAAGAAAATTAATAATAATTAGCGTATAAAAAAAATTAAACAAAATCAGTCCACTATAAAAGTACAATACAACACCAAAAAAAACTCCTGTGCCATGCTTTTCAATTGCTAAAATAGTAGGACCAAAGGCTCAAAAAAAATGTCTGCAATGTATGTAAGTTAATTTTCCATTACCATTTTTCTTACGAGGGAATCTCTTGATGTAGACATGGACAATGCCAGATGAACTGGGTGAGGCTAGCTAGTGTTTCCAATGCATATGGACATGCGAGAAGAAGTAAACAGCACTGACCGCGGGTTTTATCAAACTAATCCATTTTGTAATACAGAAATTCCACCACAGCGTTCCCAGGAATGTTTGAGTAAGGTACGAGACGCTACCGCCGCCGGGATTTAAAAAAGAATAAATATTTCTAAGTAAGGAACACACAAGAAGGGAAAAGACACATATTGGGGGAGAGAGAAAAACGAGAGTAAGTAACACCAAAACATTTAAAAAAATAATAAAATAATAATTCCGTTTACCATTACGTAAGGCATTAGAGTGCCCGATAAGGGACAATGCCTCTCCGTTTGCTGCTTACTTCTTCCTCCATTTGATTGGGCCAGTAGCCAAGTATCCCAGTTTTATGATTCAACATGGGATATTCAGCTAGCGAATGAATTTCCAAGTATTTATTAGCATACTCTAAATTATATGATTCCATCATCAGTTAAATTTTGTGAGGGAATGCGAGATATGGCAAAAAAAATACGTTGAATTTTTTTTCCCCCTTCAAATTTCTCGCCTTTAATCAGAAAAACCAGGCTGAACGCTAAATTGGTCGAAATCAAATTACTTGCCTAAAAAAAAAAAAAAGCAAAGGGAAAATTCAGATTACTGGATTTCTGATTAATGATCCAATTACAATGTTATAATCCTGACACTTCAAAGGGGCCACTATCACACCCGAGATGAGCCGTCGTCTTCTACTTCACCAAGAGATGGTCCGGAACTGATCCAAACTGGTTCAATCCACGTTCTGTTCATAAATTCATGCACTCAACCTCTGCTACATTATGATTTGTTTGGTTATCTCCATCTTGCACTCTGCCCCCCCCCCCCCCCCCAATATTACACACCTTCAAATACTGTGGGAGATGTATTTCATTCGCCAAAACAATTTGAACAATATGTAAATCCGTGAAATATCAACCAATCATGGACTTAAGTTTTATTCCATGAAAAAGAGAATACCTCACTTGAGTCGGTAGGTACCTACCTAACGAGTTCTATACAGTGCCACTGATCAATGAGCGTTACACCGACAATTTATTTTTTTATTTTTTATTTTTTTATTTTTTATTTTTAAAGAAAGTAGATTCCATCCTGAGAACTTTGGCACCAACTAAACTTTTCTGCACTAAGCAGTTTTTATTCTATGATTTTTTAAAGTTTTTGACGCCAATGGCGTCATGGCACCCCCCCCCCCCCACGGTGCAGGAAAATACTAAAAATCATAGATTAAAAACTACAAATCGTAGGAGAGTGCGGGTGGTTCCCAAATTCTCTGGATGGAATGCAATTTCATTTAAAAAAAAAATAATAGTAAGAAAAAATAAAAATAAATTTTCAGACCAATAGGGGTAACCCTCATTCCCGAACAGTACTTAGGCCAATAGGAAAACGCTATATGAATCAATTATTGTGAGCATCCACTGGTGAAGTGGAAGAAGTTCGACGACCGACACCACATTTCCGTGATAAATATTATCATCATGCTTCGACACCAAACTCCCACCTGCAGTGCTGAAAGTCTTGAAAACCACCCCATCCCGAAACGACTCCAGTAAATGACGAGCGCAAGCGATTTTCGAACAAAACTTTATTTTCCACTATATTATCATCGTCGAAGAGCTCAACATTACAAAGCAAATTTACGAAAATATATTCTAAAATATAACAAAACGGCAGGGTGTCATGTACAGTTTAGAGGCGTGAGCCTGCAGTTTACCCTATACGAATCTGCATACAATTCAAACAAACCCTTCTATCACAGAAAATCATAAAGTATTATCGAGAATGATAATTATTTACACAACGAACCTGAGCCGTTTTCTATTTACGAGTAAACCTACACATTTTATTGTTTCGTTGACGAAATTGTACCACATTACAACCGTTTTGAAAGCATTTTACGTAGAAGACACTTACGAACTACTTAACCAAAATTTATCTCAATTTATAAATTACAAAATCAACCTAAGTTTAAAATCTATACAACGTAGGTAATACTAATATGACACTGTCTAAAATTTACACTTCTTTATGATTTAAAAAAAATCAAATCAGCGCGTTAGTCTTTTAAATTGGCGCGAGTCAATACGCGCGTTTTTCACCAACAAAAAACTTGGGGATTTTTTTTAGTGAACATGAACAACTAAAACTGGTATTAATTATGGAATTACATCATTAGAGGGACTATGCTTTCTTTCAAACTAACAGAACTTCAAGTACATCAAACTGAAGGGTGGTTTAGTCAAGCTCATACTCAACAAATAAAATCTGAACTACGTAACGAAATTTCGGTAATGGCTAGATCACTTTTAGAACACTAAAATGAACTTTGCAATGTTCCAGGTGAAATTTCCGGTTCATTTAGATGCATCAAAAATGCACAAATTGAATCAGTATTTACAGTTAGAAAATCAGAATATCACGAGCAATCTGGCTGCTCATTTTAGAATTAGTCAACTTTACGATGGCCATTGCAACCACGAACTACGTTATTTTTCTGAATAAACTCGGAAACTCATTATCTTTTTCTGAATATACATATTTCATGGAAGATTACTGAATATGAACATTATTGCTGTTTTGTAGACTTCTAATTCCACCAAAAGTTCGAAAATTCGAAAAATTCTTTCCTAAAAAGGTTTCATCAGTTAGGAATGAGGTCCTCCAATTTTAAAATACTAAACCTTTCGTGTAAAAATAACATGGAGAGCTATTGGTGATAGTTGAGGACCGTAACTACCGCCTGGGGAACGTTAGTAGTCATAATATGATTGCAAATTCAGTTTGGTGTAGTTGCGTGGAAGCTAAATTCATGTAAATTGGTACTGATAACTTGCTGATAATTTCGCTATGTTAATTTCTCATATATCGATTTTTTTTTTCATTATATTTTCTTGTAAATTGGGTATCCGCCCGTATATAATCGAATAAATAAATGTACAATTCTGAACTCATCAAGCAAAATTACGATTGTTTGGTCGTTATCGTAGGAACTACTAAATAATTTTGTACGGAATGATCGCTGTATTGTCGCATTGTAATTGTGATTTTGTCCATTTGGCTCCAAATCCAAAATAAAATTCGCCTGGGGACACAAACACACATAGCCAATAGCGCTCCATGTCAGTGGCTAAACCTCCCCCCCCCCCCCCCCATGTGCCTCATCAGTTTTACTGATAGATGTACTCGCTGGGCTGATCGAAATACTGCTGTTGCGCAGGCGCGGGCGGGGCGGGAGGTGGCGCCCTCTTTTTTTCGTTTCTGTTCGGCCTGTGGTAAACGCTTTTATGGTTCCTCAGGCTACTTATCGTTCGATAGCGTTTCCGGCAAATCTCGCAAACCAAGCTCGGAGCGTCCGAGCGTTGGGAACTCACTGGGCGTCCCGGCCTTTCTCTGTGCCACAAGCCTGCAACCAGAGGCCATTACGGTCTTAGTATCCCGCAAAAAAAATAAAAAATAAAAAAAATAAAATAAAAGTAAATCGAACTATTCTTCTTAAATTGAATTAAACAACTTGAGAACAGTTGTTATTCATTTTAGAATTGAAATGGAACGAGTGGCACCACTGCTACTCGCCATTCCATTGAATTGAGTACACACGTTGTATTACCACCCCAAAAACCACATGACCCCTATAATTTGGTAGAATTATTTATTTTGACGTTTCTCGGACAACTTCTATTCGCGCCCTAATAAGTAGCCTCTGCCACGGACACTGCCACGCCTCCCGATAGAATTCATTACTGGATTATGAGTCGCCAATTTTCGCTCGTCATTTACAGAATCCCCCAACTGATGATGGAATCATTGCTTTGGTACATCCATTATAAATAATACAGAAAGGAGTCTCATGCATTTTGGACAAAGCCGTCGCTTGAATGAGCGCCCTCAGTGCTGCACTCGTTCGAGCGGCGGTTTTGTCGGTATTGTGTGAAAGAAATGGAAACTTGTGAATATTTACCTTGTTGTGATGTTCCAGCGAGACCGTCGGTATTACTAAGGTGAGGTTGGTTATTTAATCCTGGAACCATGAGAAATAAATTAATACATTTTGTCAAATTTTAGGTATCAAATAAACAGGTAGTTACCTATATTTTGGCACACTGCACCGCAAAGTTTCAACTGGAAATCTTGTTGTGGGAGGTTTTCAATCAATGGATTAACATTTTCAATAAGCTTAAATACGATCTAACTTGTCGAATCAATATTTGGTTAATTATCGTCAATAATGAACCTTCGGAATCGAGTATGAAAAAAAAAAAATATATATATATATCCTCCTCTCAAATTTGATGATTTGCGTTTCATGGTACGTAGAATCCATGCATCATGGATTAAGAAAATGCTTATTTATGCAACTGTAATTGCCAATCGTCAGAAAGCTTATTTATGTAGGTACATCACTAAGGTGGGATTTGTGTCGGGTGTGTGTGCGTAAGTGGGTAGGTATCCACCACAAAAAAATGACCCTACTAATTCAGGGTCTTCCGATCGGGGTCTTAATAGGAATTCACTGATCCACGCAGATGGGGTAAATATACGGGTAAATCATAAGCCGTTGAGTAATAATTTACAGCAGTTACAATGAGTGTAATTAAAATGACTTTTTGGTGTTTTATCAACATGAGCTTGTGATGTACCGTTTTCCAAGTTTTTTTAGGGCGAGGAGACCGAATATGAAGTCAATTTTGACCAACGAGCGAAGAATTGAGGCTCTAACAAAGTTTCAGCCTTAAATTTACCGTAAACATAAGGCTAAAATCGTCGTTCTTCCGCACACAGGCTTCATTTGGGCCCTAGTTGTGCTCCGAAGCCCGGTCGGAATGGTTAAAACAGTTGTGCAAAATTAGGTTTTTTTTTTAAAGTCTTTGTAAACTTCGGCTTGTATCCTTTTTCATGTTTTTTAGGAAGAGGAGACCTAATATGAAGTTGATTTTGACCAGAGTGGAAAATTGAGGTTCTAACGAAGTTTCAGCACCCACAATTCATTTTTTATTAGTCAAAAACCTGGTAAATTGGCTGAAATCACCACAAATGTGTATAGTAACACTAGAAGTAGTATTAACAAGTGAATCAAGACAATTAAATGGCACTATCAATGATCAAAGATAATTTCTAAAAAATAAGAGCCTAATTCGAGTTTTTGGGGGCCAAAATTGGTGGAAATCATTTAAAAAAATGGCTTCTTCAGTGACTGTACATGTGAACAGCCAACGTTTCTGTGGATGTGTCCAATATAATAATACACCCATGCGACAAGGATTGAAGCGTTTTTTCCTGCTCCTTTGGGTTCTTAACATAGAGAGTGAACTGCATATTTGATTGACGTGATAGACTTTTCAGGGCCACCACGATTGGGATTTTTAATGCAATCCATAGTTCTCCATGAATGAACCAATGAAAGAGAATTTATTCCGAGAAAGAAAAAATACATTACAGTACCTTTGTTAATACATGGAATATACCCCCTAACCCTGAGCGGTTAGGGGGAGGTGATTGAGCTTAATGCCATTCACAGCCACATCCGAATCCAAAAGAATCCTTCAGTATTTTTCAGCATGAATAGATTACAAATAACGATTCAACGAGCTTCAATATTTATTATGGAGCAAAAATTGCAGTTTACAAAACTGCTCTGTTCTGTAATAACGATCCTGTGGTGTTGAATCCATAGATAGCAGATTTGCAGATGCTCCACCAGTCAAAAAATACAATATTGAATCATTTACTAGTCCAATTTGCATCGTTGTGTATAATGGGATGGCCCAATACTGGTGATATATTGGTGATTTGTATTTTGGATGGCCCGCAATTCGAATATAATATTATGGAAGATAGCGCTCGCAGAAATCCGTAGATCATGAATAAAACTGCTCTGCCACTTTTCTCCTATCCAACCTCCGATAAAGTAATTGGTCGTCCGAGGTATGCATGACAAGTTAAGGAGGTACCCCGATCAGCTAAGTGAGCAATGAGGTGAGCAATTATAATTCAACCTTTGATAGGGTGATTTTGCACGAGACCTCTTGGGAACTGTCAGACCCGATTCGTCGAAAAATATTCATTTCACCGATCGTCTCGACATCCTTCGCTGACCCAGGAGCTCATTGCGTCCTCGGCCACACGCGCCTGTGTTCGCGCATTATGACTGGTGGAAAACAACACCCCACCAATCGAAGAATAAAACGTACAGCAGGAAAGACGGCAAAAGGTGGTCGTTGAGTTCAGGAACCCGAACGGAAAGCATCCTTCGAGCCACGGACCCGATCCCCTGCCACCTGAAGAGGTTACTTATCTGCTGGCCCGATCCTTGGTACTACACTGACGGAGCTAGCCCATCTTCCGACGCCGGCATGACTGAGAACTTAGCTCGTTTCCAGGTCGGAGGAGCAGGGCCGAAGGTACGTGGACCATCCCGAGTAATAATTTCCCCTCCATTCCGCGATCGTCGCGCAGTCGGGCGTAACTCGGGTAATTTACGCACAATAGTCTTTGGGAGGAAGTAGGTAGACATTTTGGAGGGGAATGAAAATTCCCATGTACTATTGAATCCCGGCGTTGTGTGTCCTAAGTCCTAGTATCATCAAGTCTGCTCACTTCAGGAGCCCAGCGTTGCCTGGCCCACTAGGCAGCCCTAGGCAGGTGGAGGCCGACAGGCAAAATACAACGCAATATCGAAAATATCAGAAGCTCACAGGAACTACTCTTGGGAACCCCCTACTTGATTCCTATTCAACTCCTAGGAAACTGGCGGTGCAGCTTGAGCAAGCCTTTGTGTGTGAGTAAGTATAGCTTTCTATTTCAATCCACAGGAGTTGAGTCACCGCGATTCGGGATTCTGTCTTCAGGATTTACCAGTGCACTTTTGGTGCGACGCTGGAACCAGTAGGCAGGAGGATTCTTTACAGCGTACTGATACTCAAACTGCGAGAGACCGCTAGACGAGTCCTATAATTACCTGCCAGGGAGTCTGCTGCCAGGGCGGCGGCCATACTGAAGTTGAAGCCGGCCCCGGCGAACAGTTTACTGTCGAGGTAGTTGTGCGCGCTTTGTATCGAGTCGTCCGGGTCTGGAAGCTGTGGCGGGAGATGAGGCGGCCCGCCGCCGCCTCCGCCGCCCAGGCCTCCGCTCTCGCTCGTCACTTCGCCGCCGGAGTCGTTCGAGTCGTCCCTCTCGTTGGGGAGGTGAGGCGTCAGCTCGATGGGCTCGGGCTTGATGTCGCCACCGGTCGATATGGGAGGCGAAGCGTCGTGTTTGTCCCGCAGGCTCGTGTTGTTGTTGCCGGACGTCGAGAAGTCGACCGGCGGTTCCTCCATGTCCTCCTGCGGCGAGTGTTCCCTGTGACTGTTGGGGAGCTCGTTTTTGGGACGTTTTAATGGCATTGCACTGTCCTGAAAATTAAAAAATCCCAAATGATCAGTACCACGTCAACGTTCACATAATATAGAACGTAATTCGAAATTTTCAACGTCAAAAACTAATGCAGCAGTGTGACAGAGTGAGAGGAAAGTTACGGTGGACCCTCGAGAGTCCCCGTACTAGACCAGCGAGATTATCACCGGTTAAGAAGGGATATCGATTAGGCTTCCGCCCACCGATCCCGTCTCCACCGGACCGAAGAACTGCTCGAGAACAGCCGCACTGTTACACTCCTCCCCAAATGGGGAGCCGAAGTATGAGAGGGAAAAGGGGGAATAAAAAGTAGTATGAAGTTCTGGTTCAGGAAACGACATCTGAACAACTTCAAGGTGACTAACCTCCATCGTAATGGTACTACATCAATAATATTTACTGGTGGAGAACAAAGCTCCTATATACGAGTATTGGCGCATAATGTTGTCGGAGGTTGTTGTCCAGTGAATTGCGCCCATCTGGGCAACCTCTAGGTGATAAACCTCCATCGTTAGGATGGAACAATTATTGGGACTTGTACATTGGGGCATGGCATCAATCGCCTTCAAATGAGCTCAATATATTTTAATTATACTAACACTCTAAAGGGAGGAAAGGGGGTGGGGAAGCCAATGGATGTATGTATTATCAAAGGGACAGGTTGTTTAGTAAAGGAATCCTTCTGGGAAACCTTTGGGCTCATCCTTCTGGTAAGCCCAGAAAAAGTGGATGGAGTATGGTGAATTGCTCAGCACATACTACTGAACCGCGCTCTGCTACCATATGACAGAGTGTGACAGTGGTGGTGGACCCTCGAGAGTCCCCCTCCTGGACCAGTGAGACTATCACCGGTTAAGAAGGGATATCGATTAGGCTTCCGCTCACCCATCCCGTCTCCACCGGACCAAAAAACTACTCGAGAACCACCGCACTGTTACACTGGTTAAGATGGGATATCGATTAGGTTTCCACCAAACGACCCCATCTCCACCGGAAAAATAAACGACTCGAGAACAGCCACACCGTCACAGCACCCTCAAAAACCAAATTTTTAGCTGGACCTTTCATTATTTGTTTAGTGAGAATCAATCAAAATATTCATACGCCACATTCTTATACCCAAAATTGATCACCAACTCCAAAAAACCTCGAAATATCACGTTCATGCCGTTAGAACCGACCTGGTTTCACTGCGAATCAAATCAATCAAAAGTTCAATCGATCTCCAGCTATGTAACAATAATTTTCGGCAACTTTGAAAGTTTTCTTTATCTAAAGTATCACGTTTTACGATGCCAAGATGACTGAAAATTATGAAAAACTGACAACGAAATTATGCTTACCAAGTTGCTGGTGTTGGTCTCATTCGACACTCGATTTTGTACAGTTTTTTTTATTTATCCAAAAAGCAGTACCTATGGTCGGTTCCGAAGTTCAAAAACAGCGGATTTTTTATATGTTTTAGCAGCTAATAAGGGATTTGAGTTGGAGAAACGGGACAAGTACGTATTCGGAATCCTTCCAAAATTTCACATAGTAGAAGAATGGGGCACAGGTATGGAACGAAGGTGTGCCAAAGGCGCCATTTGGTAACAATTCGAACCACTTACTCTTTCCACTTATTCGAACCACTTATTTTCTTATTCGAACCACTTATTCTTTGAGACTCCACATTTTATATTGCACCCATTTTTAAAGCTCTCTGTGAGATCTATAATATATGGAGGGATACAGGAGATGCACGTTTGTAACCAATTTTAACGAGTTTTTTTTATGCTTGTAAAATAATTAATCCTGACATGTTCAGTAGTTTATGAATTTTAGGGGACGAATTCTTAGCAGGATAAAGGAATTTCATTAATTTACGGAGAGGAGTATCTGGTTTGAATCTCTTTGGGTACATGGCATTTGTTTCATTATGTTTGAGTGCTTAAGTATTTTTGGCTGAGATCTGCTCCACCAGCCGCCACAAGTTCTTATGAACGTATTGGCTGGTGGGCAGAATGAAATTCACTTCTTTTGTGTTTTTATGTATGACATTTTTTATGTACGATATTTTATATGTATGTACAATTTTTTGTGTGTTTTACTTTCTTTCTGTCAATAAATTCAATTTAATTCAATTCAATTATTCAATTCTCAGTAAATGAGTAAAAACTGGGATATCCATAAAATTTAATGCACCCGTATAAACGAAGGGATTTTAACCCAGAAGAGGTGGGTGCCTACTTCAGTTGCTCCTAAACACAATTTACTATAACACAGCTGCTCCTGTAACAAATGAGGCGATTCTGCAATCATCAGGGTCCCGAACAGCTCTGATTATTAAGTCAATGAGTGCCCTAAGAGTTTAAAGTTGCTCTTCATTCTACAGTTGGATGCGAAGTGTGTAGCTACATAATCGATTTTATGCACTGTCCACAAGGTCCCTCACTTCTACCATTCTGAAGTGGGTGCAATAACAAAAAGTAGGTAAGCAAGGATTTATCCGGCTTCGAGGAAGGACTTTTGGCTTACTTGGTGTTCGGCGTTCTCCAGTGTCGAATTAGGTCGCTCCCTGTGTTTGTTGAGTGGTTTCCTAGGGTGGTGCGGGGATCCCCTGCCGTCGGAGAGTGTTGACGCTTTATCGAGGCCCATGGACACCGCCTGGAAAGTCAAAATTCCACAAATTATGAAAGAAGTGAACTAAGGTACACAAGTTGCAATTGACTACAAAAAACTGCATTTCTACGAGAAACATAGGTTGGGGATTCTGATCTCACGTTTTGGGGTGTACCCAAGTATGCAGTACCTACTTATATACTGGGTGGAAGTCACCCCTTTTTCCGGGCTTATTTTGCATTATAGAAAAAAAAAAACTAAAAACGGCCTATCCCCACTAAATTGATAATTCTCTATCGATCTACCCTATCGCCGACTGTCCAGAACTGTCCAAAAGAGTTCAAACGGATATTAACTTCGTAATTTTAATAGGAAACCCCCTTTTTTTCCAGATCCTGATTTTACGCAAAATTTCATGAATAACAGACCCCTTATTCGATTTTTTACGCTACTTCCAAAAATGGCCAAAATCGGACACTTTTAGGCAATTTTCACCAACTTCAAGCGAAGCACATGACTTTTGACTGTTTTTTTCGCGCTGAATTCAACGATAACAATTATTTTGAAGTTTTTTATCATTTGAAGACGAAGGATTTATTTTTAATCTTGCCATAGCCGGTCCCAAGCCCAGGTTGAGAAAACGGAGAGGGAAAATACATTTTAATAACACCAAGAAATCGCCTGGAAATATCCGGTTTACATCCGGGTTGGATTATGAAACAGGAAATCGACCATAACCATTATGATAAAATTTAGTGCAAGGAGAAAATTTGTACCGTTAAAACGGCTAAAATTGCTCCAAACGCAAGTTTTGGACCAAAATAATGGAATTTGAAACCACAAATGCACTCGAAATTTAAAATTGTTACCATAGAATTCAGCGTGAAAAACATTCAAAAGTCATGTGCCTCACATGAAGTTGGTGAAAACTGCCAGTGTCCAATTTTGGCCGGTTTTGGAAGTGGTTCCCATTTGAAATAACGATGTTAGTACCCGCCTGGACACTTCTGGACATTTTTGAACAGTCGGCTATAGGCTAAATCGATAGAGAATTATCGATTTAGAGGGGTAGGTAAGTGTTTTCAGTTTGTTTTCTAGAGTGTAAAATAAGCCCGGGAAAAAGGGCGAAACCCCCTTTACCTCCCACCCAGCATCGCTTTTCCGAATCAAATTCAAATTTTTCCAAACCAAATTCAACATTTTTCAAGCCAAACTCAACATTTTTAAACCAAATTCAACATTTTTAAAGCCAAATTCAACATTTTTCCAACCACACTTTAGCTAATGTACGCCGTATCATCCGTCGACCTTTATTTTTAGGGGGTAAAAAATTCGATCTTTCGCACTTGGGCCCTAGTTGTGTCCCGGACCATTGCAGCTCGATCGGAATACACCCAGGGGATTATGGGTGTAAAAATAGGGTGTTTTGGTGTTCCAGTAAAATGAGTTTTTAAGGTAACGTTTTCCGTGTTTTATAGGGCGAGGAGACCGAATATAAAGTCAATTTTGACCAAAGAGTAGAAAACTGAGGTTCAAACGAAGTTTCAGCTCCCAAAATTCACTTTTTATGAATCAAAAACCTGGGAAATTGCCTGAAATCATCATAAATTTGTATAATAACACTAGAGGTAGTATTAACAGGTGAAGCAAGGCAATTAAATTGCACCATCAATGATCAAAGATAATAATTTGCCAAAAATAGGAGCCTAATTCGATTTTTTGGGGCGAAAATTGGTGGAAACCATAAAAAATAGCTACTCCATTTATTGCACAAGAAAGAAACAATAAATGAACAGCCAACATTTCTGTGGGTATGTCCAATATAATAATAAACCCATGTGACAAAGAATTTGCAGCGTTTTATTGTTGTACTACTCGGAATAATTGAATGGAAAAAAGTAGCATTATAAAACAGGCTTTACTTATGGTTTATTTCTTATGGCGCTCAAGTGCGTTTTTAATGTAATTGTCAGCTGCTGATGGAAGAAGTAGAAATGTATTCATTACATAGCTGGTGTAATCGGTAGACGTTAATTTATTGCCACCCTGGTTATTACCATCTGGTAACAAATGGTCCCGTATCAGTACGTTACTCGTTACTGATTTGCATTGGGGAGACACAGGTACAACGTATTTATGGAAGGTACCATAGAACGTTGGACGTGTCTGACGTCAGAGCACTGAAGAGACATGCATATGGAGCACAACAACAACAATTCCTTGTCTGTCGATGGGTGCGATTAAGGAGTAATGTTGAATTTGGGTTGGAAAATGCTGAATTTGGTTTGGAAAAAGTTAAATTTGATTTGGAAAATGCTGAATTTGGTTTGGAAAATGTTGAATTCGGTTTGGAAAATGCTGAATTTGGTTTGGAAAATGCTGAATTTGGTTTGGAAAATGCTGAATTTGGTTTGGAAAATGTTGAATTTGATTTGGAACAGGTACAGTCAGGTAGATGCACCAAATAAGGCCATTAGGCAGTAGGTTAAACGGTAGATATAGCTACGTCATCGAAAATTTGCTTATTATTAATGCTGCATGCAGGTCTGCTTGATACGCATGACTGTAGCTGAAAGTGGGTAAACTGACTGCTCAAGAATACTTATTGTAGAAATGTCGAAGCTCAAGTCAGGAAAGAAAAAAAGAAAAACGGAGTTATTGAAAAAATAGTCTATTTCCACTAATACACGAAAAAACGCGAAAAACACTGTTATACCGGTTCGGTGATCAAACCGTCGTCAGTAACAAACAATAACAGTTATTGTTTGTTACTGACGATGGTTTGATCCCCGAAACCGGTATAACAGTGCTTTTCGCGTTTTGGTTTATTATTCCGTGAATAATACACCTATGTAATCGCTCAGCAAAAAATTTTTAGAACGCCCCCTCAAAATTTTTTCTATTACGTATCGAAGTGCGTAGACTCCCAAAATGCAATGTCCGTCCGCCGTCCGCCGTCTCACGTGTACTGGCTTCATTTTCGGTATAAAAAATTCGTTTTTTTCGCACACATGCTCCATTTGGGCCCTAGTTGTGTCCCGAAACTTTCAGCGAGATCGGAATATACCCAGGGGTGTTATGAGTGAAAATGGATGTAAAAATAGGTACTTTTTGTGTTTTAGTAACATATTCGTAACATGAGCTTTAGAGGTATCGTTTTCCATGTTTTGGGGACGAGAAGACCGAATATGAAGTCAATTTTGTCCAAAGAGTGGAAAATTGAGGTTCTAACGAAGTTTCAGCCTTAAATGTACGTTAAATTTTGGTCTAAAATCATCGTTTTTCCGCACACAGTTCGGGTCGCCATTTGGGTCCTAGTTGTGCTCCGAAACACGGCAGCACGATCGGAATACACCCAGGCGTGGTATGGGAGAAAAGTGAGTGTAAAAATAGGGGTTTTCAAGGGATTTTTGAGGTTTTAGTGAACATGAGCTTGTGAGGTTATCGTCTCCCATGTTTTTTAGGGCGAGAAGACCGAATATTTGGTTGATTTTGACCGAACAGTGAAGAATTGAGGTTGTAACGAAGGTTAAGCTCCCGAAATTCATTTTTTATGAGTCAACAACATGGGAAATGGTCTGAAATCACCATAAATTTGTATAATAACACTTGAAGTAGTATCGACAGGTGAATCAAGATAATTAAATGGTACTATCAATGATCAAAAATAATCTGTTGAAAGGAAAAGCCGAGCCTAATTCGTGTTTTGGGGGCCAGAATTGGTGGAAACCATAAAAAATAGCCATTTCGATAATTGCACATGAATGAAACAATAAATGAACAGCCAAAATTTCTGTAGGTACGTCCCGTAGAATAATAAACCCATGTGACAAGGACATTGCAGAGTTTTTCGGGTATTAGTGAAAATAGACTATTGGTTTATTATTCTGCGAATACACCTATGCACCTACACACCTATGTATTCGCTCAGCAAAAAATTTTTATAACATCCTTTCAAAATTTTTTCTTTTCCGTTTCAAGGCGCGTAGATTCCAAAAATGCAATGTCCCTTCGCCGTATCACATGTACTGGCTCCATTTTCAGACTAAAAAATTCGTTCTTTCGCACACATGCTCCATTTGGGCCCTAGTTGTGTCCCGAAACTTTTCAGCCCGATCGGAATATACCCAGGGGTGTTATGAGTGAAAATGTGTATACAAATAGGTACTTTTTGTGTTTTAGTAACATGTTAGTAAAATGAGCTTTTGAGGTATCGTTTTCCATGTTTTTTGGGACGAGAAGACCGAATATGAAGTCGATTTTGACCAATGAGTGGAAAATTGAGTTCTACCAAATGTTAAGCTCCCAAAAATGATTGTTTATGAGTGAAAAACCTGGGAAATCGTCTGAAATCACCATCAGTTTGTATAATAACACTGGAAAAAGTGTCAGACGATTAAATGGCACTACCAATGATCAAAGATAGTTTAAAAAAAAGGAAAAAGGAGCGTATCTAACTTGTGTTTTAGGGGCCACTATTTCGATTATTACGCATGAAAGAAACAATAAATGAACAGCCAACATTTCAGTACGTATGTCCAGTAGAATAATAAACCCATGTGACAAGGACTTTGCAGCGTTTTCGAGTATTAGTCGAAATAGACAACGTTTCAATAACTCCGTTTTTCTTTGAAATGGGTTTCTACGATTTCTTCGCCAGTGATTTAGTTCGTTCACAATTGTGCTCATCATTGGGTTACACCTGCTCATTGTGCTGAAGTGACTTTACATGAAACTTGAGTTTGCCATAAGTCGTACGATCACTTCAAAGGTGGACACGACGGACAATGGCAAGGGATGGGAAAAACGAGTCCTCCCCCACTGAGGAGGCCCAGGAGCCGGGGAAGCTCGAGCTCGACGGGCGGCCCAAGTGCCTGTCATCACATCCTGCGATATACACGTAAACCGTCAACCTTTCCAAGTTTGTATTCTCACCTCTGACTGTTGTGTGAGACCGCTGACCCTTAGGACCTCTGCGGTTTTGAGGAAGGACGAGAGGGAGCGCTGCCTCACGTTCACCTCCCCGTGGTAGATGAACTCGACGAGAGCGTGGAGATCTTCGAACATGACGTCTTGAAGCACAATCACCGGGTGCTTACATGGTGTGCTCTGCAGACATACAAATAAACCAAAATAAATACGGGAAAATCAATTCGCCGAACATCCAAAAACTCCACTACGTCCCGAAAGTTCCTTACGAATATAACCTAATCGAGCAGGCACTTGAAAACATCTTTGTTCATGCTCGCATTATCAGAGGCCAGATTCATTATTATTATTATCTTCAAACCAAAATATTCCTAGATTCAGCTGCATTCGTAACAACCAAGTTTCGTGATGACGAGCAGTATAATAGAGGTAAACGAAACAATAATATATAGGTACCTTCTATGTGATCATGGATTTTATTACGTGAGAATCGCTACTTAGTCGCTTCAGTGTGTTAAAATAACATTTTTAAAAGACCGAAAGTACTTTCAAGAAAACCGAAAACCTCCACACCTACCTACAGCGACCAAGACACTGTTTACATGACAACACAAGTAAGGGTTTTTACCCCCCATGAATCGGCCCTCTCAGGGTCTCCGGTGCTAATTTTTCGTACAAATATTCGCGAGGTACCCCTGAGGATTTGTACCAAATTTCAACCCCCAGGACCACCAAGTGCCGGAGTTATGGAAGTTTGATAATCGCTATTTTCCACATTTTGGTTTATTATTCTGTGAATAATACAGCAATGTAATAGCTCAGCAAACCATTTTTATGACACCCCCTCAAAAATTTTTCTTTTACGTTTCAAGGAGCGTAGATTTCAAAAATGCAATGTCCGTCCGCCGCACGCCGTATCACGCATTACTTCATTTTCGGCCAAAAAAATTCGTTCTTTCGCAGACTCTGTTCTGGTTGTGTCCCAAAACTTTGCAGCCCAATCGGAATATACCCAGGGGTGTTATGAGTGAAAATGTGTGTAAAAATAGATACTTTTTGTGTTTCAGTAGGTATTGAGCATGAGTTTTTGAGGTATCGTTTTCCATGTTTTTTGGGACGAGAAGACCAAATATGAAGTCGATTTTAACCAGAGTGGAAAATCGAGGTTCTACCAAAGGTTCAGCTCCCAAAATTGATTTTTTATGAGCAAAAACCTGGGAAATCGTCTGAAATCACCATTAATAATTTGTATAATAACACTAGAAAAAGTGTCAAGACGTGAATCAAGACGATTAAATGGCACTACCAATGAGCAAAGAATTCGGAAAAAAAGGAGCGTACGTAATTCGTGTTTTGGGGTCCAGAATTGGTGAAAACCATCAGAAATAGCTATTTCGATTATTTCACATGAAAGAAACAATAAATTAACAGCCAAAATTTCTGTAGGTATGTCCAATAGAATAATAAACCCATGTGACAAGGACTTTGCAAAGTTTTTCTACTTGTTGGCGACGTTGTTCTCTGACATACATAACGGATCGAGCAGAAATTTTGCACACACATTCGTGATGTCCCAAGGAGGGACATATTGTGGAAAACGTTGACCCCCGCTCCCTAAATTGGGGAAAATGTTTAGATAAGTAGTTAGGTAGGTAGGTAGTGGGAACAAAAAATGTTTATTTCACCAATCCAAAAAGATGTGATATCCCCCCCCCCCCCCACAACAAACAACCCTTTCGCAAAAATTTACCCGCCAAAAAAGTAAGGAAGTACAAAGTAGGTAGGTACTGAGAAGGTATGTAACTAGGTACTACTGAGCAGGTATTGAGTAAGTAAGTTTTCCCGAACGGGAAAAAATGTTGACTTCACCAATGCAAAAAGATGTGATATCCCCCCCCCCCCCCCGAAAACCCTGTTGTTAAAATTTACCCACCAACAAACCTCCTCAGGGACTAAGTAGGTAGTACTGAGAAGGTAGGTACGTAGTAAGTAGGTACTGAGTATGTAGTTAACTAACTGGAAAATATGTTCACTTCATTAATGCAAAAATATGTGATATCCCCCCCCCCCCCCGCCAACAACCCTGTTGTAAGCATTCACCCACCAACAAAACCTCCTCAGCCGCAAAAAGGATTGATATCCATTTTGCACGCAGAAGTAGCATGCTAGAAGTAGCATAGAAACCTGTTCCTTCTCCCCAAACCTTGAAATTTCAAGACAAGCAAAAAGCCCCCGCCAAACAGCGTTGAAATAAATTTGAGTTTTGAGGGGAAGGAACAGGTTCCTATACTCATATCCAACAGAGGGGGAAGGATATATACCCCCTCAATACATACCTCCCCTCAAGTTTTATATTATAGTAATGAAGGTACGCAGAAGAAGTATAAAGTCAAACTTTAATAGATACTGGCCCATTTGAGAACCAACCTGCACTTTCCTTCCCCATTCCACAATGTTAGTATAATTATTTGTACAACTGGCCATTTCAACGTTAATTATATGGAGATCAACGCAGCTAATACTGTAATTTTTGTAAAATACATAAACAAATTTTGATTAAAAAAAAAAAAAAAATTAATGCAGTTACAAGATTAGAAAAGTGGCCCTAAGTTGTGTTTGACCCCTTGAGACGTAGTTTTAGGGTTATCGCACACATATTTTCCATAAAACCCTCCTCTTTATTTCCTTGATAATTTGTACCACTAAATAGCCCATACCCAAGGTCAATGTTGGGCACCAGCTAACTAAGTTATTAGCTAGCTAAAATTTTAACTAATAGCTAAATTAGCTTGTAGCTATGTTTTTTTTTAGCTGCAACTAAATTAGTATAGCTATTAGCTGTTGAGGGACAGCTAAATTAGCTGTTAGGTGAAATGTAAAGCTAATAACCTTAGCTTTAAAAAATTAGCTCTTGCTGTCAGCTAATAGCTAACAGCTAACTTTTTCTTAAACAAATCGTATTTCTCCTCAAAAACACCTAATAGCTAACAGTTGTAGTTTTAGCTGATAAATAAATTAACTTGAACACGTTTTTTGATCGAATTCAATAGTTTTGACTATGTTACCATTTTTAACAATTTCTGACTGTTTTGACCAAGACCAGTAAATTTTCTCTGGTAAAAAGTGAATTTGACGTACCTCATGCACTACTTTTGGCCACCTATGACTTTCCTGGAGCTCCCTAGACATTTCTTCTCGGGACTTCTACTGATAGATTTTTCAGTTTACCATATATATCTTTCATAACAAGAAAATATTTGACCAACACAAAATTTTAATTTGTGTTATAATTTATTTAAAAATGTGCTCCCTCAGATGTATTGCGTTACTGCTAAGTAACTGTTTTTTTTTTGAGTTTTTTACCAACAATTTTTGTTTATTATTATATTAGTAAAAAATAATAACAGCAAATAACAGAAGTATTCACTTTTTACCCGAGAAAATTTATTGGACTTGGTCAAAAAAGCCAGAACTCGTTCAAAATGGTAAAACGATTAAATTCGTTCAAAAAATGTTTTAAAGCTAATGAACTTATTAGCTGAAACTAAAACTGCTAACTACTAGCTGTTTTTTTGAGGACAAATACGATTTTTTAAGAAAAAATTAAATGTTACTAGCTATTAGTTATGTTATTAGCTATTAGCCGCCACCAACAGCTAACTTTTTATAGCTTTTTATTAGCTGTACATTTCTACTAACAGCTAATTTAGCTGTCCCACAACAGCTAGTACCTAAAAATTTAGCTGTTAGTTAAGCTAAATGTAAGCTAATTTAGCTGTAGCTTTTAGTCATTAGCTATAGCTCATTTTTGCCCATCACTGCCCACGGCGTGCATTGAATAAACATTAAGGTGTCTCTGAATTAGGTAAATCCATCTGTCCATTAGTGCTTCCGAGCAATAAGGAAAGAGAAAACCTCTCATTTATATTGAGAAATTATCGTACGATATTCACGTAAGTTCGTATATGGATGAAGTTTTGACAGAACGAACGCATTCACAACTTAACCCTTGTTAGCTATTAGCTGACAGCTACAGCTAAAGCTATTAGCTGCCACCAACAGCTAACTTTATTAGCTGTACATTTCTACTAACAGCTAATTTAGCTGTCCCACAACAGCTAATACCTAAAAATTTAGCTGTTAGTTGAGCTAAATTTCAGCCAATTTAGCTGTAGCTTTTAGCCATTAGCTATAGCTCATTTTTGCCCATCACTGCCCACGGCGTGCATTGAATAAACATTAAGGTGTCTCTGAATTAGTCAAATCCACCTGTCCATTAGTGCTTCCGAGCAATAAGGAAGGAGAAAACCTCTCATTTATATTGAGAAATTATCATACGATATTCACATAAGTTCGTATATGGATGACGTTTTGACAGAACGAACGCATTCACAACTTAACCCTTTCCATTCAACGTCGACTGAAAAGGGCTGGGGTTCAGGCGGATATAGCAGGTTCACAGAGGATGTTGAACGATGAAAGTGAAAAACTCCAAGAGCGAAGAAATCGAGTGGCGGGGCTTGTGGTGGTGGGTTGAGGGAGGGTTGTTTCGCCCGGTGAGAGCGTTTTTCCAAGGTGATGGAGGAAGAAGGTGGGTTGAGGGATCAACGACCAACGGGGGAAAATATCCTTCATCTCTACAGGTTAAAGACGAGCGGCAAGAGGAAGGTTCTCATTATTAAATTCTTCCTACCACACCCCCCTTCATCACCCTGACGAGAAAAAAAAACCTTTTTTTTCCGGTTAGCGAGCATCTCATAAAAATAATTCAGCCTCCTTCAGGGATGATCCTAACGTTCAGAGAGTCCTCCATGATAAATCCTGTGGCCATGTAATTTGGAGGAAGTTTTCATCCAGTTTTTGACTGAAGGACAAAGGTGATCGGGGAGAATTTTTTGTGCTCCTGAAATGTCTTCTAAATAATACCTATCACCAGCAATGACCCACTGTTATGATACCCATTTCATCTTCAACCCGTCAATAATTACTACTGAATTAGGTATAAGTATAGGAATAAATGTAGGAAGGCCTTCAATCACTAACAGCTACCGTTTTTGGTTATTTATAAGCCAAAGCCACCATCAGCTTACCCTAAGTATTTAGACAGTAGCAGAATCACCCGTGCTAAAATTAAAACAAAATTTTAAATTGAGTTCAAAATTTCTAAATTCGGGAGGATATTGAAGCAACTGCTAAATTATCAGATTTTGGAGTATTTTAACATAAGGTTTTGATGTCAAATGTTTTATGTTGTAATAAAGATCATTCTTGCAGAAAATACGATAAAATGCGCGTGATTCTTTTGAGTGAATGATGAAAATCTTGCAATTTCTGGAAGAAATATGAAGTGATCGATAGTTACAGCTTCCGACTATTAACGCCATCATGGTGCATAAGGTACTAACTAATATACTGTTGGTTCCTGATGGAAAAAACGCGCGAGGCCAAATACTTCTCAAGCTGCACGTTGTAGGAAATCAAACACTGCGTCGAGTGATATAAAATTTATAAAATTCCAATTGTTTATTGCATTTTTAAACTTAACAGAAAATTCAATCAATAAACCCGACTGTAAGATTTGTTTGTGCTCGTACATAATAATATATACAGGTTTCCCCCACAAACCTGTATCAACTTTGTGATTAAATGCAGTATTCCAGAAATGACTCATTATTGAATTCCATACCCAACTTTACTACGTCTGAGGCCATTCACGATTTGGCGCAAAGTATTTGCCTACATCTTCGATCTGTACCAAGATCGACGAGCGGCCCACAAAAATAAATTCGACTACATAAACACAAGCGGATGTGAATAAGCCGCTCTGTCACTATGATAACAGTGCTGCAGTTTTACAGTTTGAGTCACGCACATCTTGCGTATACGTGAATAACCGTAATACGTTATTGAGCCTTATTCGAATAACTGCAGTGTTTGTACAAAATCAATAATATTTTTGAAAAGAAGGAAAGCGGTAGTTATTATAAAATGAAAAATAGCAAGAGGGAATACCACCTAAATGCCTTGCTCATCTTTCAAATCATCAATATCACTTGATCTTGTAAGGAAAACACTCAAATTATACCGCGCGCCTGGAAAAATATTGTTCTAAAAGGGAAAATAAATATTGGATTAATTTATAATTGCAGAATTTGCCAACGTGCGAGGTCAGGTTGACTCCTCTCTTCAATTTGACCACAATGTTTATTATTTATGAAACACATGGAGTGGAAACCGGTTTCAGGCTGTTGCGCCCATCATCAGTCCTGCAAGAATAAATACATATATATGTAACAGGTGCTACAAAGCAACAGAAACTATGAAAATACTGGAGAAATACTACACATCTAAATACTAGAGAATATTAACGACAGTGAACCTATTCAGTCTTTTTTTAAATCCTAAAATATCCTATATGTAAGGATTGAGATGGGCTGTATTAGTGTGGCCTATTGCCGTTGCAGCATACGCTGCAATTTTTATTGAAGGAATTAACAATGCAAGGTATACATACAAAAGGTACAAGGTATCGTACAAATGCTTGATTATTATGATAAGACTTAGGAGGGGACTCTACCCATCCCCAGCAATTCAAACCAACTTGGCAAAGTAATCCCTGATATCTTTACAAGGGCGAAATTGACCCTTAAGGATAGGGATGTGAAGAACCTGTTCAGCTCGTCGTTCAATGAGAATTTGAAATTCCTGCATATTACGCTGGACGGGAGCCAGGAATACCTCAATCAGAAAGTAAATTTGAATTATAAAAAATTGTCTGTTCAGCTTAGGATAATTTGCCACTATAAAGCGAGTATAAGAGTCGATAAAATAAAAACTGTATTAGGAATCACCAGAAGATATTTTCACTTGGTGTAACTTGGAAGCTAATGAAGACCTATTTCACGTATTTGCCGTCCCTTGTACGCTAATATTAGAAAACGATGGCTACCGGAGCTCGAAAATGCTGAGGTGGGTGTTCCATTGTTGAAGGTCGCATCCTGCCAGTTGCTCAAGCGGATATTTTGTTTTTGGAACGATGTGCTCAACACACGAGTCTTGTGTGGATCCCAGTCGTTTGTGTTGTGCTCAGAGTGTACGTATGGTTGGGTTTACGAGGTGGCTTACTATATTAAACTAAGTAAATGATAATATTGATGCAACAAAAAATTAATCAACAACAGGGTTACAGATAATAACTAGAAACACCTGGAGGTGTAATAATGTATCAAGTTGTTCGAAGGGGGACTGATTTATTTGCTTATTTGATATTTAACCTATAATATAAAATGTGATATTATATTATATGAATATGGTTTGAGATGACCTATTCTACGAAAAATAATTGAATGGCAATATGGAAGTTCCAACATAAGGGAAAAATTAAATTAGGTGTACAGATAATAAGATAAAAGCAAAACCTTGAAGTGTAATATTTTGTCCGAAATGTAGCTGATTTTATATAGGTACTTATACAATTTTCTCTCAAGCCCTATGTGATGAACATAGGTTGTTCGAATGTAAATTTTAAAATGTAAAAAATTTAATCTATAATGAGAAAGCCTACATTTTAAACTGGGTGAAATCTAAACGACAGAGGATTCTGACCAGATTTGTAGAATCTGGTAAGAATCTAAGCAACAGAGGATTCTTACATAACCACAAGTGGAAATGAATCCTATGAGCTCACCTGGGGGTGTCGTCATGGTCGTGTAGAAACAAATTCCTTCTACAACTCGTAAGAATCCAATGACGATCTACAATTCTCACAACTGTAGATAAATTATTTTATTAATAGATAAATTAAATATGTTCATTTCGTTAATGTTCTCTAGTTTTTTCATAGTTTCTGTTGTTTTGTAGCACCTGTTACAGATGTATTATTTATTCTTGTATGACCGATGATGGGCATAACAGTCTGAAACGAGTTTCCACTCCATGCGTTTCACTCAGTAAACATTTTAGACAAATTGAAGAGGAGCCATCACTGTATAATCCTGACTTCCTATTGCATTTATGATTGCCGAGAACCGGACTTCCTGATGAAATGTCAGACAAACTGACGCTCTTCTATGAAAAAAATGTTTAAGAGGAGACAACGTAGACAGTATTGGTCGGTGACCAATCTAAATGGAGAGATGACTGGGAACTTTAAACGTTGCTATTACGAGTAGCGATCGATCTAACTATTATACAGCTCTTCAATAGTTTACGTAACACAGCAATTACATTCTCACTTCTAAGTGAAATTTTTATTTTTTTGTCTACCTTCAAGACTTTTTTTAAAATAAATAAGCTTGTATAATCTCGTAGCCACTTGAATTTTCCACGTGAATTAAACATGATATAGAATACTTAATAATATAATAACTATATTAAATGGGACTGAAAGATTGATAGTTTCTATAATTCCCTCGATTCGTTTACGTTTTGCTATTTACGTTCATTGATGTCTCTTAGCGTTCATCTAGAAATGTATGAATTATTGCGTGAGATGCAACTCGTCTGACGTGCATAATAATTATACCTAGTGCTTGGCTCGAGTATCAGTGCTTGAACAACAACAATAAACTTACATATAAACACACACACACTTATAATAAACAAGAACTTTAACAATATCGCTGTTAAATGTACCTCGTGCATATGGGGTCAAGTACGCTACAATGAGCTACGAGATGCACTTGAGATTTATCATTTTTAGCGTCAATTGCCTTCAGCACACCAGAAATGATTTCTTTCAGCATACTGCAAAAACCGCCACACCACATTTGTTCGGCTAAGACTCCTCCTGGCGTTCAGATCTGCATATTAGTCCTAGCAGTAGTTTACTACGGGAATGCTGCAAACGGCCTGACACAGAATTCGCTACGACTGAACGCCCCCACGGCGTCACTTTCATACAAATTTATACGGCGATATCCAACAGTCTCAAACTAATGACATTCAGCGAGTGACGAGTATTTTACCTTGAGGAGTTCCCTGAAGTACGGGCTGCAGGCGGAGAGGACGACTCTGTGAGCCTTGAGACTTTTGCCATCGCAGGCGAGCGTCACGTCGACGAAGTCCTCGTCGTCGCGGAGGTTCTCGAAAGCTGAAGTTATGCTCGACTGGTAGTTGTTCCATCGCAGGCAGAAATGCTGCATATCACCCATTGCCCCTGCAAACAAACAGAATCGAAATTTGAACAACAAAAATTACAACAGATTTTCTTAGAATGCACAAAAATTGACAAGTCACCAGGTAAAGTAAGGTGAAGATGAACTCGCAACGTCAAATTTTCTAAAACTGCCGCTGCTGAACGGAAAAAAGATGAAAAATATGGAAAATGATCACCATACGGCGAACAGAAGTCTACATAATAAAATCTAAACAATTCACGTAATTGGGTTAATATTGTGCCAGCAAATTACTAACCATTACTATTAACCGTCGATTTTGGAAAATGTTGCTTCATCATTTCATTTGTTTGAGTTGAGGGCTAAAAGCCCATTAGTTATATCCCGGTGGCGTAATTTGGAGCACACAAGTTTCATACTGTGAGTGTAAAGAAGAGCAATTTTCAAAAATAAAAAAATTAGTCGAATTTTCTGGGTCAAAAGCCGCTAAAAACCGTTTGATGAAAATCACGAAAAATTTTAAATGTGAACGACGACTGGACAGTAAAAGATGATTAAATCATAATCAAATCTTATTTCATAATTAAATCATAATCATAATTAAATCTTAATAAAAATTGAGTTTTTATTCTTGAAAATTGCTAGCAATCGGAACAACTTTAAAATCAACAAAAATTGCAACTTTCATAATATTAACTATATTATTTAAATAAACGAAACGTTAGAGAACTGTCGTGGTACCCCTCAAATGTAACACATACCACTCACATGCAACTTATAGATTTAACCAATAAACAAGGAGAAATACGAGCTGTGCGACGCCTCGGTTGAAGCCCAGAAGTGTTCCCCTCCATCGAACTCCCAACGACTCTCAACGGCCGTTGACAGATGGGGGACGAGGTGGAGGCACCTTTATAAGGCGCCCAGCTCGCCCAGGTCTTCATTCGACCGACCTCACTCCTACCTGCGACTTCTCTCTCTCTCTCACCTTGCACCTCCTCTCACGCCTACCCTTCCCTTAGCGCATGCTGTGGTGGTAACCGCGGGATGCTTCATCCTCTAACGCTCGCTGTGGTGCTATCCACGGGGTGTTAGCTATCCGAAAAGACTCCCAAGGAGCACATCCTCCTCTCTCCTGCGACCTACCCAACCTACCCTACCTAGCGCTCACCACACCGGTGACCGCTCAACTACAGCTCACTACAAGGACGATCGCTCAACTTGAGATTTTTACGGGTGAAACGATAAATAATGCTTGGTAATTGGTAGGGTTTGAAAGGGTATTAGGTGAATAATACGTCATTATTTCTAAAAAATCTAATATTATTTCTAAAAGTTCACTCTTTAGCTAATGCTGCACCAGGAACTCTGACTTATAAACGCAGACAGTTGATGCACTTGTATTTGATATCGCTTTGGATTTACCGAAGGATTTATCAGCTACATTTGACGCAATTGCCGATCGAGTTCACACGTGAACATTCGCGGAATATTGTCTCTTAATAGTGACGATTTTGTGTGTTTACGTGACAGTTCAGTGTTAGAGCAGGAGCACCTGTTGATGAAATGGGATTCTAATTGCGCTGAAAACGCGACGAGAACACCAGTACGAAGGGAGATGGATGCGGGGATTCGTTAGGGATTACGACAGAGAGCTGAATGCACCAACAACATCCGACTGCAGTCGGGAATGCAACCGCGAGCTCTCTAATTAACAACTCGACCTATTCAACAATAATCGTGCAAACGGGGATTCGACGGATCTGTCAATCCTATGGGACGCCCCACGGGGTTTCTCTAGGCCTCGAGGTGTAATGAGGAGTTGTTGATTATTACTATCAATGTACACAGTCCATTACGATTACTAGGTAGGCACTTTATTTTTTGGTGTCTGAATTACACTTAATCAATGTACGTAGTAATGATTGACCATCGAATCAACTTGAATTTATTACGATCCTAATATAGGTAATTTCAAGTAGAAATCACATGTTATGCAATAAAGGTTGATTATTGGATGATGCTTATAATAAAACACTCAGCTATGGTTTATTATCTTCAATAATGAACCTCTGGAATCGAGCACGAAACAAAAATTTAACCCGCCTCAAAATTTTTGATGATTTCCGTTTCAGGGTATGTAGGATCCGAAAATGGAATAAAAAAAAAATTTCTGTCCGTCCGCCGTAATTTGCACTTTCCTTAGCACTCAATTCACTCAAAAATCTCAATTTCGCACTTTGACCAAAAATAATGAAATTTGGTTTCTAGATCCCATTTGGAGTCTAGTTGGCCTCGAAGCTCGTCTTTACTATCAGCCACCTCTAAGGGGTGAAAATAGGGGTTGCAATTTTCAGAACGCCGTAACTCTAAAACTTTCAATAGAAGGGTATGGCTTTTTTTAGCGTTTTTAAATTGATTAATCAATCAATATTGATCAATTTTTGCGACCACCTGGAGCATTGTACGTCGAGAATTGTTCGTTTGCACCGAAAAGCTTCGTCAACATGATCGTGAATCAAACGGTATAAATCCGGCCCAGGTATGATTGCTAGGGGACACCTGATTCTAATCACGAATGGCTCTATGAAGTCGAGTTGGTTGTTCTGTGCAATTATTTGTGTGAAAAATGATGGCTCTTTTGGATTTTGTTGATAGATACTTTCGTAACTTGAACAAACGTTATGCTTCATGAATAACAACAAATAATTAATTATGGAATAATTCCTGTGCACTTTATGAAACTCTAATTCCCAGGCCGGCTCCAGTACTCGATTTAGGGCTTTCCTGGGGGGAGCTCGAGGGTATTGACCACAGAAAAAAGTGATCTACGCAGAAGGGGCATCTATACAGGTAAATATTAAACCGTCGAGTAATAATCTGCAGCGTTTTTAGCAATGACACTAGATAATGCGCGATCGGTTGATTACGAATAAGTGTGGTTAGGTCTTTCACGTTATGCCTGCTTTTCCTAATGGACGTATTTCTATTCTTCCAAATTGCAGTTCTAACGGAGAGGTTTTCAAAAAGGTGCTGTATGGTGGGTCGGAAATTAACGGAAGTGGTTGAAAAATGGGAAGAAAAAGACCGCGACGTTATTTTTGCTATGTATTGCCCTCTTGCTCCCTCACGTGGGACCCGAGTGAGAGGGTAATACATACCAGATGACGTCACGCGATTGTTCTTTAGCTTATTCCCGCCAAATTACTCGGATTTCAGAGCGGAAAATTGGGATACAGGGGGTTTCGGGGTTGCTGAATCCGACACTGAGATCAAAAGCAGCAAATTCCGACCCACGGCCATTCCTGATTGAATACATTGGCCAGCCTCTGCAGAAAGCAGAACTATGCATTTATTTGTCTATTTGGAATTGTAGGTATACATCGTATCAATAATAGGATGACCCGATTTCTCAGCGTCATTTCCGACAAACTACAAAAAAAAAATAAAAAAATAAAATAAAAAAATAAAAAATGAAATAAAATAAAATAATAAAATAAAAACAATGTTACCATACAAGATTACACACTTCCTTTCTGTGACATGAAATGCGAGTAGGTACGTACTTATTATTATATACTTGTTTATGTACCTTCAAAACATGATCACATACAGAGTAATATATCGAGGTACGTCACAGTACGCACATAACAGTTAACATGGGGGTGAATATGAACAAAATCACTCGCGAAGAAATCGTGGAAACCCATTTCAAAGAAAAACGGAGTTATTGAAAAAATAGTCTATTTCCACTATAAGACGAAAAAACGCGAAAAGCACTGTTATACCGGTTTCGGTGATCAAACCATCGTCAGTAACGAAAAACGCAGTTGTTTCTTTGGGGGGTGAATGGTGAGGAGCAAGTTTCTAACTAACCTCACTTCATTTGCCTCAGTAACGAGTTGATCGACTGACGATTTAAATTGTTGTTTGCTTTTTGAAGAAGATGATGAACAATGGAGACGAGTGGTAGTTCCTCGATAACTTGTGTTAAGTGAACAAGTAATTTTGGAGAAAAAACAAAAATTGAGCAATTTTAGATATAATCAAATCGTAATGATTTTTTTCTTTAAGAAATTCGGTGAAACGCAATTTTCCCGAGAATTTTTATTCGTTTTTGCGTAATGTCGAAACGGCCACGTAAAAATTGAATTTTTTCTACATAAACTCGGAATTGATTACCTAGCTGCTGAATGCTGCAATCAAAAGGCTACAAGCACAAACATAAGAAACACACATGCAATTCATACAATATTTGTACTTGAACAATGCGGTATCAGATCTAGCACCTAAGGAACATGATCGTAAATTAAAATCCAACCAATTTTAGGTGGTATGTAATGATTTCCTTTCAGTCTTTTACGTCTCTGATTCTCACCAGAACCAGGAATATATATCCAAAAAGTGCGTAGTTTCAGAGATTTTCCGCAAAACGTCGTTCGTTCTGTCGTTCTGAACGGTTCCACTTACCTGTAGTAACTTGGAAGAACGAATGACTCGATAGAGGCAGTACTCGTACGATTAGTAAGGCATCAGACTGGTTCATGGATCGATAAATATATTTTTCCTTCCACATCATTCCGTACAATTAAACCCAGTTCGCTATCAGCCAACTGTGGTGTATCAAACAACAGCAACAGAAACAGCATGAAGATAAAGCCGATGGCCATATTAAGTAATAGTTGTTTCATAGTGTTCATCACCACGATAAAAGATCGCTCATGCTTGCAGCGCTGTAACCACGAAGCATCAATAAACCCACGTTTGCACCATTAAAATCGTAGTGTTTTTGAATAGGTTACCAGTAAAAGACCTAGCGACCATACTATTAAACGATAAAAATCCGCGTCTAAAATATGTTTATTAATATCAGGTTTTGTTTATTAATATCTTACTCCCCAAATCGCAACAGCATTATCCAGTGAAGGGAGGGAAGAAATAATAATAAAATGTGGGAAAAATGGTTGTTATGGGTGATCGAGTTTTAAGCAATAAATTCGCCTTCCAATTCAAAAGTAGATTTTGAGGTATTTGAACATGTTATAGTGCTCAGTGTGATTCCGGGAGATGGCGCTGAGGTCAAAACTTGTGTTTTTGCAGAGGAAATTATTATAATACTTCGAAACTATTAAAATAACCGAACGCTTCAAGGCTACGTTGACAATAATAAACGAAATCATAACAGGAATATAAATATGATACAACGTACGACGATACAAACTTAATGAAACACTGGGTTTCGAAATACCTACCTGTCATGAAACAAATTTTCAAAGAAAATACTATTGCAACGACCCAAAATTTACAGTACATACATTTTCGAAAAAATTATCATTTCTTTCCCGTTTTAGAGCATTTGGAATCCATCCCAGGATTTTTATTTGTCATTTCAGACGCTGACTGGCTACAAGAAAAAACAGAAATCCAAAATTTCGTCATAATACTCCAACTCAATATCAAACGAAGAATAAGTTCAAAGTTGGGCTGCTTTCGGAAACAAAAACTGGGTCGCATTGGACTTTTTGGAAGCTAAAATTGTTTGTGATCGGTATAAATCGCTAAAAATGCACATAAGCTGCTATTAAATTCGCTTAGGTATAGGTATATTTTAGACCTCCGTCTATTGCGACCCTTGGGATGTTTATGAGGTTTAGAGGGTCCTATGTTACCTACGTTATTATCATTTAAAAAAATCATTACTGGACTATAATTATGAAGATTCAATGGAAGGCAACTATCATGGGAAACCATATGGTTTCACTATATTATAGGTGGGTAGGTACCTAAAAAAAATTTAAATAAATAAATAAATAAATAAATAGAAAAATTATTTACACAATTCCCCCAGTTTTTAACAACGATTCAATGCTGGATGATATTATATATAATTAAGAAAATTCCCATAAATTTGACTATAAAAACCTTAAATTTCTTTGAAAGACACTCATATTTGTGAATTTGTTTAGAGTAAGTAGGTAACTTTGATTATGACTTGAAATATTTATGTTTAAGAACCAAAAATTGCAACCATGTATCATGTTATTAACTCGAAAAGTGAAGGCTAGGTAGAAATCTACTACTTGAAACGGATGTGCTCGTTTCTTCTGAAGATGTCTTGTCTACATTTCTTGAGCAAAATAAAAAAGAAAAAAAACTAGGAAAGTTACTCAATTTCCCATGCGTCACATATATATTATTATTGTGCCTATTGGATAAAATGTTTGAGTTGACTGTATTTGATAACTACTCGGCTCACCAACCTTTCCGTTGAGGGTTTTATGGTACGTATATTACGATTATCATAAACAAAATCATAACAGGACAAAATCATAGGGGAAAAAATAAATTTACATATATATATATGAAGACTACAAACTCGAAGCACTCCGGCGTGACAACAGACGTACCTGAAAAGTAGGGAAGACCACTCAACATAGCGTTGCTTCAAAGTACGAGGAGAAAAATCAGCTCGAAACCCCAACCGCTGTGCTGAAGGTCCTTTCCATAACTAAAGCCCCGAGGGTCCTAGCGGCGAAAAAAATATTTCCCTTATCAGTTTCCGCGTTAATAGTTTAACACCTCTATTGACCACCTACGTCTCATCTAATGTGAATTTTTATCTAATACATCCACAAACCTCTCCCCGAAACGCTTTCCGGTGCGAAATAAAAAGATAATTTTTTCATTTCGTTTTACGAAACAGATAAAACACAATCTACATTCTAAATACGAGTAAATAGACGAAACTCCAAGACGGTCTTAGTGCTATGTAATTTTAGATTAGGTGGATCTACAAGAGTTTAAGAAAACATTGTTCATTGGGTGTTTCGTAAATGAATAAATTATTATTGTAAGGACAACCTGTTTCAGTTGGATTTTTTTGAATTTTATATAGATCTATTTACCTATTTGTTGATAAATATCGGCTTTACTTCACTTCAATTTTTGCATATAAATTATTGGAATAAGCGGCTCTTAATTCGAAAACACAAGTAAAACTGACATAGAACCCCCAAACCGCAGGAAAGTGCCGCGTGCGGCAGACGGACAGCATTTTTTTTTAAAATTCCATTATCGGATTCTACGTTCTTTGAAACGAGAAAATCAAACGTGATTTTTTTCCACACTCGATTCCGAAGGTTCTTTATTGAAAATAATGAACCAAAAATTTCTGTCTGTCCGATGAACCAAATTCATGAAATCTGGTTTGTAGGCCCGGCCGGCCCCAGCACTCGATTTATGGTTTTCCTGGGGGAAGCACGACGGTAGGTATTGACCACAGAATAAAGCGATCTACGCAGAAGGAGTATTTATACAGGTAAATAATAATTTGAAGCTTTTTTTTTAAATTTATAATAATAAAGTAATAACTTTGCGATAATCTTGAAATTTGAAATTTATTTACAAACTTAAATCTGAATCTAAAATGCGAGTTGGAAAAAATAAGACAAATATTTAACAGTCGGTGTTGTGCGGTTTTGCTTTCAGATGTTCTTATAGCTCTGAACTGATAAAATTATAGAAATTCGGTTGAACACGATTTACCAAAACGCCTTCCATGTTAGTATGGTACACAAATAATAGCAATAATAAAATTAATACTACCGCTGACGAAGAGTTTTTAAACTCAACTGATTTTGGAGTAAGAACATTTTGATAATTATATACGCGATTATGTACCGTATTGAAGAAGCTGAATAACATAAATAATGTTCTCCACAACACGTATAAGGCTCGAAATGTTTACTGGGCAAGTCTCCCTGGAGGTTCCATTGTTTCGAAAAAGTCTTATATTATTGGAATACGCTCTGCGTACCTGTTCTGTGCTTTCTGGGGTTCTTTGTTGATTGTTAATGTTAGAGGAACTAAGACCACAATCTTATCTAACCGCACCTTAATGTGACGTAATTACCTATCCTTACCTAGAAATGACGCTTTGGTAGATATACAGAGCATTGGGCTTACTGTAAGGTCAAGTATTGATTTTCAAGAAGTTAAGTTTGGTATAAATGATCCTTTTGCGTTGTAAACGACGGGAAATCGACTCAGCAAACCTTTCAAAAGGAGTCGAAATGATTTCGTTTCAAAGAGAATCGGAGATCGCTGAAAATATGAAACTAAATACGACTCAACGAACATCCTTCTAACGAATCCGAAATTCTGTAACGAGTCTGTTTCAGAACAAAACAGTCAGTTCAAATGCTTCATTCAAGATCGAACAAGTTGCTGGAAACTCAAAATTCACAGAGAAAACCACGAGTAGGTGAGTCGTGAATTGCACTGTCGCCTGTCAAATGTGAAATTTGAGATTTGGAGTTTGGACCGGATCGAGATCGCGCACGCAAGGCTTATCTTACGATACGATCGCCGATACCACCTTATCGCAGCTATTATCGTACATCTCTATTTTATTTCAAGTAAATCCAAGCACACAGTGCAGTAGAAAAGCGGTTAAAGGAATAATTCGGATATAAGGATAGAACACACAGGGAATTTACATGTTACAGTGGTCAAAAGGTCGGTTATAGTGAACAGTTTTTGAGCTGTTGGGGTCAAAAGTCGACAAAATGGGTAAAAACGGCTGATATCTCCGAAATCGGTATATATTCACCAAAAGTGGTATTGAATGATGACCCGAAACAGAACACAACTTTATCAGTCTTAATAGAAATTTCCTCAAACAAAAATCGATCAAAAGTAGGTCAATTAAGGGGGGGAGGGGGTCATAATTCGCCAAATCGGTAAAAATGCCCAAAATCACCACAAATTCGCTTATAGAGCCTGGTCGCGTATAGCCATCGTTTCCATCAAGTCCCAATTCGATCACTATAAGCGGTTACTGTATAACCATTATTTAACCATATTTGAAAGCAGAGAATTTTAAATATATCAACGGTACGTCGGGGTGCAGACAGCGTACTGGAGATCAACAGATTTCATTGTGGTTGGTTCATGGGGTTGTACGTCGTAAATGACAACATTGCACGGGCGTTGTTTTACATCATGACGGTACTTAAGTCAACATTTAAGCGATTTGATTGAACATTAAGGGTAAATGTCACCGGTTTAGTTCCAATAACCGCCACCACGTTGTGATTCAAAATGAGCCAATCCAATATTCGATTTATCTCTTGAATGGGTCAACCGATTTTCAATCTGTAAAGTGTTCTGTAATCGTTATGAGCAACCTCAAGTGGCGACATTCAGTTTTGAATTTTAATTTTATTTTTTCAAGGAGTTTTCGACATTATTTTACTTAATTTCAACTTTACTAAAATCTGTGACATTTACCCATAAGCGATCAAAACGTAGCATGCAAGATGCAATCGAACGAGGGCTCTAACGCTTGAGGATAGCTGTTTAGGAGTAAATCTGTATAATAAGAGCATTTTGATACTTGAAGGTTTAGAGGTTGACTCAGGCATGTTTTTCAAGGGTATACAGAAACATAATTTAATCAAGAGACCTCCACTGGGATTCAGTCGCTTCATCAGCAAAGTTCCAGTGTGGAGACTGCCACACAATACTTCCATGTTCGTCGTAACAGTATGGATACCAGTTTGGCGGCAGGGGCTGCCCATTTCGGTCAAAATCCCTAAACTTGGTAGAAATCTCGTTTTCAACAACATTCCATCACCAAACCAAATTCATTTAGCTACTAAACCTAGAAAATTTGAACCCCTTGACATAATTTTTTGCTGTCAGTTAGCCAAATCGTACGTGATCGAGTTCAACATAAATAGGCATTATCTAGACATTCTAATGGACATTTTGGTGCCAACCGTGCCAATTTTAGTCTAATTTTACGGCAGTTATAGTTTAAAATGGAAAAATTAGACAACCCGTCATAACTCCCTTATTTTTCAACCTAAAAGCTCGTTCTCATTTTCAATTGAAGAGTTTAACGATCTGAACAAAACCCAAAATCTGAAAAATACCGTATTTTGAGGAAGTTATGACCATATGAAATTCCAACGTACACACTAACGGAGCGACATAAAATGAAATGAAATAGTCCTTTATTTCGTAAAAATACAAAGAAATATGTACCAGATAGCATATGAAACGGCCTCCCCAAAGGAAAAAGCCAGATATGGTGAGGGTACAACTGTGTGAACAGCGTTTTACAATATTTTTACGCAAAGGGCAAATAAGTAATGTTAAATAGTGCAATGTGCTAATCTAACTGAACTCTCATTTTTCGATAAAATTAACAGAATGGGACGACCTTTTAGTACAAAATAAAAATGATTGAAACTTTTAGCGCCTCGTTAGATTGTTTTATTTATATATTTTGGCTTATACTTGAACTAAGGAAGAAATACGGCGTACGGCGGACAGACAGAAATAATTTTATAGCAGTTTTGGATTCCAAATACCTTGAAACGTAAACCATCAAATTTTGAGGGGGGGGTAAGAATTTTTTTTTTCATGCTCGATTCCAATGGTTCATTATTGAAAATAATAAACCAAAAGAAGATAATTGAATTACTAGGTTACTTCATGGGATTCCATGGTTATGGTTACTTTGGTATAAATTGTATAAATACTGCTAAGCAGATGATTTTGATAAATTGTATAAATACTGCTAAGCAGATCCATTTAATTATTTTGAAATTCGGCCTAGTTATTATTGGCTATGGAGGTGGAGTGGGAGTTTGTATACTATGACATGAATGACGTAATCAGCGTGTTCGGTGAGCAATTTTCGTGGGTAGGAATTCGTTATTTTTGACCACAGAATCGAATTTTGCACTCTTGAAAACCACCCACTGCCAATTTTCATCTCAAAACTCCGAACAGCTTGGGCTACAAACCGATAGAAAGAAAACGAAATGACGTCATAAGTGGATGGCTCTGGGGACCCCCCCCCCCCACGGAAGACGCGGGGGTGAGGGGGCCTTCACCTGTGACGTCATTTCGTTTTCTTTTGCCCGGTTTATCGCCCACTTTCTATCATCTGATACCCCTCATACAGCACCTTTTTGGAAAGCTCTCGCCGAGATCTTTTACTTGAGAAAATAAAATAAAACAGTCAAAATGCCCACTGGGAGTTGGGTGTTGGTGAGGGAAGATCTGGTGTTGTAATTTGCAGGAGAAACGGAGGAGAAAAGGTGACCATTTTTGTGGTAGTTGAGCAAACTTGTTTTGACAAAAAGCTGTCCGATATTCAGGACTTCGAAGTCCTCAAACGCCTGCTCTGTTGAATAACTGCGATTTTCACCGCAGTTATTCAACAGTTATTCGAGTTATTCGAGTTGTTATGAGGGGGTTTAACAGGGTTTAACACTGACAGTAGTGCTGAACCCCATGCTATAATGCCATGATTAAGTACTGATTGGGAAACTGCGTAATAATGCATTTACACGTCAAATTGGAGGTTTTACACATCAAATTGGAGGTTTTACACATCAAACTAGAGGTTTTAATTTCAAATAGGAGGTTTTTCGTTTCAAATTGGAGGTTTCACACATCAATTTGGAGGATGACGGAAATTTAGTAATCTGGAAAAGCAGTAAAAATAGTAGGGTCGCTAGGTCTTTTATTGATAACCTATTCAAAAAAATTCCTGTTGCAACCAATAAATACAAATCATGTATCATGTTTTCCCAAGTCGTAATGTAAGTACTGAATGTAACGACGATGTGATGTGTACGATTTGTGATCTGTACTATGGGTGTCTGTAAGAAATGTGGTAAGTCATAAGGAGTCTACAAACTAAATTACAGCTTCGGAGTGTAAATAGCGTAGAAATTAGCTTTAGGAGCCTCTCAGCTGACCCGGGCCCTATGCATCGTCAGGTAAAAGTCCTGAGGAGTCTACACACTAAATTACAGCTTCGGAGTGTAAATTAGCTTTAGGAGCAAAGAAAATGAGTACTTCATGACGGTTCGCGCTTAATTTTGCTTAATTTTGGTGCACGCAACCCAGCGGTAAAACATAATAAATGTTAAAATTAACGTGTGAAACTAATAATAATATTATATACCAGCCTGACTACTGATGGACCTACACATTTCCTTCACTCACAAAATTAAAGTTCGGTCAATGCACTTAATCCATCTCACATTTTCATCCAAAATTACACCAAGGTATTTCTACTCTGCGACTCTTACCAGTGTCGGGCAGTCACAAGTAGGAGTGGGAATTATCACAGTGACAGTAGGAACCTCCTCGCGATGGTAATTCATCTGCATGTTAGTAGATTTACTGACATCAAGCGGGAAAACGTTTACAAACTCGTTTTGAGCAATTCTGAACAAGACTCCATGGTTTTCTCGAACACCTATTTTTTACGGTATCACCATAAATCCATTCCTGTATACTCGTAATAGGAACATGGAGGTAAAATTCAGACAGACGACAAAGGTCTTGCGTGTTTATTTGTGGTTTTATGGAGGTTTTCCATGGTTTTTCCGATTATTTTCCATTGCACAGCATGTTTATGTATGTATATTATAAGTGTTATCATGTTTCTATTTATTAATGTCCCACTCCTGACGATATCGGTCCTTGGCTACGAAATAAATTCCAAATTTCGTCTACGTGAACGTTTGCAATGGCAAACTCTGACATTTGATAGTTTGAAAGGTGAACCGAAGCGAATGTCAAAATGCGGATGACGGCATGTTTTTCAAGGCGTAAACAAAAATAACATTTACTCAACAGCCCTCTCTGGAGATTTCGTTGTTTCAACAACAAAATTCTGACGGACTACAACGATTTTGCATGCTTATACGTTGTCTTATGGAGGTTTTCCGTGGTTTTTTTAGTTGTCACTTTACGTAATTATAGGACCTGAGACGACGATCTTATTTGTGAGCAGATTTGGAGCGTTTGTAGGTAGTTTAAGGCGGCTTTTGATGATTTGACGATGGTGATGATAGGGTTAGGACATGAAATAACAAACTTCGGAGCGCTGTTTACATGCGCTCAACATTCAAGTCTTAGCGTACAAAAATGACCCCCCCCCCCCCTTCCACCAGAATTTAGTTATTTTACGTTATTCATCAATTTTGCCACTTTCTCAGTTGATGGCGACATTTTCGTTTAATGTGAAAACTGAATTTAATTACGATTTGCCCGAACATGATTGGTAAAAACGCTGCAAATGATTACACAACGGTTTATTATTTACGTGTATAGATGCCTCTTCTACGTAGATGCCCCTCGAGCTCATAGGCCTAAATCGAGCAAGTAGGTAGGCAGCCGGCCGGGCAATTACAATTTCATAAATATGCCTAGGGTTCAAGAGTCTATCACTAATTATTTGTTGTTATTCATTAAGGATAACGTTTGTTTAATTTACAGAAGTAGGTACCTACCTATCAACAATATCCAAAATAACCATCATTTTTCAAATGAAATAATATCTCGGAACAACCAACTCGATTTCATTCAGCCTTGCGTGATTCTTATCAGGTGCTCCCTACCGATGATATCTGGGCCGGATCTATACCGTTTCACGATCATGTTGACGAAACTTTTCGGTGCAAACGAACGACTGGACGTACCGGTTGTCTCAAAACATGCTCGAGATCAATATTTAAAAACGAAAAAAACCCATGTACCCTTCTATTGAAAATTTTCGAGTTACGGCGTTCTGAAAATTTCAATCCCTATTGTTCACCTCTCAGAGATGACAGACAGTAACACCGATCTTCACGGACCAACTAGACCCCGAACGGGACCTGCAAACGAAATTTCATTAATTTTGGTTACGGTAACTAAGAAAAATGCAAAGCACGGTGGACGGACAGAATTTTTTTAATTGTATTTTCGGATTCTGCATACCTTTAAACGGAAACACCAAATTTTTAGGTGGAGGAGTGAGGGGGGGGGGGGGGGAATTGTCATGCTCAATTCCGAAGGTTCATGTTGAAAATACTAAACCAAAAACGTCATAGATAGGTACAGAAATACAGACGTAATTATACCGTTGAGGTTCTTGATAACCGATTTCATCGAACATCGACGCATAAAAGATGTTTACTGAAAATTGACAAGCTGGATATATTATGTCGAGGTGAATAATTTAGAAGAAAATAATATTTATACATCACAGGTTTTTCCACAGTTTGAATATAATTACGTCAAAATGTGGAGAAATTACCCAGGCAGCTGTCTATCAAGAAGTAAACAGCTCAAAAATACCATTCACTCACAAGACCTGTCTGAAGATTTAAAATTCGTTGGTTTTGAAGGAGATTTGAGAGTTGGATACAGTTAGATAAATTTCAGAGGAGGCTGGAGTGGATCTACCTAGAAAGTTTCGATACCTTAAAAACGTGAGAGGTGAAATGTGCTAACATGGCAAAATTTATACGAAATTTGCACATCCCAGGTTCATGTGCGAAGTGATATTATTATGTCAACAGTATCTAAATACGGTTCTGCCATACTTCAATTCATTCCGTAAACAGCTCCTAAATATATAGTTTACTCAAGTTTTTTTAATAGAATTCGTGTATTACTTACGTATTATTTTGCTCACTGTGCACGTAGATTTCGCGTAATTTTTGTGGTTTTAGGGAGATTTTCAAGTGGTTTTGGATGGTGGATGGAGGTACAGGACGTAAAATGTCTGGATGGGCGTAAGACATCAGTGGGCATTGTTTACATGCCATCAAACACTCACATCTTATTTTAAAGGAATCTCCTTCACAGTATTTACATTTATTTACAATAACCGTGTTTTTTTAAATTTTCATTCAACTAAATCGAAGGCCCCGAAAACAGTAATTCTGGAGTAGATTCACGTAACTGGTACGTCCTGATAGTTGAAAGAAGTTGTGAGGTGGAATATGTCAACAAGGCAAATTTTATTTGTTTCCTTTTCCCCAAGATTAAAGATGACTCTGGTCAATTAAAGATGACTCTGGCATACGTAAAAAGCTCTAAAACATTATTTATTCAAACATCCTGTGTAGAGAACTCAAATTTGTACAATTATTACTCGTAGGTACGTACATTTTGCTCGGTTTTCACGTAGAGTTTGCGAATTTATTTGGGGTTTTAATTAAATTTTTGGCGGTTCTGAGTGGTTCATGGCATCACAGGATGTAAGATATCAATAAATTATGGGCGTTGTTTACATTGTTTACTTTTGAAGTAGTCATAACTACAAGATATTATTTACCCAAGAAGTTTCTCTGGATATTTCTGTGTTTTGAAAACTCCGTAGGTACGTCGATTCTGCGCGTTTTGCACGTAAATTTGGCATATTAGTTTTGTGGTTGCGAGAAGATTTTCAGTAGTTTTAAGTGGCTGGTGGAGTTGAAGGCGATTAAAATTCAACCACGTCTCATTTTTAAAAAGCATTTTTCACATTATTTACATAATCAGTACATTTCAATACCTGAAATTTAAGAAGTGCAATGTACCAACATGGCAAATTCTACTTGAAATTCGCACATACGAGGTGCATCCAAAAATTTATGTCAACAGTAGATATGTAAAAATGGATCTGAAATATCTTTCAAGACGTAAACAGGTCTAAACTATTATTTACTCAAGTCTCTCGCGAAATGTCAGTGACTTGATCAAATTCGTACAATTATGTAATTTTTCTGTTGAAACGTAGTTTGACAATTTATTTGTGGTTTCAATGAGATTATTTTGGTGGTTTTGCGAGGTTGATTTAATACATGAGGGATCAGACTGCTGCCTTGAGAATCCTCTCTAGGTATTTCAATGTTTCAACAAGTTCCTGACGTTTCACTTAGGTGCAGCGTATTTTTTTAATGATTTTAGGGAGATTTTTGGTGGTTTTGGGTGGCTGATGGAGTTACAGGTTGTTTTTTCTATCAATACAAAATTTTCTCATCCAAAGTTCGTACACAAATTGTAAGATAATTATGTCCACGGTATCTTTAATTATGTCAAGATGACTCTGGCATAATATGTTTGTAAACAGCTCGAAACTATTATTTACCCAAGAAGCCTCTGTAGAGATTTCAGTGTTTTCATGAAATTCGGGTAGTTACTTGGATTTTGCTTATTTTGCACGTAGATTTCAAGCATATTATTTGGTGGTTTTAGGGAGCTTTTTGGTGGTTTCGGGTGGTTGATGGGGGAAATTTACAGGACGTTAAGATGTAAATCCAACAGGCGTTGTTTACATGCGATCACTATTCACTCACCTCTTACTTGAAGGATTTGAAGGCCTCCTTCACTGTAATTACCATAATTTTAATATATTTATATATTGCTACCTATGTTCAACGATAATTGTATATCGATATAATACATAAAGATGTAATGTACTGTAATGTATAACGATTATAATACTTTTTTCCACGTGAAACCCGTGATTTCGGAGTAGATTAATGTAAAGAGCTCGATTTGATTATTACATTCATACAATTGAAAATCGAGAAGTGCAACATGCCAACGTGGCAAATGTTATGTGAGATTGGCACAACCGTGATTCGTGCATGATTTGATAAATTAATTATGTCAACGATAATTATCTAAAGATAACTCTGTGGCATATTACGTTTTTCAAACAGCTCTCAAATATTATTTACTCGACAAGCCCCTGTGGAGATTTCAATGTTTTGATCAGATTCGAACAATCACATGGATTTTGCGAATTTGCAGTAGATTTAAGGAGGTTTTGGATGGTCAATGGAGGTACAGGTTTTAAGAACAAAATCCTATGGGCGTTGTTTACATGTGATCAAACTTCAGCCACCTCTTATTTGAAAGAGCCTCTTTCACAGTATTTAGGTACTTGTTTTCCAAAATATAATCGGTTTTTTTTTTCATGTGAAAACCGTGATTTTGCAGTAGACCTACGTATAACTCATAAATTACTTGAAAGAAGTTGGGAAGGGCAATATATTGCCAACATGGCAAATTTGATGTAAAATTTGCACAACTCCGGTTCTTGCACGAACTGATCGAGAAGCCGCTCGTGGGATTTCACTGTTTTAAATCAAATTCGAACTACTACGGAGGTTTCGCGTATTTTTGCGCTTTTCTTGCCGTCGATGGGGTCACTGGACATGAGAAGTCAACATGAGAGCAACATTCTCTCAATTTTTATTTTAAAAGAGCCTCTTTCACAGTGTACATTTATTTGAAATTCCTACCTATATAATAGGTTTTTTCGATTTTTATGTGAAAATCGTGATTTTGAAATAGAACTCCGTAATTATTACATCCTTATACTTGAAAGTTGAAAAATGATATACGCCAACCATAGCATTTTTTTCTACGTCAAATTCGAACAACTCTGGTTCGCGCATGAACTGATTAAACTTGAAAACCGTGTTTTTGAAGTAGATCTATGTATAATTAGTACATTCTGATACTTGAAACAAGTTGAGAGGTGCAATATGTCAACATGGTATATTTGACGTGAAATTTGCACAACTTTGGTTCGCTGATCAAATTTGCTGTCAATCACGGGGATTTTGTATCGTTTCGCACGTAGGTTTCGCGTATTTTTGCCCTTTTTTTTGCGGGATGTGGTCACTGGACGTGAGATGTCAACACGCGTACAACATTCTCCTACCTCTTATTGAAAGGAGTCTTTGGCACACTATACGTTTATTCAAGTACCTACTTACAATGCAGTATAATTTTTGTCCTACGTGAAAACCGCAATTTTGAAGTAGATCTACGTAATTAGCACATCCTGATACTTGAAATTTGACAAGTGCAATATGCCAACAAGGCCAATTTAATGTGAAATTTTCACAGCCTCGGTTCATGCATGAGCTGATCATGAAGCCGAGGGAATACAGTATTTAATCAAATTCGTAAAAATCGTAAAATTACGAATATTTCGCGTATTTTTTCTCTTTTTTTGCGGATAATGTCATTGGACGTGAGATGTCAACATGCGAGCAACATTCTACCTCCTCTTATTAAAAGGAGCCGTTTTCACACTGATTATAACGTTTATTTAGGTACTTACAATGCAGGTATAATTTTGGTTCTTATGTGAAAACCATGATTTTGGAGTAGATCAACGTAATTCGAATATTCTGATTCTTGAAAAAAGTTGAGAGGTGCAATATGTCAACATGGTATATTTTATGTGAAATTCGCGCAACTTTGGTTCGTGCACGAGCTGTTCAAATTCGCAGTTACTCACGTGGATTTCGTCTCGTTCCCCACGTACATTTCGTGTATTTGTATTTATGTGTATTTATTTGTATTGTGGTGGGATGTGGTCAGAGGACGTGAAACGTCAACATACGCAACATTCTCTGACCTCTTATTTAAAGGAGTCTTTTTCACACTAATTACTTTTATCGAAGTAGGTACTTAAAATGCAAGTGTGATTTTGGTTATTATGCGAAAACCGTGATTTTGGAGTAGATCTACGTAATTCAAATATTCTGATTCTTGAAAGAAGTTGAGAGGTGCAATATGTCAACATGGCATATTTCATGTGAAATTCGCGCAACTTTGGTTCGTGCACGAGCTGTTCAAATTTGCAGTAACTCACGTGGATTTCGTCTCGTTCCCCACGTACATTTCGCGTATTTGTATTTATTTGTATTGTGGTGGGATGTGGTCAGAGGACGTGAAACGTCAACATACGCAACATTCTCCCACCTCTTATTTAAAGGAGTCTTTTTCACACTAATTACTTTTATCGAAGTACTTAAAATGCAAGTGTGATTTTGGTTCTTATGCGAAAACCGTGATTTTGGAGTAGATCTACGTAATTCGAATATTCTGATACTTGAAAGAAGTTGAGAGGTGCAATATGTCAACATGGCATATTTCATGTGAAATTCGCGCAACATTGGTTCGTACACGAGCTGTTCAAGTTTGCAGTTACTGACGTGGATTTTGTCTCGTTCCCCACGTGCATCTCGCGTATTTGTATTTATTTGAATTTATCTGTATTTATTTGTATTGTGGTGAGAGGACGTGAAACGTCAACATGCGTGCAATTCAAGGTTTACTCACCTCTCATCGAGGAGTCTTCTTCTGCCGGCGACTGATATGACTAGCGTACAAAAATAATTGTTGCGTATTTTTATTTTTCGTTTCGGGTTTTTGTTTTTTCTTCTTTCAACTTAATTGTAAGATCACAGCATTTTCTTTCTTGGCCATTTTCTTAGTCGGGAGAAGATTTTTCCCAGTTCCGGCGATAGCTGAGGTCATGCGCGAAGTTCACTTTCACCTTCAAAGGTCGAACCCTCGGGGGCGGCCTCGCGTTCAAGACGCGCAAATTTTCGATCGGCTCACGCGAGCGGGGGGTAGGGAAAAGCGGTGGTTGTTCGGTGAGAATCGGTTGATTTTTTCTCTGTTTTCTCCCGTTCCGCAGGGGAGAAAAAAAACGGGGCCGAAAGGAGGACGGGGCCGAAACGGGGGAAACGAAAAAAAAAAACCGGTCAAGCGGGCTCCCGCCGGGGGACGGTATGGCGGTTGTTGTTGCCGGAAGCGCAGGGTTGGAAAGGGCTCGGCGTTCGAAGACCGTAGGGCGCTCTCCCCTGGTGAAAACCCCACTGAAGGGCTTGAATGAGCCCTACGCTTTGGCCTACCCCTGCCTTACCCTGCCCGGGACATGCGAAGAGCTACGGTACCGCGTCCTCTCCACGAACTCGACTGGAGGAAACCCGCCCGGTGCTGCCCCCGTCAACCCCTGAAAACCCCTCACAAACAACAACAAACTCCAATTTCTTCTTTTTTTTTCGTCGTCAATAACACATCGTGCACCAAAAAAACCCCTTCAAGGGCTCCGTTGTTTTTTGTTTTTGTTTTTTAAATGTTTTTTGAACAACTTCAAACGCGCCGAAAACCAATTTTGGACTCCCAAGTTCCCGCGAAACAACCACCGGTTTTTGTTTTTTTTCCCACGTCACCCCGTCGGCGTCTAGCAATAAACTATATGGAAGGGAGAGTAAAATTGCATATTCGTACACTTTAATGAGACTGATTTCCACCCCTCAATTCTGGTAGGCTCCGGCGCCCCACCACGGCGCCCCGTTCCGCCCGCCTCCTCGCCGAAAAGGGAGAGGGAAGGAGGAAAAAAATCATTAAATTCGTCCCTCTGCCCCGCAAACTCCCCGTCCCCGCGCATGCTCGGGGTTGAAAAATTTAATTCGGTTTTTGAGGGGAGGGGCGGATGGCGGGGAGGTTGTGGGGGGGTCCCCCTCCGCAACCTCTCACTACAGTGAATAGTGAACAGTGTTATTCATGCCCCTCCTTTTTTTAAGGGGTGGAGGGGGGGGGGCTGAAAAATCCCACCTCCCCTCCGTCGGTTTCGCTACCGCCCCCCACCCCACCTCTTCACCGCTTTTAAACCCGAAAAACTCGCCTCCCCTCCTTTTTCTCTACTTCCTCCACACTTTTCCGAGGGGTAATTTGCAAGTTAAAATCAATACTGTTGGAATGAAAGCGTGCAAGGGAAAAACAGGGCAGATTATATAGTCTCCCATATTCCTATGTGTACAAGAGGGGGGGTATTGTGGGGGGGAGGGTGGAGAGATGTTGGGGGTCTGATCTCCCCCCCCCCCCCCCTATAACTCACCTCCGTTCGCTAACCTCTACGCGCCTTCTAGTGAGTCCGCCATTTTAATCGTTTCCCCTCTTTTACCCCGTTTTCTTCTTTTTTTTCTTCTTCACGGGTTGAAAGTGAAAGTTCTTCCGCGTTGAAAATCGAAACTCACCTTCCCCTTTCACTCCCGACACGTCATCCCCCCCCCCCCCCCCCCAGGTTTGCTTATTTCAACTATTTCGAACATTCGCCAATTCGAACAACAAAAAAAAACGCTGCAAATAATTACACATCGGTTCATTATTTACCTGTATAAATGCCCCTTCTGCGTGGATCACTGTTTCCTGTGGTCAGTACCCTCGAGCCCCCCCCCCCCCCCCCGGAAAGCCCGAAATGGAGTACTGGGAATACAGTTTCATAAAAATGCGATGGATTCAATAATTCAATCATTAATTATTTGTAGTTATTCATGTAGTTAAGCATAACGTTTGTTCAAGTTACAAAAGCAGCTACGTTATTCCTATATATTCACGATATGTTGACGAAGCATTTCGTTGCAAATGAATGGCTGGCCGTACAGTGCTCCGTGTGGTCTCACGAAATTCTTTAGTTCAAGATCAATTTAAAAATCTGAAAAAATCATACCGCTCTTCGGAAAGTTCTTGAGCTACGGCGTCCTAAAAATTGCAAACCCTATTTTTCACCTCTTAGGAATTGCTGACAGTAACGCCGAGCTTCATGGACCAATTAGACCCCAAATGGGACCTACAAACTAAATTTCATTAATTTTGGTTCATGGTAACTAAGAAGAGTGCGAAGTACGGGCGTACGGATAGAATTTTTGGTTCATTATTTTTAATAATGAACCTTTGGAAACGAGCAATTAAAAAAAAAATTAATCTCCCTTCCCCCCCCCCCCCTCCACCGAAAATCTGATGGTTTCCGTTTCAAGGTATGTAGAATTCGAAAATGGAATAAAAAAATTCTGCCCGACCGACGTACTTCGCATTTTCCTAAGTTACCAACAACCAAATTCAATGAAATTTGGTTTGTAGGTCCCATTTGGGGTCTAGTTGTTCCACGAAGCTCGGCGTTACTGTCAGTCATCTCTAAGGGGTTCAAAATAGGGGTTGACATTTTCAAAACGCCGTAGCTCGAGAACTTTCAGTAGAAGGGGGTAGGTGTTTTTTTTTTTACGTTATTAAATTTGTCTTGAGCTAAACAATTGTTTGAGACCACCCGGAGCATTGTACGTCCAGCCGTTCGCGTGAACCAAAAAGTGTCGTCAACATGATCGTGAATGAAACGGCATAAATCCGGCCCGGATATCATCGCTAGGGAGCACCTGATTAGAATGACTGATGGCTGAATTAAGTCGAGTTGGTTGTTCTGCGATATTATTCCACTTGAAAAATGATGGATATTTTGGATTTTGTTGATAGGTACTTTTGGAACTTGAAAAAACGTTACGCTTCACGAATAACAACAAACAATTACCGACTGAATCATTGAATCTCCCGCATTTTTATGAAACTGTAACTCCCGAGCCGGCTCTACTCCATTTAGAGCTTTCCTGGGAGGAGCTTGAGGGTATTGACCATACAAAACAGTGATCTACGTAGAAGTGGCATCTATACAGGTAAATAATAAACCGTTGTGTAATAATTTGCAGCGCTTTCTCTATGTATTCCATGCTAAAGATGTGAAACCTAGAAAGCAATAAATCCATCTACCTATGTACCCTAATGGTCTTGAAGGACAAACCACTAAGAAGTATCCATGAATATAAACCCTAACTCCTTGATTCGGAGGATCGAATTGCGACAGACGACATAGGGCATACAGAAAGACATATCACTAAGCTACCTAAAAGCTTATTGTCTCTCCTTAAACCTGTGTCCATAATCCTGTATATTTCGATAAATCCAGCCTGGGATAAGTCTTCCAAAGTGTGTCGCGTTGTGTCCAGAAATCATTCTACGTAAAACTCCAGTAATAAAAAGTAGTTTTCCGGAAAACTACTCTCTGCACATAATAATGCAGTAAAAAAAATTTCGTGGTCGAGTTGCATCACTTCCAGCAATAGTAGTATAAAACTGTTTGAAACGCATTCATCACAAAATGGTTTTTTCACTGCACCATATCACGCGGATAATTATTGTTTCTTAAGCGTCTGGAACGTTCAAAATTATGTACAATAGCTGAAAGCTATAAGTACTTTAAAAAAAAAAAAAGCAATGAAGAATTTGACGATGCATTTGAATTCTCTTAGATCCGGTTGAATAATCGTGGACGTACCATAAAGACTTTTAAAACGAAGCCACTGGAATAGTAAACACTACTGATAACCAAGCATCTAATTGTTCATTTTAAAAAACCCAGAACTGTGCTGTATCAAGGCAGACGAATGAGATTAAGCGCGAATGTGAATACGTACATAGCAGACTCAAATTGCCAATTGCACTCTGATCAGATATAATTGTTCAAAAGTTTATGGTCGCTTCCGTAATTCGAAATTTATGATCCGATTTCGATCTGTTGAGTTTAAGGTGAGGCGCCTGCCGTTTCTAGATGGTTCTCCACTGAATTCGATAGGCTGCGCTGCTGCCGATTAAGTGCAAATAACGATAAATTCGAGACGTGAATTTGAGCTCATTGTTACGAGGGTTAATAAGTCGGAGAGAAATCGTTCGAAAGTTTGAATTTCCCTGGTAGTTACCAACTCAGTGTCATTTAGATGACGCGCATGTGGTTCTTAATTGGCTCACCTGTAATGCGGAGTCTTTAAAAGCCCGTAAACATTTACAGGGAACGAACGAATTGGATCAACGAGACACGAAAGCGGCATTTCCACAGTCTGCAGTCATGTGGTTGGACTGGTTGGAGAACGAGGCTGATTACGTTGTGGGTAGACGAGACACTGACTTGCGCCAGTATCTCTAATCGAATCAAAATATCACAATCCAGTATCTCCAATCGAAATATCCAAAGTGTCGTGGTTCCCCTCAAATCTCTACTCTGACCACTCCTACGTAATATAGAAAGATTTAACAAAATAAATGAAGAGAACGACGAGCCGGGTAGCACCAAGGGCGAAGGGTTCCGTCCATCAACCGCCATCGCTCCTCAACGGTCATAACGGCCGATTGTGGATGGGGGACGGGTGGAAACGGGCCTATATAAGCAGACCTTTTGGCCCAGCTCGTCATTCAACCGACGGACCCTCGACTTACTACGACTTCTCTCTCGACCCTCTCTCTTCTACCTTCTCATGCACTCCCTGCGGTGAAAAACCGCTGAGTGCTCCCTCTTTCCTGGTTCCTGCTGTGGTGAAAATTTCGGGATGCCTCCTTCTCGTCTGACACCTGCTGTGGTGAAAACCGTGGGGTGTTAGCCTCCATCTTCCCGGTGTCTGCTGTGATGAAAATCGCGGGACACCTTCCACTCATCTAGTATCTGCTGTGATGAAAATCGCGGGACACCTTCCACTCATCTAGTATCTGCTGCGGTGAAAACCCCAGCTCCCACATCCCAGGCGCCTGCTTTGGGGAAAACCGTGGGGAGCCACTATCTCAAGGGCCTGCTGTGGTGAAAACCGCGGGGAGCTAACTTTCCCTCCAACTAACACCTGCTGTGGTGAAAACCGCGGGGCGTTAGTAAAAAGACACCTACGGAGCACGTGCTTCCTCATCCGTCTTCATCCAACTCACCAGCCATGTCGTGATCACAACACGCCGGCTCAAGACACAAAGCTTATGACCACTACAAGATAATACACTCGTAGAATTCCAGTCAGGCTGCTCAAGTATCTACCACAGACTTGAGTACTTGTTTTAATAGATATTTTAGGCAAAACTAGGATATAGGCAACTTTTAATATAAAACTGGAAGCTGGGCAAAGGCATATTGGGATACCTAGGAGCACTGAGACCATCAACCTTCGGCTGTCACCGATGGGACGAAGACACAAAGTGCCAGGGCAGTCGTAACTAAAACAGGCTTAAATTAAAATTAAAAACACAAACATAAAAACATAATGGAAGCACAATAATAATAGCATAACAATATGTTGTATCTAAGGTAACGAAATGCAACTCCTTCAAAGAAGGACGACTTCCGTTCATGGGGGAGCAAGCATTCATAAGTGTAGGTCTTATCGGTATTAATTAACTTTGTTTTTGTTTATAATTATAATGTATTACCAGTGTAATTCTTCACTACATGAATTACTCTATGAAACTAACGTATAAGCTGCAGATAATGCATTAGCGTGCAGACTTGGTGCCTCTGTGCAGGACGATTTTGATTAACAATAAAAGGAAAAGCTGGATCGCCTGACCGTCTTGAAGCCATGAGCTCAACAAATTCCCACCAGCAATAGTTAGAATAGAATAGAATAGAATAAATGTTATATTTGTCTATAGGGCTGAACCCTTTACAAAATACAGAAAAAATCTCGATATCCAATATAAATGTTGAATAAATTTTATTAATAACTAGCTCTTATGCTGTTATTAACCAATAGATAGTGTGCGAGATTTTAAAAACATTACATTGTTGCATATTTTACCTAAATGCTAATCATGTAATTAAAATCCCATCAGCAAATAGTTACACTTGATAACACATTTTCACATAAGTCTCGGTTAAGACTAACCGAGAGAATGTCCATAATCGAGGATCGTTCAGAACCCACTTGCTCCTGGCTTTAATATTAATATGAATCGGTCGCTTGAGAAACCCGACATGTCAGCAACATCAATAAAAAGCTGCAAATTATTACACAAAGGTTTATTATTAACCTGTATAGATGCCCCTTCTGCGCAGATCACTGTATTCCGTGGTAAATACCCTCGAGCTCCCCCCAGGAAAGCCCTAAATCGAGTATTGGAGCCGGCTCCGGAATTCAAGTTTCCTAAAAATGCGCGGGATTCAATAATTCAATCAATAATTATTTTGTAGTTATTCATGAAGCATAAGGCAAATAATAAACCGTTGTGTAATAATTTACCTTTGAGTAATAATTTACCGTTGCGTAATAATTTGCCCATCAATATTCAATAATACTTGAACGGTTGTTCAAGTTGCAAAAGTACACTATCAACAAACTCCAGCCCCTTCTACGTAGATGGTATAACGAACCGTTGTGTAATAATTTGACGTTGTGTAATAATTTACCGTTGTGTAATAATTTATCCATCAATGATATCACAGAACAACCAACTCGACTTCATACTCCGTGAATATAATCAGGTGGTCCCTAGCAATGATGATCTCCGGCCAATTCCCGATTGTTGCCGCGTCCTAGCAGCAACGCTCGGTTGCTTACATACCTAATTAAGGCTTCAGCGATGAACTTTGATTTCATTCCATTCGGTTACACCATTTTTCCACGTTTTATCATCGTTTTATTTCAAAATTCAACTAAACAATGCTAAACCTGTCAATATCATCTTACCAACTACGAGAAGTTGGGTAACCCACTGCGTAACGTCCCATAAATGAAAAGAAAATGCAGGATCTGAAAAATATAAAGAAGTACCTAATCTTACAAACAGAAAGGAAGTAAATAAAGTAAATAGTTCTGCGGAATGACAACCTACAACAAACGTAAATAGCTGAAATTTTGAGGGTACCCGCGGGTTGGATCGCAGACGATCCCATCTCAAAACTATGGAAACCGTCCCGTCTGCGCATGCGCAAACGTAAAATAATTGCAACTCCCATAACTACCTTAATATCGTTGAAATGAGTTCAGATTTGGAGAGTCGATCAGGAATAATAGTCTGACAGTTCCATATGAATTTCATTGGAATTGTACAGTAACTTTCGTCTGCGCAGGCGCGAACATGAATTGTCAGTTTCTTTGTAACGCTTCTAACTACGCGAAAAATAGTCGTAGAGAACTGAAATTTTGAGGGTAAGCGTGGGTTGGATCGCAGATGGTCCCGTATCCAAATGAACCTACCCAACTATTCTATACGTTCATCTCTTTCAAGTGAGGAAGCTGTACTGCCAACTCGAATTGGCAGACGGTTTTCTTTTGTGCTGAATCCCTTGCGCGAGCTTGCTCTTTTTGGGATATTAGCATTGAGTACTGGTTGTTTCCAATGTTTTCGAATGCACATTTACTTTTCATTTTATAATTTTATTTACTTTGATATGTATTGTGAAAAATTCTTGAATAAATGTAATTTTGTATCACAGAAAAGAGTAATTAAATAGGTTTCCGATACAATAGACTCAAGGCAACGAGGGACGTTTTTCGTGAGACCAAATTAAAAACAGTAGCTCAGCTGCACGTCAAAGCACTGCTCACTAATGCCTACAAAAATAGAAATACTACGCAGAAGGGATTTCAATATCCTTGTAGGAACCCATATAGGGTGTATAATTGAATCGGTGAATGTTAAAAGGGCAGTTGTCTATGTTTTGTCAATATTCGTTTTTTTGCATTTTCGGGTTCTATATGGGCAGCCGCATCGTTTGATGCTATAAGGACCGTTGTCCACCACATTTTGGAGGCGTAGAGACGGTTGGAAACTACGAATTTCTGAGGTTAGCATGTTAAAGGGGCAGTAGTCCGGACTATGGCCCTTTTAACGTGCGTCGACCTGCACGGTCGCTGTGCGGCATCAGTTGATGACAACCAAATTTTGTTTTGTTCAATTAAAATAAACATTCAGATTCACTTAAAAAATTATTGTTTGTCATTAGAACCTTGGCTTTTCCTCAATTTAACAAAAACACCAACACAAAATCCTCAATTTCGTTATAGCAAGTTGAAAGGGCAGTAGTCCACCACCTTCAAAAAATTCTGTTAAATAGGGAAATGCTATTAAAATTTCTTTTCCTCTTCAAATATTTCTCTGATCACTGGTTCAACTAAAGGGTAAGGTCCAATTAAACAAGTTGCCACTATATTCGGAACAGGACAGTTTTTTTCGTTTTTCCGAAAGTCAGCTTTCTTGGACTACTGCCCCTTTAACATTCACCGATTCAATTATACATATTGTGACTAAATCTTGTTACAAAGAAGCCCACAGTATAGAATGAGAGTTCTCATAAACAACTCATTCGATTTTTACCGTGGCCTTATGGAAAAAAGAAAGACCTCACAAGTCTTAGAAGCAATCAATGAGTTCGTTAGAAATGTCCCGACCGGCACAGTTAGCATGAATTTATTGAAATCGGTATACCGATGTTAGATACATTTTCTTTTTCATTTTGATATTATTTGGATTTGTTTTCCATTAAGTTTCGGTTGATACTCGACCTTGAGCACACAGAGCACTAGCCTTGGCTGAAATTGTGTGTTCACAGTAGGCGTACAGCATTAAGGAATTATTAAAGAATTATGTATTAATTAAACAATTATAGTTAGGTTAATTACATGTTAAGAAGGGAATTGTTTAATTTATTAGTAATTTGTAAAGTCATCTATTATGCAAATAAATAAATTCTAATTCAAATTCAATTTAAAAAACGCTGCGAATCCGTGCACAACGGTTTATTATTTTGTACAGAATACCCTTCTGTTACAGATCACAGGTCTCTGTATAGATAACCCGTCTAAATAATTATGTACTATTCTATACATATTATGTAGATCGCAGACCCTCCGTAGGTTAGTACCTAACCCCGTAATCGTTACTAGGTACCTACATAAATCACGAGTTAAATGTTGCTAAAATAATTATGTCGATGACAGGCAGTAACTAGAACGGCAAAAAGAAACGCAAATAATGAAGTTCTGAAGGAAACTTGTTGATATGGAGTGAAATCGATGCCCCTTCTGCGTAGATCACTGTTTTCTGTGGTCAGTATACCTACCTTCGTGGTCAAGTATAATGAACCGTTGTGTAATAACTTGCCCATCAATAATACTTCAACGGTTAATAAAGTCCGATCACCAAAATCCAGCCCCTTCTTGGTTGATGAACCGTTGTGTAATAATTTACCCGTCAATAATACTTCAACGTTTGTTCAAGTTTCAGAAGTACCTACCAACTAAATCCAATAGTCCATCACTTATCAAATGAAATAATATCGCAGAACAACCAACTCGACTTCATACAGCCATCCTTGATTACAATCAGGTGCTCCCTAGTGATGATATCTGGGCCGGATTTATACCGTTTGATTAACGATCGTGTTGACTAAGCTTTTTGGTGCATACGAACGGGTGGACGTACAATGCTCCGGGTGGTCTCAAAAAATTGTTTAGCTCAAGACAAATTTAATAACGTAAAAAGCACTTCTATCTTCTTCACCAACCACTTCTTCACCCTTCTATCGAAAGTTTTCGAGCTACGGCGTTCTGAAAATTTCAACCCCTATCTTGAACCCCTTAGAACCATCAAATTTTGAGGGGGGGTTAGAATTTTTATTTTTTTTTTTGTCATGCTCGATTCCAATGGTTCATTATTGAAAATAATAAACCAATAAGTAAAAATCTATTTTGACTGGGCTGTACGTACAGGACCGATGTGAGTTGTATCTCAGTGAATTACTGTCTTCACAGAAGAACACGGCCACCCACACTCAGCACTTTACCTGGATTGTCCCATATGTGTTGGTACAGCTTGAACGTCGAAAGCTGCATATCCAGAGCTCCAAGTGACCACCAACTCTCACTGAAAACCCACGTTCCGACAGACGTGACACAGGAATAGATCAAGATACGCCCCGTAGACCAAAGCGCACCCAACTGAAGGAGACTGCGATTCGTCTTAAACCAAGAAGATGTTTCCGAAACCGAAAAAAAACGGAACAGGTACCCACAACGAAAAACTAGACATCCCGATCAGTGCACCGGACCAGTGTCCCACAACCATAGCCCCCCGTCATTGTGTAACTATTGTTCGTCTCGAGTTTTTTTCCTTCAGGTCTCATAGGAAGTCCGAACGAGGGGGAGGAAGTGCCGGACGGTTTTCGTACGATTTAAATAAACCGTTGCGACGCGGGAGCAACATTTTTCGTACATTGAATGAGCCCATCCCAAAAGCAGACTCCCCTTACGAGGTCCTAGTTTGCGATCTAATGCAAAATAGGGGCAAATAGGGGAGGGGAGGGTCGTATAAGACGTCGGCGACACCCAAAAAAATTTTTTCGTTTTTGATTTTTAAAAAGGGGTTTTTTTTTTCAAGTAGGGAAGAGAGGGTGGGACTGGTTTTGGCGCCCCAGTGCAGCCCTCGACCGGCAGGTTGGTTTTTCAACGACGCATAAATTTTGTAAGGCGGAAAAAAAAACCCCGGTAACAATAAAGAGTATTGTCCGAGGTCCGATGGAAGATTGTAGTACCTGTTGAGGTGCAGGGGTGGTCCGTGGAGGAAGCATCGTCTCCGGCAACCGGAACCGGAAACGTCCCTGATTACCGCGACTTGTCCCTCTGCGGGGTGTTTTTATACTGAAAATTCCTCACGTTTAAGGTATTGTTTCATTTCGTCGGGACGGCCGTTGATGAGTAGGCGTGAGTGGCGTGAGAACATTTCTTGATTTTTATTATGGAGCAGCGGTTTTTTAGAATTAAAAAAAAATAGATTTTTACTGAGGGATGGCGAGACGTTTGATGACTATGGGAAGATTTGCCCAACGGCGTCTTCCATGACAGTTCAGTAGGCAGCATCGAAAAAGCGACTGCCATGGAAGTTATAGCTGTGATAGCTTCACACCGTCACTTCGTTCCACGTACCTGATATGCTGCTGAATCCACAATATTTACCAAGAATAATCCACTCCCCAACCGCCCGCATCAGCAATCGTCATTTCAAAGTAGATTCCCAATTTTTATTTGTGACCATCCACAGGAAATAGCTTCCGGAAGCAACGTTTTCAGGAGAACGAAAAAATAAAGTCAGGGTCAAAAAATCGACTTTTCGGTTTATTATCGATTCTTGTAGGAAATTTAACGTAGTTTCTGGATCCGCAAGCCGTTTTACGAACCGATTACGAGAAATCATCGATAAATCGCAAAAACCAAAGCGCGGAATAACGTACTTAGCTTCCCGGGGCCACCTGTACCTCATCTTGTTCAGATGCTTTTTTCGGATCTTCCACACCTTCTTTATTTCGTGCGAAGAAGAAGAAGTTTGCTATCGTGTTGTTGTTATCTGTTATCAGACCTGTTGATTGTGTGTTTTGTGTTTTGCAAAAAAAATTTTAAATAAAGTACCTAAGGTATAAAAATATATTGTTGACCCCCCCCCCCTCCCATTCTGGATTCATTATTATGTTCGCAACGAACTATAAATGTAATAAATCAAGTCAGAATTAAATAAAAAGAAGTCAAAACGACTGTGGTACCATTCAACACAAAACTCAATTATTTGCAATTGACCCAATCTCAAAAAAATGAAAAAATTAATTTTTTGATGGAAATCTACTTTCCCAACAATAGTACTAGTACTAAAGAAAAGGAAAAACAATCAAAACCCAGGCTGAAAAGGTGCAAAAACTACGTCAAAAAAGTTTCTAAATTGATTGCGTTTTTCTCAAAACCAGCTTTTTCGCAATTCAGAGGTTCAAAAAATGATAAATTTTCAACGGATTGAGATATCGAAAATCTGAAAACGTCATTGTGTTCAGAAACTTCTCGTCTATCAGGAAATGCAATAAACCCAATTTCATAATCCGGAAGCTAAGGTACATTTTCCTGTGGACGGTCACATTTAATGATAAATATAAAGATCTCTAGGTGTTATTCGTTCTTTCCTAGGACCTAGCAATAAGAAAGAATTCAACTGCCGTCCCCTCCCAGAAACCTGTCCTCTCAGGAGGATCGGCATTTGATCCGATCATTCCAATCACAGCTTCCTATTTCCCTACCGCAGGTGGTGAAGAAGGGCGTTGGGATTCGAACCGACACACTATGAGGCAAAATAGAAAAAACCTAGCCAAAATTATGAACGTAATTTTTTGTGTGTTTTACGAGGCGCTGATCACGAAGAATTTTTCTTTTTTTTAATTCTAAAAAGAATCGTTAAATTTCAAGTAGATTTCCTCCATAAAACCTGAAAACAGCGAATTTCCGCAATTCAGAATCTAATTAAAAACGTCACAAAACCCCCATACCTTGCACCTGAAAGTTTTTGAGCTTCGGCATTCTGTTTTATTCCATGTTTGGATTCGACGTACCTCAAAACGCAACCTTCGAATTTTGACGGAGTTTTGGTTCATAATTGATAATAATAAACCAAAATCTGCCAAAATTGTTAACATCACCTAAAGAGGACGATATAGAATGGTAAACCAAGACAGAAAATGGCTACTTCAACGGTCGAAACTTTTCTTTTTTTCAAGCGGGTCAAATTCGAATTTTCGAGGGTGAAAAATCGCTAAAAATGATCAAAAATATCAAACTTTCACTTACCGAAAACTACTTTAATTTTACCGAAATCCGTAGTGATTTGAGCTCGATACAAACTAAAAGACTCGCGATGCAATCGTCCATGTTTATTTAAAAAATATATAAATAAATTTTAAAAAATGGAGCTATTTAAACCTTGTCTATTTCCACCAATAACAAAATAAATCTTATACCATTTTCGGTGGTCGAACCATCGTCAGTAACAAACTATAACATCCTAATAACTGTAGTTATTGATTATGGATGACGATTGTTTGATCACCCAATCCCGTATTTTGTATTAAGTGGAAACAGACGATTCTTTCAACAACTCCGTTTTTTAATTTCTCCAGGTCGAAATATACTAAGTACTTTTTCGATGTATTCAATGCAAACAAATAAGTATTTTTTCTTTAAAAAAAAATAAAATAAATACTTGACTTGAATGAATAACTATTTTTCACTAAAAAAATGTCAAAAATGTTGTTTTCTTAAAAGTTGACTAAGATGGGAAAATATGATTTTTGACTCGGTAAACAATTCTGAATACAAAATGTTTGTGAACAAAACCATGTAAAATGTTCGTATAATTAAAAGTTCGAAAGTTTCCAAAATTTCCAGATTCCATGTGTACGGTCAAGTTGCATGACGTTAGTTCAGACCCTCTCGAACAGTTAGGTAAACTGTCGAGTGCGGAAGTCCGAAGTAGTACCTATTAGTAGTAATATTATTAGTAGGAATATTATGCCACTACGTGCCTGCGACTCCACCTGTTTTATCTCAACGGAAAGATCACAGTAAGAGACGTCCACAAAAGACAAATATGACCCGATAAATGGATGAGAAATCGAGATGACGTCATAAAGGAAACCCTCAGCACCCTTCCCATATCCTTATATCAATTTTTTGCCATACCACCCGGAGCTAAAACGCTGCAATTTATTACACAACGGTCTGTTATTTATCTGTGCAGATGCCTCTTCTGCGTAGATCACTGTTTTCTGTGGTTAATACGCTGCTACCCTCATGCTCCACCAGGAAAACCCTTAAATCGAGTATTGGAGCCGGCCCGGGAATTTCAGTTTCACAACTAATATGCGGTGGATTCAATAATTCTATAATTAATTCATGAAGCATAACGTTTGCTCAAGTTACAAAAGTACCTATCAACAAAATCCAAAAGAGCCATCATTTTTCAAATGAAATAATATCACAGAACAACCAACTCGATTTCATACATCCTTGATTATAATCAGGTGTTCCCTAGCGATTATATCAGGGCCGGATCTATACCGTTTCATTCACGATCATGTTGACGAAGCTTATCGGTGCAACCGAACGGCTGGTCGCACAATGCTCCGGGTGGTCTCAAAAAATTCTTTAGCTTGAGATTAACTTACAAACGTAAAAGAAACCATACCCTTCTACTGAAAGTTTTCAAGTTACTGTGTTCTGAAAATTTCAACCCCAAACGGGACCTACAAACCAAATTTCATCGATTTGCTGTTCATGTTAACTAAGGCAAGTGCAAAGTACGGCGTACGGAATGAAATGTTTTTATTCCATTTCTGATTCTACGTACGTTCGTTAAAGTAATTATATTAATTTTTCGTGTGCCTAATGGTAGAGAGGGCTGTATTGCCCTAATTATGTACACGATGTCCAATAAAAATATTCTAACTCTAACCTTGTGACCATGAAATTTAGATGAGGGGGGGGGGGGGGGGGGGGTGAATTTTTTTTTCTTCTCATGCTCGATCCCAAAGGTTCATTATTGAAAACAATATTTTTTCAAAAAGCTACAAATTATTACACAACGGTTTATTATTTTCCCTTCTGCGTGGATCACTGAATGCCTATTAGCGTAAAATCCTGATTTAGTATCAAATATCGTATTAAATACCGCTGTTGATGGCGTAGTAGTAGTATTAGTACTTGAGGGATCAATCGATGGAAAACATAACGAAAACCCGCAAAAGTGATGGAGTCGTTCCGCGAAAGAAGAAATTAAGTTGAAGGGCTAGCGAAATGCGGAATGCGGGAGAAAATATTAGTGGCTCGAAAAAGAGGGTTTCTCCGAGTCGAGGCGAAGGAGGCCTTTTGTGCGCCCCTTCCACTACCGCCCCCCCTACGCCTATGGCCCCCCTCCCAGCCTATGGCCCCCCCCACAGAAACGCCAACGCCCCCCTTACGGGCGAGGGGCGGAGTGGAGGCACCCTCTTGCACTTGCTCACTAGAAACTACTCTCTCCCTTCAGAGCTCTCTCTTAGTGATGTACATATCGGATCAATACCAAAAATAATAGGGGAAGGGCGTTTATAGCGCCATAACTCTTAACCGTTCCTTCTCGGCCTTCTCTTTTCACAGAAGGATTCCACCCCGGAGAAAACTGTGGCAGCGGTTTTCTCCCCGAGTTTCTCATTTTCTTTTGATGAGTAAATAATACCTGATGCGGCCCTGAGATTAGCTGTTGCTACGACAAACGAACCAAAATATTTGTTCAGTGCATTCGTCAAGCTGGAAGGTTTGACATTTTCATGTCAAATTCGACGTAGGTACGCGGCGATACTAATTCAGTTATTCAGAATCAAACTTAAAGTTTAAAATTAATTTTCGTTTCAAACTGAAGACCAGATGAAAACTTTCAGAAAATTTTGCAATGCCCTAAACTGACAGCCCTTGTACCTATTTGGCAGAAGAAAAAAAATTTGTGGATACAAATTTCTGATAGTTTTGATTCTATCATCCAGTTTTAGCAAACTTGTATATATGCACCTCTTTATACCGATGTTATTTGGTTATAACTATTTCTATTCATGCGTCCTTCCAGGGGATGTATCTGATCTTGGCTATATGACGAAAAATTCCAAATTTGACTGAACGTTTGTATCTACAAAAATGAAAGATGATTTCACGATGAGCGGTTTCGGAATACAAAAGTGTGGGCCAAAATGGAGTTTGTTTGTTTTGTTTTAAACTATCTAAAATCGTCAGGAATATTAGGAATATTCCTAAAGAAAAAAATGTCGGGGTATTACGGAAAAAATATATGAAATCGTTAATCTTGGCACAATAAAATTATTTAATGACCAAAAACTATTTTTGTGCGAATATTAAAACATTGTGCTTTTTCTGCTCAAAATTAGACAACCGTTCTTCTCGGCCTTCTCTTTTCACTGAAGGACTCCACCCCGGAGAAAATTATGGTAGCGGTTTTCTCCCTGAGTTTCTTATTTTCTTGTGATGAGTAAATAATACCTGAGGCGGCCCTGAGATAGCTGTTGCTACATCACACGAACCAAAATATTTGTTCAGTGTATTCATCAACCTGAAAGGTACCTAACGTTTTTATGCCAAATTCGACATAGGTACGCATCGATACAAATTCGATTTTTCAGAATATTTAAAGATTCAAAAATTAAATGTTCATATCAAACTGAAGGTTCCCGGATGAAATTTTTCAGCAAATTTTGCAATGCCCTAAAGCTGATAGCCATTTGTGAGAAGAAACAATTCAGTTTGCTAAAATTTCAATTTGTTAAAATCCAGTTTTAACAAAATTGTATATTATGCACCTCTTTACCGATGTTATTTGTACATAATGATTTCTGTTTATATGTCCTTCGGGACGGTGTATCTGTATTGGCTATATGACGAAAAATTCCAAATTTGGCAGGAACGTTTGTATCTACAAAAAGAGAAGATGATTTTCACGATGAGCGATTTCGGAATACAAAAGTGTGGGCCAAAATCCAAACCTATCTAAAATAGAAAAAAATTCGAAAAACGATATGAAATGAATCAGATTAAGAATAAGATAATCAGAATAAGATTATTTCAATGACCAAAACATTTATGCGCGAACAGTAGATCAAACATTGAGTTTTTCCATCGAAAACTGCTCAAATTGGAAAACATACGTGGGATTCTAAGTCTTAATTAGAGCGTTTCCAGACCACCGGTCAAACGATCACTTCGCACTAAATCGTGCGTGGGATCCATTTTAGGCTGAGAGCGTATTGGCTTATAGTTTTCGGCTAGAAATCGTCTCATCGCTGACCCTAACTTCGATTTTCACCCTCCATTTCACGACCCTCGTATGGTCCATCGAGTTTTCGTAGCCAGCAGATTGATTGCTAATATTCGAAACTCCCCTGCGATGATCGATGTGCGCCACGACAAGGAATAAAGAAATGTAACTTTCGGTTTTCTGTTCTCTCCGTTTTCCCACAAATCTGTTTAAGAAGCTCAATTATCAGTGTTTTAGTCCCTTCCTTAAATGCTGATTTTTATTCCTGATAAACGCTCTTAAATATATATTTATTTGTTATTATGTGTTATGAAATCCTTTTTGTGAATTATTTTTGTGTGGCTATGTTCGTGTGAATTATTTTTGTGTCTTAAACCTCGACGAAAATGTCATGCTGAACGAAACCCTCCTGTTCCCTTGTAATACGAGGTGACCCTCTGAAACGCAACCCCCGCGAATAACGAGACTTCCCCGTATTCCTCCGGCATTAAGGCGCGAAGACCCATGAAATCCGGAAAAAATTGACGGAATGAGCTGAAAAATTTCGACTTTTCAGACCCTACCTGGTGCAAAGGTGAAACACGTGGATTTCTTCGACAATTTCGGCACTGTTTCTACATGCGCACTACCGACAAACATCTGTTCCCGTATGCGCACTACCGACATGTTTCTGTTCCCATATGCGCCCTACCGTTCTATCCGGGTCCAACCTGGGCACGATGTACGCTACTCTGGGCTTTCAGATATCCTCATTATTTTTCAAAAAGTGGGGCCTAAGACGAACACCCATTCGATCGTGTCGTCGAGCTCTCTTGTCTGCAGTAAGTTTGTCCAGTTTTAAAACTAACACAAACACTCGCTATTCAACAGATGTAAGAGATATACCAAAATATTGTAACCTAAATAACAAATAGCTAAATAACAAATACATTAACGACATACCTAAATAACAAATTGGATAGATACCGACTTTCTATCATGCAGAGGCATATTATTATAATTCATGTCGGAAAATCGTACATTTAAAAAAATTATAGACATCGAAAAAGCTAGTCAAGCAGCATGAGCCCGAATTTGGCGGGACCCGATCAGTGCCGCCAACCCGATCCCCTCAAATCCACAGGTAAAAATCTCCCCATTACCCCCCCCCCCCCCCCCGCAAGGACAATATAGGAAAAATCGTCAAGTTTCTGTTACTCATAATCAAAAATAACTTACAATAATACAAGACAGTATGTATTCAATCTTACCAAGGTTTTGAAGACGTTGCAAGTTCGAAAACGTTTAGTTCAACATCTTCGCCATTGATTGATTCATTTTGTTTTTGTATGAAAATTGGTTCGGCCATTATCTTTCCAGTTAGGCTCACCATTTCAACTACATTTCGGGGATTTTGGATTTTTGCGATAAGTTTGGAGCTAACGATATTCTGGCGATATTTTTAATTTGACTGTACCTACCATTAGGGCCACCGAGCCCCTGTCCATCGTGATCCTTAAGCCTTAACCTAACGTGCGCCGACCATTCATTCATGTACTTACCAAAGTCACATGTTATCGTCTCAATCACATCCAGGGCACTCACACAAAACCTACATATTAAGTAGGTACCCAAAGATAACTGTCCAAACGGTTTCCTTAAACTAACCGCCTTAGGAATTTGGACTCACTGCAATAGCTCTCAATCATTCAAAGAGAGCGTGAGCCAGGTTCTGTAATTCATTCAGACGAGTGGGGAGTTACAGATGCCTCAGCAGAAATGGTTTTATTCGTAGGACTGTTAATCATCAGCAAAACAATTATGATGACTCTCAAACAGGAGCACACACTCAAGCTATCGCACGTTCGTGGCTCGTTGCCCAAAGTGAGAATTGAAAAAAAAAAATGCGAGGAACCAAAAATGACATGCTGCAATCGAATCTTGAATTTTTATTGCTTGAGAAAGGCTAAAAAGAAGATGATCTGTTTCTCTCACTTTTGCGGGACATCAGGACCGTTCATCGCTAGTTACTATTTTTGGAATTTCTTATACAACGTCACATCATGACAGCATATTTGGACACCATGACGGTTTAGGTGAGTGTACAAGATGTGTCTGTCCATTGGAAATAGATTTTAGGAGGTAAAACCCAGGCGATGTATGGTCGTGCGCATATCGAAACAGCACCCAATTTCCGACAATTGGCGGATGCACCGGCAAAGACCCTTAAAGAGTTGGCAGGCGACACCGCTCGAAGTGAGGAACATCCAAAATGATCGAATGATGAGGGGCTAATAAAAGTAAACCGAAAAGGAAATGAGAGGAAGCGGGAAATGGAAGGCGGGAGCGACTCCGTCCACAAGGCGGCGGAACTGAGTTGACTTTGCCAGCTTGAGCGACTCCCTCGAAAAATGATCGCATCCATAGTTTTATTCAGCCCCCCCCCCCCCTCCCCCCATTTACTTTTACGATGTTGAGATAATTTTCGTCCCCTTAACTTCGGATACGAGATCCACCTAAATAATATGGTAGCCTGGTAAATGCAATCATCCAAAAATCCTTTCACTAGTGAAAATACGGACTGTTACATACAAATTGGCACATCTCATCCCTCAGATTGCACACCCTAGACCTAAATAAGATCAGAATGAAATGTTATTTCTTTTACACACTATTTTGCCCATTAGTTGGTTAAATATTCTTTTTTTGGTTCATCATTTTCAATAGACCATGAAACAAATTTTTACCCCCCCCCCCCCCACCCAATTTCATGGTTTACGTTTCGAGGGACGTAGAATGCGAATATTGAATAAAAATATTTCCGTCCTTCTTTTCCTTAGTTCCCACGAACCAAAATTCGCAAAATTTGGTTGGTATATGGGTCCCGTTTGGGCTCTAGTTGGTCCTCGAAGCTCGGCGTTACTGTCACTCAACTCTAATGGGTGAAAAATACGGGTTGAAATGCCCAGAGTATCGCTATCTCGGAAAATTTCATTTTGAGGTGTGGGCTTTTCCGCATTTTCAAATATTTGGGTTTTTTCTGAAGTTTTGAGACCATCTGGAGCATTCTACAATCCGCAAAATTTGCTATTCTATTTGCCACAGCAGAGTGTATGTTTTTTCACTCCACATCAACAATTTCCGTTCAGAACTTCATTTGTGTTTATTTTTGCCATTTTATTTACTGTTTGTCATCGACAGAATTATTTTAGCAACATTTAACACGTGATTTAGGTCAATACCTAGTACGGGTTAATGTAGGTACTATGCTACGGAGGGCCTGCGATCTATATAGAAGGGTTATCTATACAGACAGCTGTTATCTGTAACGGAAGGGTGTTCTATACAAAATAATAAGCCATTGTGTAGGGATTTGCAGCGTTTTTTCAGTATCCGTGCACTATGCGTCAGTTAGCCTGCTCCCTTTAAAACTGGAACTGATAAAGAGGACAGTTAAATATAACTGTGGTCTTAATTATTCACTGGAATAAAATAAATGGTTATGAGTGGGTTTGAAACTTTTTAGGAATTCAATTTTGTCTAAAATTATATGAATCCCCTGGATCGTTCTGGGAATCGGAATACCCTTTCCACTGAACAATAAGGAAACCGATCTTCAAAATTCCAGATCGGTTCATTATTATTAATTCCAATCTTATACGCGAACAGGGCCTTTGAGTTCATCTTGTGAAAAATTGAAAGGAACTTCAACCAACCCCAAGGAATTTTCTATTGGTATTTCAGGTGTTCTGTATCGAATTTTGTCATGAAACTGTAATGACTGCTCTTTCCATTAGAGAACTCCACTCCAATAACTGAAAAATGGCTTCTTACTCAAAAGATTGGACATGATTTCATTTATGGAAACGACACTGATAACATTCACAAGACACTTTACTTGCTGGTAGTCTATTGAAATCGCAATTCACCACCTAAACTCACTCGGTACCTACTCATTTTTCTAGTATTTCTGCTTTATAAAATATTTCCATACTTAAATATTTATTCATGTAATATGGATAATTTGATTTAAACCCACTCAAAATTTGATTTACGTTTCAAGGTATGTAGAATCCGAAAATGCAATAAAAAAATTTCTGTCTGTACGCCGTACTGGACACTTTTCTTAGTTACCATGAAAACAAATTGATGAAATTCGGGAGGTTCCGTTCGGGTCTAGTTGGTCCTCGAAGCTCGGCGTTACTGTCAGTCATCTCTAAGGGGTTCAAAATAGGGGTTGACATTTTCAGAACGCCGTAACTCGAAAACTTTCGATAGAAGGGTATGTTTTTTTACGTTATTAAATTTGGCTTGAGCTAAACAATTTTTTGAGACCACCCGGAGCATTGTACGTCCAGCCGTTCGTGTGCACCAAAAAGCTTCGTCAACACGGTCGTGAGTCAAGCGGTATAAATCCAGCCGGAATATCATCACTAGGGAGCACCTAATTATAATCAAGGATGACTGTATGAAGTCAAGTTGGTTGTTCTGCGATATTATTTCATTTGAAAGTGACGGACTATTGGATTTTGTTGGTAGGTACTTCTGAAACTTGAACAAACGTTGAAGTATTATTGATGGGTAAATTAGTACACAAGGGTAAATTATTACACAACGGCATATTATTACACAACGGTTCATCTACCAAGAAGGGCTGGATTTTTTTTAATGGGTAGGTACTTTTGCAACTTGAACAACCGTTGAAGTATTATTGATGGGCAAGTTATTACACAACGGTTCATTTACTTGACCACGAGGGTAGGTACTGACCACAGAAAACAGTGATCTACGCAGAAGGGGCATCTATTTCACTCCACATCAACAATTTTTCTTCAGAACTTCATTATTTGCGTTTCTTTTTGCCATTTTAGTTAGGTACTGTTTGTCATCGACAGAATTATTTTAGCAACATTCAACTTGTGATTTATGTAGGTACCTATTATTTTTTTAAGTGAAACTAGATTCCATTCTGAGAACTTTGACACCAATCGTCCTACTTATCGTCCTACTTGGTGTCAAATTCTCAGGATGGAATCTAATTTGATTTGTTTAAATAAAATAAATATACGTGCACAAGTGCATATACCCCATACACCATAAAGAAAAGAGAGTGATGAAATTCGAAGACTGTCACGTGAAACAGGCGTCAACATTCGAAGCTAACGTCATGCAATTACATGTTCAATAACGAACCCATATATAACTTAAATCACTTGCGGCGGAGTAGTGGCAATCCATAGCAAAAAACTACAGGATGAAAATAGAAACAGTCTATTTCCACGTCAAACTAACAAACTAGATAGATAGAATCATCAATCGCGTACTGATGATGGAGTAACAACCGAAACCGGTCTACAGTTTGTTAGTTTGACGTGGAAATAGACTATTTCTATTTTTATCCTGTAGTTTTTTTTTTTTTTTTTAAACAAACCCATATTTAACTAAAATTTGAACTTTTCTTTGCGAATGAATCAATGGAAACATGTACATATAAGGAGGTTTTTTTTGGGGCGCTTTGCACTATGTGATTGTTCAGCGTTCCTTTTCTAACAAGTGCAATGGGCATATGTCGTCAATAAATAGCAATTACGCATCACGGCAGGCCTTGCAAAAAAGACAGATGGCAGTATTTATGATGGGCAAGTTATTACAAAGCGGTTCATTATACTTGCCCAGAGGGTAGGTATTGACCACAGAAAACAGTGATCTACGCAGAAGGGGCATCTATTTCATTCCACATCACCAATTTTCCTTCAGAACTTCATTATTTGCGTTTCTTTTTGCCGTTTTAGTTACTGTTTGTAATCGACAGAATTATTTTAGCAACATTTAACTCGTGATTTATGTAGGTACCTAGTATTTTTCTAAATGAAACTAGATTCCATTCTGAGATCTTTGACACCAACCGTACTGCCCTACGATAAGTAGTTCTTTTCCTATGATTTTTGTAAGTTTCAACCAATTCTGACGTCACAATAGGCAGCCATAAAAACACGCCCTGGCGAGAGGGGGTGCAATGACGTCAGAGTTGGTTGAATCACAGACAAATCGAAGGAGAAGAACTACTTATCGTAGGACAGTGTGGTTGGTGTCAAAATTCTCAGGATGGAATCTAATTTGATTCTTTTAAATAAAATAAATATACGTGCACAAATGCACATTATACCCCATACACCATAAAGGCAAGAGGGTGATGAAATTCGAAGACTGTCACGTTAAACAGGCGTCTAACATTCGAAGCTAACGTCATGCAATTACATGTTCAATAACGAACCCATATTTAACTAAAATTTGAACTTTTCTTTGCGAATAAATCAATGGAAACAGGTAGCACCTATAAGGAGTTTTTTTTTGGGGGGGGGGGGGGGGGGGGGCGCGCTTTGTACTATGTGATTGTTCAGCGTTCCTTTTCTGGCAAGTGCAATGGGCATATGTCGTCAATAAATAGCAATTACGCATCACGGCATGCCTTGCAAAAAAGACAGATGGAAGTATTCATGATGCAACACAACTGTAATTACGGTAGGGGGGGGGGGGGGCATAGGCGAATTTCACCGAAAACAGTCGACTCCAGCTCAATAGGAAGATAATTACGTAATAAAAGAGCGAATTGAAGTATGAAGAAGTAAATTGGAAACGTATGCCGTGCAAGGACCGCACTACGGAATCCTTCTTCAGCTCAAAAGGCATTCATTCCCTTTTCACTCCGAAAAGTAGTTGTTAAAAATACGTTCTTCAACAAAAAAAAAATTGTTATTGAAGTCCCGAAAGCAACATGTGGCTGCGGAGTGCGTGTTGAGAAGGCCCGTCGGAACTCTTCGTTTTGTACCAAACTCGGCCCAGACAATAGCCCCCCCCATCGCCCATGAAAAATATAAGTTTAATGACAATGGCTATTTTCGGGTAGAGACGCGAAGGTAAAGGGTTTTAAGACTTGGAAGGTTAAAACCGAAAAAAGACTACTTGCCCGAAGCGAAGTCCTTTCTAATTGGTTAGGTTCGCTCGGAGAAGCGCATTTTATTGGTTGGTCCTTTGAAAAAAGCTTTTTGGGAAAGGTCCACGTAGGAGTTATAGTCGTGTAAACAAGGTTTTTTTTCTCTTCTCTTCTCCGGCTGCCTTGCAAGTTGCAGCCGGGCCTTGAACCCAAGGGTTAAAAAAAAGGATGCATTTGACCGTCTGGTGTTTCGGGAGTGCAGTGACCTCGGTGGTACTTTTCAAGATGACATCTGCTGAGGGTGGGGATGTTTTCTTATTTGGGAGGCCGTGGTGCAGGTGGTCGAAGGATCCGAAAATGCAATCTTATCGGAAGTCCAGGGAGCCGGACGTCCACGACCGCGTACGCCTTGTCCGCTTTTGTATCTCGAGGTTTTGGTCGTTGCTGAATTATTGAGGGAGTTTGCCAGCTTTTTTTTCGTTGTTGCTCGCTGTAATGGACCTCGAATTAATATGGATGACGGATCTTCACCACACGAGAGCTTCGTTACTCTCCCTAAGGATTAGGTACAACCCGAACCAAAGCCGATATTCTACAAAACATTAGGCCTGCAATCTACAGCACTGTCCATTTAGGTTTCAGTTAAACAGTGCTGCAAACAGTGCGCCTAGATGCAACTTTCTACCCCCTGACTTCACCGGGAAACCGAAACTCGTACATCGACAGCAAACCGGGGACAACGACTTAGGGCAAATGGGAAGTGAGAGGTCGTTGAAATCGTGATGCGTTAGGGCAAAGGTGAGGCAATGGTTTTGGGCAACTTATCTTCAGCGTTGTAGTTCTGTAGCAACTTATCTGCAGCATTGTGGGCGAACATCCACGTTGTAGCTGAAGTACTGAAGGAAATTCAAGGAAAAAACGGAGTTGAAGAAATTCAGTGTGAACATAGGTAACTTCTAAAAAATAATTCCCAATTTCTGTGTACCTATCTAATTTTTTTGTAATATGTTATTAATTCCACAATTATTCTCAGGAGCTGCAAATCCGATGAAAAAAAGCACAACAGACATGTTAAGCAGGCTGGATGCAATGTGGCGGTCTTAAGTTGCCGACCAAAACATTCAGAAGTACTTGGCAGACGTCAGCCAGCGTTACAAGGCCGACTTCGACGACGAGGACGAGGAATAACCTGTATGTATCTACCTCAATGACGACGAGTATCTACCTAATTTATGATGGATATGATATTATAAACGCATTTGCCCAAACGCACTGCGTTTTTTGCCCAGAACCATTGAACGCATTTGCCCAAACCCACTCCTTTTTCTCAGAAGCGTTTGCCCAAACCCACTGCGTTTTTTGCCCAGAACCATTGGATTTTTTGAAGGTTTGCCCAAAATCAACGCCGTTTCATGTCAATTAGGGGGCCTATTCACTATAAGAGATAGTGAAAATGGATTATCTATTTTGAAAATCTGGAAGAGATAGTATCACTCGGGAGACCGTCTCTTCCAGTGTCTCTCAAAGGGGCGTTGCGTCCATTAGGCCACTTGGGCCACTGCCCTGGCGTAAAAGTAGGTAACAAAGTAGTAAAAAAGACCAACCATTGTTCAGTTGGCTTCTGAATTTCCATCCGTACACTGTACCTACCTAGCATTTTTCACAAGTTCAACAGCCACAAGCCAGAGTTCTCGGCTATGGATATTCAATATTCTAGTAGAGCATCCATGGTGGTTCCTTAATGTTAGCTCCATACACCAAGCATGTTATCGGAATAAAGCGAGAGTAATCGATGTCCTGCAATCGAAATCGAAACCTAGGCTTCTGAAACTGGAAGGTAGGTTCAGGGTCCTGGGACCTAGTGTCGCCATGGCAACCGAGAAAAGTGGCCCATCCGCGCAAGCTCAGTCGAGTAAAAATGTTGTTCCCTACGCCCACTTTGGGCCTCAGCCCCATAATCTGATTTCCACCCCCAAAATCATTCATTTGACAATCGATTCGATCCCATCGATTCAATTTGCCATCTCGATACGAGAGCTTCTTCTTCTGATTTGTTTTTTGTTGTCTGTGAATCACATGTCCGACATTGGCTTATGTCCGACATCTACAGATGACAACTAAGCTGAGAACTTCCACTCCACTCCACTGAATCACTTTCGCTTTCTCTGTCTATCAGTTTTCAATTTTTTTGCGTCAAATTTTGCGCGTTTTGCGTTCCGTCTGTTTCCGATGACAGATTTGTATTTGTGGTACCTACGTGAGTTTTCTCCTGTTTGCTGTTTGTGGATTGATCGTCATAAACACTTAGATCACTACCCAGCTTCCAGTCAATAGCTTCTCCGTTTAGTAGGTACCGGCCGTTGGGTCATTGTTTTGTTGTTTACTATATTTTTGTAACACATGAATTCGGTGGCTAATTTGCAGTAGAAATTGTCGACGTTTTCTTACGAAGATAGAGTGTTGATTAAAAGAGATAAGCCTTTGCTGAATATCACTCTATCAGTAAATAAGGGAAGGGTGTTGTTGCCTTGGGGTAGGGTATTGGTTTATTTTTTGTATACATATCTGTTGGTTTTGTGTTCTGGTCTGGTGCCCCACAGTTTTCAGACCCCACGCACCCCTACTGGTCCCCCAGGTTCGTACTGAGAACTGCTCTCAACTACTTAGAAGTTTTTACTCATGAATCGATAATAAGAGTACGTATATATTTTTAATGAACAACCGACTGTCCTTTAAGAGATGAAAAAAACATACATCAATATGACGGATATGGTAGCCGATAAACGAAGGATGATACACGATCACTATCAAACAAACGAGAAATGATAAAGAGACTCTCTCTCTTTTTCGAGAAAAGACACCTAATCATATGTATCTCTGAAAGAGAGCGAAAATACCACGATGGCCGCCAAATCTCTCTTTTAGAAGTTACTGAATCACCCTGTCATGGATACTATAAAAAATCGCTTCTGTCAAAAGAGAGAGTCACACCGAAAAGAGATGTCTCTTTGGCTTAGTGAATAGGCCCCCAGTACCTATTCACTTCATTTTAGGGACGCCCTTCGGAAGCTAGGCTTCTGAATGGGGAATGGCACCTTCAAGGCAACAGAAAAACTTCCACTCATGCAGTATGACTGTATGAGGGAATTTTCGACGTACCTTCCAATAAACATAATTTGAAATAAATTTTTGGAAATGTTTAGCAAGTTTTACAAAGTTTAAAAAACCTCCTTGTCCTACTAAAATTTAAATATGACCCATATTTGGGGAAATTTCGAAATTTCATCTCGTAGCTTCAGTCACATATCTATTGTATGGAAAGGCACATAAACATGAGTATGTATGTACAGACCACATACAATTTGTATTAAAATCCAGAGAAGGATTCAAACTGATCGAAAACGTAGCAGTTATTTTTCAAAATGCGTCAAAAAATATCTGGGGTGGTTCCTAGAAAATAACTGAAGCCCTAAACTTATGGACTTTACCGACTCAATTTGGAATCCCTGTGCGGATCATTCAGGTGAAACAGTAAATAAACCCTGTTTAATACGTAGGTACCTAATTGTTTCCTATTCACAGGGACTGTTAGGATGAAAACATCCTCCTGAAGACGGTAATAGTCGTAAAATTTTGAGAAGTCGAAGACGTCCTCGGCTGTTCATTATCTAATTGACTGGTCGAGAAGGACGAGAGGAAGTGCTTCTGACTGGTTTGAAATGGGTTTCAAAAGGATTTCAAATCGACAAATGTATACAGCGGAACAGAAGACCATGGATGCTATACAATCTGCGTCTCGGACAGAAGTGCACATCGAACACCAAACTGCCGATTTGACGGTTTCAAACCACTCGGAATAAGTGCGCAGCGAACAGAACTAATATTAGAACAAACAACCCTCAAAAGCCCACTGGCAGGCAGGTCCGCGGCGTGGACATTTTCGGAACTCTTTCTCGTTGAATATACCCAATTCGTGATACAACGAAATCCGATGTAGCAAACAACTGCGCCTCGCGATTCAATTGAAATTAAAAAGTAATATTATCAGACATCTTTTGTACTTGTTTTCAAGGACTGCGGTATAACTGAAAAATATAATTTCTTTCTCATCCAGAATATTACGTAATAATGAAGGAATTTCTTTCATTACTATCACAATCCCCACGAACGCAAGTGGAGCGTCTCTCAACTCTATCCCGGTTAACGAGTCCTTCCCACTTCCATGAACATCTCTCTTGATACGAAGGAAGAAAGAAAAAAAAAATACTGGTTTTCTCTTCTTTTATGTCCAGAAATCCAAAAGGACTCAGTCGACTCATTCTACGAAGAAAATGAATGGAAATGTTACGAAATAGAGAGGCTCGAGTTTACCCGGTGAAAAGTGAAGATTTTCACTCCTCGAAGCAGAATGAAGAAAAGAACCATCAAATAGAGATTCTCGTTATTATAATACTTGTCGGTAATGTTCAACGGAATCAGTTTTTCCAGGTACCTATAGGAACCCAACTAAGTCGCGTTCCTTTCTAAAGTTTTCTTTTTCTATTTTATTTTTTTAATTTTTCTTCCACCCCTTTTTTTTCACCTTTTTCTTTTTTAATTAAACCGAACATAAAGAGGGGGAATTGAAACCGCGAACTCGACCGTGGAAACCCGTTTTGAATGTAATTTTAAAGTGAAATGAAATACTTACCTACTCATCAAAATAAATAACACGCCGTCGCCTGAATGTTTGAAATGAAAAGCGTACTATTGCAAGGGGCTGTGAGTTGATTAAAAAATGGTAAGGAGGAGGTATACAGAGGAAGGAACTGAGTAGGGCATTCAATTTACCTACGGAACTCTCGTCTCGCGATGTTGATTATTTTGTTTTTGTATTGTAAATTTCGTTATTGCGCTCTCTCGTTGACGTTTCGGTTGATTTCTCCACCCCACGAGTTTTTTTTGTGTGTTCAAATATGCGTCATTTAGTGGCCTCGACAGTTTTTCGCTCAAGCTCTCTCACCTGCTATTCCCTCTAGAAGCAGCCATACCTACGAAGAGGCTCAATCAGTACCTAGGCAAAGTGCGTTCCAAAAATTGTGGAAAAAAAGATAAAAATGAATAAATCAGTCAAATTTCAACGGAAAAACATATTTTTTATATACACATACATATATTTTTTTAAATATTTACATTCAACAACATCTCCGATTTGAAGGTAACCACCATCTGCCAAAGGGTTATTATACATCGAAAATTGCGTTGAGCGCGTTAACACATACCGGCTCAATGAAGTTATAGGCCGGATGTTGTTTTCCATAATTAAATCGGAGATCTACTTAGCCGAATGTGAATATAAACAATTATTATGTAAGTATTTTAATTAAAATGGGACGGATTTATTGTTTTTTCAAAAAGCGAATTTTCAAAACTTCTTGAGACGCCCTTTAATAAATTATATTCCTACACGGTTATTTGCATTTCACAAGCTACCATAAAAGCCACTCCTAAATTAATCCGTTATTTAAGGGTTTTAAGGTAAATTCTAAACGGTAACACCCCTTAATTTTGCTCGGCAAAAAACAACGGTTCATTATTTTCCGGTATAGATTACCACCCTACCGCAGAGAACACTGCTGTATGTGGTCAGCACCAAAACTAGTGCTTCCCCCCAGGAAAGCCCTGAATCGAGTACCAGAGCCGGCCGGGCAATTAGCCGGGCAAGATAGCCAGAAAAATCGCAAAGAACCAATGGCGATATTATTACGGTGTTAATACATCCTCAGCACAGAGATCATATTTATTTTCTGGGGTGATTTTATAAAATAATTTACCGACTGAATTAAGAAAAACGATAGCGAATTTAAATGTTTTTGAAAAATTCATAAAAACCTGTATGTTTTAAAAATTGATTTTTTTTTTTTTACATCCACACTTATACATTTTAAATAAATGTAAGCCTTTAGAAACAATATGTAACAGATAACCTGTTATGTTGTGTTTTAATGAATTAATTTATTTCCTTAGTCCCATTTACGTTGGAATGAATTATAATTTACTTTAGATGTTTTCAAACTTCCGACATAAAGTCGGTAGAATCATAAAATCGGTATCTAATTTGCAACTTGAATACCTTTTTGAGGTTAAGCTAGAATAGAGCTAAGTGCTAGAATTCTCACAGGTATCTCATAGTTAGTATTGTATTTCAATAAAACGCAGTGCAGTTTTCAATGTCTATAGCGCAGGTGTACCTACCTAAAAACTATGTCATAGCATGTTGGAAGAAGAAACGCTCCACCTTCTTGAGTATTACTCATATAGAAAGATTGTAGCATTATGTATATTGTACCCTCTTATTGTAATGGATGTACCAATTATACGATTCAATAAATGCAATTAACAAAATAAAATAAAATAAAAAACAACTACAGATTTGGGGGGGGGGGGGTCTCGTGAAACACCTTATACAACGTGCATACGCATTGTGGCAGTACCACCTTTGTCTATTTCCATAGTATCGTCGTTGTCTCTATTTACATTGCGCCATAAAAATCTGAGCTAGAACCTATGACATGATTCGTGTTGGTTCCAGATTTTTCGATATTTGTTGTCAACCGAATCCCAACAATTGTTGTTGATTCGAACTTCCGAGATGAGGACTTACAGGATGAATGTGATTTGAATTAGTTTACATTTAAAGCCTAGTACTTAGTCATTTTCTCAGCTATTCACATGATGGGAAGAATATTTAGTTAGATTTTAGAATTTTGAAGAAATACTCAGAGAAATCTAGAAGCTAGAATGACTGACTATGAGCGCTCCTCTGCGTTATTCTGAGGGTTTCATCAAGTGGAAACACCGGTAGAGGATCACTGAAAGTCAGGAGGAAGCCGGTTATCAAAATTGCATCCTTGGATCACTAACTAGTTTCGTCACGCACTTGCCTTAGGGAGTGCCAGCGCGTCGAGGCGTGTTAATCGTGTGAAGTTTATCAAATTCGGGTACAAGTCGAGATGAAAAAATTCTGCAAAGTCCTTGTCACATGGGTTTATTATTCTATTGGAATTTCCTAGAGGAATGCTGGCTGTTCATTTATTGTTTCTGTCACGTGCAATAATTTAAATAGCCATTTCTGATGGTTTCCACCAATTTTGCCCCCAAAAACACGAATTGAGCTCTTTTTTTTGCAAATTGTTTTGATTGCCATTTGATTGTACTGATTCATCTGTTGATACTACTTCTATTGTTATTATACAAATTTCCTGGTGATTTCAGACGATTTCCCAGGTTTTTGACTCATAGAAAATGCATTTTGCGAGCTGAATCTTCGATACTCATCATCAATTCTTCACTCTTTGGTCAAAATCGACTTCATATTCGGTGCCCTAAAAAACATCGAAAAAATACCCATACTCATTTTACTAAAACGCAAAAAGTACCTATTTTCATACACATATTCACTCATAACACCCCTGGGTATATTCCGATCGGCCTGCAAAATTTTGGCACACAACTAGGGCCCAATGTGTGCGAAAGAACGAATTTTTTAGACCGAGAATGAAGCAGTTATGCATGGTACGGCGGACGGACATTGCATTTTCGGAATCTACGCACCTTGAAACGTAAAAAAAAACCATTTTGAGGGGGTGTTCTAACAATTATTTGCTTAGCGAATACATAGGTGTGTTATTCACAGTATAATAAACCAAAATACGCGATGAAGGTTTCATGCCACGCTGATTTGTGTCCATACATGCGGATTTTATAATTAATCTCCCCCATTTATTTGCAAGTGTTTTAAAACAAAGACCACGGTAAATATTACTGTTAACACACACACACACAAAAATAAATAAAAATACATCGGGCACATCGTAGGTACCTACTCTCACATTTTCTCCGATCCACGGGGAAACATTGAAACGTGGATGGGAGGGAATGGTTGCAATGGTGGATGCGAGGAATCCTTGGAAAAAAAATCTCCAATGAATGAACGTTTGGAATCAAATATAACTTTATCTAACCCCCTCAAAATATTTGGTGGTTCGCGTTTCAAGGTATGCAGAATTCGAAATGGAATAAAAAACATTTGTTTCCGTCCGCCGTACTTGGCACTTCATTTGTTATCTTGAACAAAAATTCACAAAATTTGGTTTGTAGGCCCAATTTTTTGGGTCTAGCTTGTCTTCGAAGACTCTCAATAGAAAGGTATGGTTTTTATGATGTTTTTTAAATAAATTGATTCCCGGAAGTTTGAACCGGAAGCTCCTTCAAAATGAGTGCGAAACATAGTACCTATTGATTTTGGTTTATTATTCTGTGAACAATACATCTATGTAATCGCTCAGCAAAAAAATTTCATAACACCCCCTCACATTTTTAACCTGACCCTTCAGGTTTTTGCGATGGGACCCCCCGCCGAAAAACGACAGGAAAAAGTGAGACCAAATAGTGAGATTAAAGTAGCGCGAAATTTTCTTATGATTTTCACGTACAACCGAGTAGTTGCTAGGGAAATGAAACTTCTTTCATTTTCATCGGACAAAAATCGATTTCCATTCGTTGGAAAGCTCTTGATTTATCACGCATTTATTTCGTATTTGTTCTTGGTATTTATTTCCTAGTTTCATAATATAACTATATAAATGGATGTTATAAATCGATAGTAAACAATGACGCTTGTTTGGTTGTCACTTGGTTGTTTCGATGTGTATAAGCGTGGCTAAAGCTTATATAATACAGCGAGGGGGACAAAAACCTGAAGGGTCAGGTACACCACATTTTAGCCGTCAGGCTTTAAGCGGAAGTCATCCGGGGGTGCAGGGGGCGAAGCCCCCGCCGAGGCGCGCAGCGCCGAGTTTTCTTTTACGTTTCAAGGTGCGTAGATTTAAAAAATGCAATGTCCGTCCGCCGACCGCGGTATCACGCATAACTACTTCATTTTCGGTCTAAAAAATTCGTCTTTTCTCGCACACGTGCTTCATTTGGGCCCTAGTTGTGTCCCGAAACTTTTCAGCCAGATCGGAATATACCCAGGGGTGTTATGAGTGAAAATGTGTATAAAAATAGGTACTTTTTGCGTTTTAGCAACATGTTAGTAACATGAGCTTTAGAGGTATCGTTTTCCATGTTTTTGAGAACGAGAAGACCAAATTTGAAGTCGATTTTGACCAAAGAGTGCAAATTAGAGGTTCTACCAAATCGTCTGAAATCACCATAAACTTGTATAATAACACTGGAAAAAGTTTCAACACGCCGATCAAGACGACTAAATGGCACTACCAATGATCACAGGTAATTTGGAAAAAAAGCGTACCAAAATTGGTGGAAACCATAAAAAAAAAGCTATTTCGATTATTACGCATGAAAGAAAAACTGAACAGCCAGCATTTCTGTAATTGTGTCCAATAGAATAATATAACCCATGTGACAAGGATTTTGTGTTTTAGTAACATGAGCTTTTGTGGTATCGTTTCCCATGTTTTTGAGGACGAGAAGACCGAATATGAAGTTAGTTATGATCCATAAGTGGAAAATTGAGGTTCTAACGAAGTTTCAGCCTAAAGTTTACGTTAAATTTTGGTCTAAAATGGTCGTTCTTCCGTACATAGTTTGTGTCCCCATTTGGGAACAAATTTGGGTTCAAGTTGTGCTCCAAAGCTCGGCAGCCCGATCGGAATACACCCAGGTGCGTTATGGGACAAAATTGGGTGTAAAAATATGGTATTTCGAGGTTTTTTTTAGAGGTCTAAGTCAACACGAGCTTGTGATGTATAGTTTCCCGTGTTTTTTAGGGCGAGAAGACCGAAGATGAAGTTGATTTTGACCAGAGTAAAGAACTGAGGTTGTAACGAAGTTTAAGCTCACGAAATTCATTTTTTATGAGTCAAAAACCTGGGAAATTGTCTGAAATTATGATACATTTGCATAGTAACACTACAAGTAGTGTCAGCAGCTGAATCAAGACAAATGGCACTATCAATTACTAGAGATAATCTGTAAAACGAGGGACATTTTATGTCTTAGCGCCCCCTCCCGCACCCACACCAAGTACTTCGTACTTAGATGTTTTGGTCAAGATTTCCAACGAATTGTAAACTCTGTCCTTGGGCGGTCACAAATGACAAAGAATCACGTTTCAATTTAAATATTTGACTGTCAGAAGTTTTCCACCAACTTATTTTTACCTAGGCAGATTATGATTTTCAATGGATACCAACTCATATTCATACCTCCTCGTTACTGGATGATTTTTAGAGCACAAAGCGCTTCAAATGGAGTACCTAACGACTGTGAAGATCAGTTTAAATTTCTCCCTTGAGAGGGAAAAACATTAAATCATGTTTAATGTTTTTCCCTCGCAAGGGAGAAATTAGATATAGTTTTTTAATGTCAAGAAAAAATGAAAGCCACAATTTCACTGAACTCTACAAGTATAATGTTGCATTTACTGTACTTATTATAGAACTCGCCATCAACATATGGTTGCTACAACAGAAGGTAGTAACTGTGTAGTAACCAATGAAAAACGTAGCTATTGACTCTTGTTTCTCTCGAGTGCGATATTCTTTATGGTTGCTACAACAGAAGGTAGTAACTGTGTAGTAACCAATGAAAAACGTTGCATATTTGCGTGTCGGAATTCACAGAATGACCCCCAGCCCTAAAACATTAAACATGTTAAAACAAGTACTTCGTACTTAATTGTCGCAGAACTATCACCTAGTCCGAACAGCCTTCAGTCCCAATTAGTTCGGATTAGCCGGACTCCACCGTATTATGTACGTAAACATTCATTTAAACAATCACGCTCATACCGCAGCTTGTTGGCCACGCAGTCCGCAGTGGTTAACGTAGTATGGTTAGGTAAATCGAGAGCTATCCAACGAGTGGTGAACGATTTTTGTACGATGATAACTGGCGAAGATAAAGTTCCGTAGCAACGAATCGGTTGTAAGCGAAAATCATCAGAAATATTTTCGTGACGTTGTTTCCGTTGCATGTCTCCGTTGCATGTCCCGCGTTTCATTTTCGAGTTTATGTAGCAAAGTAAAGACATAAAATGTCAAAAAAGAGGAGCCGAGGACATATTTTTGGGGGCCAAAATTGGTGGAAATCATCTAAAACAACGATGATTCTGTAGGTATGTCCAGTAGAATAATAAACCCATGTGACAAGGACTGCAGCGTTTATAATAGGGTACACGTTTTTGTTCACGGCCAAACGAACCGTGCAAATTAGGTGAAATTTTGAGAATAAGGTAAAAAATACAACGTTATGTAATAATTGGCAACGCTTTTGGACTTCGATAAATAGCGCAGGGCGAAGTGCCAATGATAATACTTCCCCCAGCGACAATTCAAAAATGACGTTCGACTGCAAATTCGAAGAAAAAAAATCGCTAATTGGCAAAGAAGGCACCGCTGGGGCATCGGAACGGTCGGCTCCTACTTGTGATCGAACCTGGGAATCGGGGACCAGTCAGCCAAACCGTTAGAGGGCGGGTTTATTTCAATACTATTAGCAATGATATTCTTTTTGTTCAGCCCTCCATCGGAATCCCCTGTCTGTTCGATTGGGTCAGATAAAAATCGAACTAGAGCGAAACACAACACATTAATCCCGAGCGAAAAATGTCTTGGGAGGACTACTTCGAAGTTAGAGGGCCCTTATAACGGGTTTTTACCAATCCGGAGGTCATTAACAAATATCCCGTGCTACATAATAATAAATAACAAGCTACATAATAATAATACCACGAAGAAGTTTATGATGCGGGTGTTTGACTATAAACTACTTACTAAAGCTCCAGTCATGCATCACCATGTGAGCGAATTTCCTAAGAGATGTCATAAGGTTTTTAAGTCTTCTTGACATGATAATATTATATTTAGGTAGGTATCTCGTCATTCTTGGAGGCGTGGCTGTCCTTAATCTAGGCAGCAAACTGCCAGAGATTATTTTGAATGAGAATTCACTTTGGGTTCATGCATTATTATTAACAATTTCTACAGTGAAGCGTGGAATACAAAATTAATAAATCAAGGGGCTGGAGAGAAAGCGAGTGACTGAGGACAGAAGCGCCTAAGCCCTAAACAGACTCGACCACCCACTCAAAGCTACGCTATCTCTTGTGGAAGAGGTAGGTAACAACTTTTATAACTGAGTCACACTAGCTGCGCGCGTCTATAAATAGGTATCTAATTTACTGTCAAACCTAATATTTTACTGGTTTTAGCGATTTTTGACCCCCCGGAAACCCAAATTTGACCCCCTTTTGTACGCGTAAAATAATATTAGCTTTGATAATTCAAATATTCATTTTGGTTTATTATCCTGTGAATATTACACCTATGTAATAGCTCACCAAAAAATTTTTATAACGCCCCCTCATAATTTTTTCGTTTACATTTCAAGGTGCGAAGATTCCAAAAATGCAATGTCCGTCCGCCGTATCACGCATAACTACTTCAATTTCGGTATAAAAAACGCGTTCTTTCGCAAACAAGCTCCATTTGGGCCCTAGTTGTGTCCCATAACTTTGCAGCTGATCGGAATATACCCAGGGGTGTTGTGGGTGAAAAATGGGAATAGAATAAGTATTTTTGTGTTTGAGTAGCGTGAGCTTTTGAGGTATCGTTTTCCATGTTTATTTGGACGAGAAGACCGAATCTAAAGTCGAGTTTGACCAAGGATTCGGAAATTGAGGTTCAAACTAAGTTTCAACCTTAAATTTATGTTACATTTTGGTCTAAAATCGTCGTTCTTGCGCACACAATTTGGGTCCCCATTTGGGAACATATTCGGGTCCTAGTTGTGCTCCAAAGCTCGGCAGCTCGATCGGAATACACCCAGGGGTGTCATGGGAGAAAAATGGGTGTCAAAATTGATTGGGGGTTTCGAGGTTTTCTTGAGGGTTTAGTGAACATGAGCTTGTGAGGTATCGTTTCCCATGTTTTTTAGGGTGAGGAGACCGAATATGAAGTTGATTTTGACCAAAGAGTGAAGAACTGAGGTTGTAACGAAGGTTAAGCTCCCAAAATTCATTTTTTTATGGGTCAAAAACTTAAGAAATCTTCTGAAATCATCATAAATTTGTATAATAACACTAGAAGTAGTTTTAGCTGGTGAATCAAGACAATTAAATGGCACTATCAATGTTCAAAGATAATCTGTAAAAAAAAGGAAAAAGGGGGGAAAGGAGCCGACGTCGTGTTTGGGGGGGGGGGGGGCAAAATTGGTGGAAATCATAAAAAATAACGATTTAAATTATTGCGCATGAAACGAAAAATAAAAGACCAGCAACATTTCTGTAGGTAAGTCCGATAGAATAATAAACCCATGTGACAAGGACTTTGCAGCGTTTTTTGTCTCCAGCCACCATTCCATCAATTTTTTGTGGTTTTTTGTTAATTATTATTGGTGAATTTCGCTATTTCTGGTGATTGCTGACTCTTAAAAACTCAACTTAACCTCCTTATAATCGTTGATAATTGCTCATATTCGAACGCATCCTTTTAGCAACCATTAACATTTCTGCGAAATTTGCAATTTTTTTAAATGTTGCCACGGTCGGATACCTTCCGGAAGGACACAAATATACGTAATAACGATAGATAAGTACAGCAAATGTCATCCTAATACGGATTTTACGTCTCTATACGTCGACTCTACTGCAGAAATTAGTTGTTATATGTTTACAAGGAAGCGTTGTGCATCACATCGACCGTTTTATGACGCCATCGCCGGTACCAAAGCCTACACAGGAAATGTCGATGTTCCGATTCATGAAACGAATCTAAATACTCGGAGAAGTCCGGCCCCACCCCGTTCGAAGAGTTTTTTACAGAACAAATACCTACTAAGTGAGAGTCCTTCTTTGATGTTCGGTAATCACCCGGTTTAATATTGAATTCTATCCGGACTGAACATTCCCGAAATTCTAACATTCCAATTAATCGATTCTTTCAACGCTAATAAGACCGATCCGGGGCTCTTTTTGATCGAAAATCGCGCAGTGAGTTTTACTCACAACTCGGACAAAAATCACCTTGAACTTGTTCCCCCGTTTCGTGTACATCACAGGCAATGCCTCCGTCATACCAACAGCCCCCTTTGATTCCCCGGAGTCGAACGCAAGTGAAAATGGGCCTGGGTAATGATCCTTGGGGTATAACAAGGCGACAAAAGCGGCATCTCATTAGGGGAGGAAACCACCAGATCGGCACATCTGTCAACGGGTCCGTTCGTCCGATGAAGAAATAATGCGGTTGAAAAGGTTAGTGTCACTCGTGCGGTGACGGGCGAGGCGGATGTCGAAAATGACTGTATTTCCCCCCCACTAACATAGGAAACGGCATTTGCTCTCCGATTTCTTCTAGAAAGACAACCGTGAAAACGCGATAATGGAGAACTCGAAAGTAATTTTCTTCGTTCCGAAGATAACGTATCATCACCTTATAACCAACGCTTTTGGCTGAATGTATAATTAGACATAATGAAACCACAACTACAAGTTAAGGAAGTTGAATTTCATTTAGCACAAGCGTCCGTCACGTAAATTACGCCAATAACTTAGTGTTGAAAAGGAAAATGATTATGTTGATTTGAACGTTACTTTTCGTTATTTTGCTGTGCTCAGTCGCTGTTTTGCTGTAGTGTCAGCATTGATCAAAAACGCTGCAAAGTCCTTGTCACATGGGTTTATTATTCTTTGACTTTGACTTTGACTTTATTGGCAAAATATATAAACAATTTTAGGTAATATTACAATTACCAGATAGATAGATAAGACAATTTATTCATCATTTATACAGAGTATGATAATGGTGAAAAGGTTCAAATGAATATTTGAACACATACAATTTGAATACATTGATCCAGTTGTTCTCTTACTTTTCCTAACAACTACCCAGTTATTACATTCACTTACCCAACCATAAGGTTGATCTTGATTTGACTGGTACTCACCTGAAACAGAACAAAAGTATTACAAAGACAGTTATATAGTAATGGCGGTCGCCAAACGACTAAATGGGTGTTGTAAAATGGAAAAACAAATATGTATAACCTCTTTGCAGGGTAACGTAAGCCCAATACTCCCAACCAATCATAATAACAGTTCTGCTAAAACAGTCGTGTGAATGTTTTTAAACTGCGAACTCGCTTACTGAGTCTGCTGTTTAAAATACGCTGCAAATTATTACATAACGGTTCATTATTTACCTGTATAGATGCCCCTTCTGAGTAGATCACTGTTTTCTGGTCAATATCTACCATCCAGCTCCCCCCCAGAAAAGCCCTAAATCGAATACTGGAGCCGGCCAGGGAATTACAGTCTCATAAAAATGCGCGGGATTCAATAATTCAATCATTAGTTATCAACAGAATCCAAAAGAGCCACCATTCTTCAAATGAAATAATATAACAGAACAACCTACTCGACTTCATACAGCCATCCACGATTATAATCAGGTTCTCCCTAGTGATGATATCTGGGACTGATTTACACCGTTTCATTCACGATCGTGTTGACGAAGCTTGTCGGTGCTAACGAATGGCTGAACGTACAACGCTCCGAGTGGTCTCAAAAAATTCTTTAGTTCAAGATCAATTTAAAATCGTTAAAAAATCATAGGTACCCTTCCACTGTAATTTTTGAGCTACGGCGTTCTGAAAATTTCAACCCCTATTTTTCGCCCCTTAGAGATAACTGACAGAACTTTTATTAAATTCATTTTTGGATTTTACGTAGGTACCCTGAGACGGAAACCATCGAATTTTGAGGGGGGGTTAAAAAATCTTTCTTCAAGCTCGATTCAAAAGGTTCATTATTGAAAATAATAAACCAGAAACATCTCCGCTGAGCTTGGGATCTCAAGAGGCTCCTCTTTGTCGTCCTGATACGGCCGATCTGGCTTTACGGATGTTCGATGTGGGGTTCTGCAAGTATTTCACGGATCACACGAATCCAGCGGCAGCAGAACCGGATCTTGCGGCTCATTTCTAACGCCCCATGGCACGTACGTAATTTTATCCTGCACGGAAATCTCGACATCCCGATAGCGACGGAAGTGATCAAAACTAACTTTGAAAGAGCCCACAGTTGATCATCCATCACAATAATTCTGCATTTGTGAGCATCGAAGCCAGATTCTCATACCAGTAACAGAGGAAGGGATTAAAAAGAAAAATACGGGTTGCTCTTCTTGGAAACTGAATGTACCAAACGTGATCAGCTGTTATTGTTGTTATACCTCATTTATATTTATTTATCCATTTATTAATGTTTAGTCTTTTGTTTTCACATATTTATTTATTAATTTTCTGTCAAGCATGAAACTCGAAGGCCTTTCGATGGACAGTGTTCCCTACTGACATATGCCACTGTAGTCTGCGAGTACACCATAATTAATTTCTGTGTGCGCACAGTGTAGAACGCACAGTTTCGTGAAAAAAAAAAAATTGTGTGCAACAATTGCGGGAATTTATATATAGGTATACCGTACACCGGCATTTTCCCATAGGAAAGCGATTTGAATCACAAATGTAAAATTGCCTTGTTGTGTACGATGTTTGTGAAGGAGATTTTATATTTATTATGTTGGTACATATTCAAATTCTGTCAGGCTTAAGTTTTCGAGGACCCTTGGCAAATCCAAATATTTAGAATACAAATCGGCCAGTACACTGGAAAATGACAAGAAGTTTTTGGTAATATAATTTTGGTAAATTGATGGGTGGAAAACTCGCTTCATTTGGAAAATGCGCGCATAGGTTGATAAAGCATTTCCCAGTGATATGTACACTTTTTCAAACCGATTTCACACGTTTCCTTCCTTTTTCAATAATTTTACACTTTCATACATTCTATAATTACTCACTGTGCAAAATGTATGAAATTGGTTGACAAAAGGTAGGAAAAGGTAGATGTTAATTTGGATAGAAGAAAGTACGAATATAACTGAGAAAACTAATATTTATGAACACAATAAACCAAAAAATACGTATATCAGGCGGGATCCTATCAATTTAGATTGTTTGCAATATTAAAATTGGAGTTCATTATGAGCAATAAGTTCATCGATGTTCAGTGTTGGGTATCCACAACCTCACTGCCAACCGAAGATTTCAAAGCTGTACGTACATGTAAATATAAAATTACATGAGGAAAAAACATGAAACGTTATCGTGTTCCTTTAATCTACCATGTCAGAAACAACACACACATTACAGTGTTATTGACAGCTCTATTTTGTTTAACCCGTTGATTTTTCAATGGGCAATGAAGACATTTAATTATGAAAATACTCGAAAATTCCAAGTATGCTTCGCGTTCTATCGCTGTAATTTTATTTATTCTCGTTTCAGAGAAAACACCGCTCAAAAACAAGGGACTGCTTTTCATACCGCGCTGTTATATTTATTATTGAGACGTCCGATTGGTCGTTACTCGTAACTCTCTATGAGCTAGGAGCCGTATGAAGTGTTCAGTTTTGTCAGAATTAATTCGTTACTCAAGTTTCGCCGACGGGAAGAGCTGTCACTAGCGGTAGCTCGCGCTTATAACATGGAACGGCTTTCTATGAAAACATTATTTTGTAGTCCGAAATATCTGTCCAAGGAAAATCTCATTATTTCCCGTAGTGAAATGTGAAAGCTCGGGAAAATAATAGCGCTCGAGCGTTTATTTGGTATGACGTTTATATCCCGGTAACGAACGTTAGTTGAGGAAATTTGCGAATGTTCGTGATACTGCGGAGAGCAGTTGGAGTGGCGGGGCGGGATCTCCCCTCCGGAAGGACGCAACCGCTTTTATGAAATATGACAAATGAGATTCAAACCCTAATTCGATAATGTGGTATTTAATATGGAAGTCCTCCCCCTCTTCTGCAATCCACTACCATCGCGGGGTCCAATTTTGCAATCTCTTTTGCTCCCCATTGCAAGTCCCGTAGAGGGACGCAGTGTTTTTGACGTTTTCTCGTTGACGTGGCCATTATGAAAGTTCGGAGCCGAAGCTTTCCCGGGCTAATATAACGGGCGGTAGCAGACAATTTATTAATACAGTGCATTACGGTTCGAGATGGGATGTGTGTGTGCGAATTGAGCGGTGATGGCGGTGGAGGGGGTTGAACGGTCAGAATTTTTGACGGCATTTTCGGTTGTTTCCCGCTCTATACCGAGCTTGACAAGTCGTTCGGAAAATGTTCAACTCGACAGGGGGGACTCGGCGTGGGCGTTAAGGCACTAATAAAACGGGTGTGTTCCAGAACAGGCGCGCTCCGAGCGTTTCGTAGCTGAACGTCATCAATATGCAAAAGACTATTCTGATGACGGTGGGAAGGAGTGGGGAGTGTGTAGGACAGTGCGACCGCAGGAGTAGAATAGAACCCCCAGACAGACACAGTTCTGGTTCCCAGGTGAGCAAACGACACCTGCTTTTGTCGGAATCTCCAAAAGCTGGATAAAACCAGACTTGAAATGAAATTTCTCTTAACCAATTTCTCTTATTCACGCATTGCATGGCTTTCAGGCCATGCACGCAAGGCTCAAGTAGATTCACTGTAGAGTTAGGATGAATAGGGCATCAATGTAGCAAACGCGCGAGTATGATCCATGGAGGAATTGGGTCTTGTGTCAACAGGGAAATAATTGGCTTGAATATATATTCAAATTATAAACCTTTTTAGAAAAGGTAGTGTGGAATATTGATCACCTTTTTGCATGAATAAGAGTATAAATTGGTTGACCCTTCCCCATCAATCATATTATCAGATAAATAAAGAATAATTGGACATACAGGCCACCATGATGCCTGATTTAGGGACTACTTTCTCCATTCCACTTCCAACATTTCTTTGAACAGTTTCAAAGAAAACAAATTGAACAGAGCGAATTTTTCTCGATGACAAGTTTTCGAAATTCAGGCCACCTGGAGACGAATGCGAAGGCGAATATCAAAACTAGTAACCGTGGTTGAAATTCCGGATGAGGGTGCGATAAGAATTTGTCGTGTTACAGTTGATTGCCACAGCGGATTGTCACGTGCCGGGATTTCGCGGTGCCACTGTCAATGCGTTTCCATTCAAAAGGGCCTACGCGAGTGGCGTTTCTAGGCTGAGCCACATGTCGAAGGACGATCCTGCACGCGAGTCCTGTGAGGGGCCACAATATCACAACCATACGTCTGTATGATTCTACGAAGTAAATATCTGTCGTTTCAATACTATCACTAGCCTAAAAGATATTAGGCTGGATATCCCAAGTAGGAATGCCCGCACTTAAACCAGGATTCGTCTGTGGATTGAAACCAGCTTGATCGGATCTTCTCCTTAGCTGGAACGACGTGCCTACAAGTCGATCGAACTTCTTCGTCCAAAGTGTGGTCTACTATCCTGATGAAACCTGATTGACTGATTGACACCACACGGTACTGTAGTCAAATAATTAACTGTAACTAAATAATGAATCAAGTACATACCAAGTTTTCGTTGTTACGCGAAAGACTTCCTCCTTCCCAGTCTATGCAAATACTGAATTTGAAAGCATTTGTACCTCACAAGACCACCAATAATCGATGTCCGAAACAAAGGATAAATTTTATTACCATAGGAAAATTTATCCTAATTGCGAATTCATCACTGACAAGTGCACCGTTCTGGGTGCCGTGACTTATCTACAATTCAACTTTACGAGAGGAGGCCCTTCCTTCCGAAATTTCAAATCAAAGAGCATTACCATAATTTGTTCTTCAAATTTCCTTCATTTCTATTTATGCCACGAGCAAAGCCATAGCACAGACGGGCCGAAGAAGAACAGTGACAATGCGAAGAGGGGAAGTTAGTTTGGATACTGATGAGATAGCTCACTGATTATTGGGTGAACGTCGCACGTGCAACACTTAGCACTTCTAACTTTCAAAACTTCAGGAACTTAGTTCAGTACTTAAGTTTCGTTATTTCAGAAATATATGTCAGAAATATGTTGCTAATAAGTTGTTACTTGGTGCAATAAATCATTTTCAAAAAAAAAAAAAATTATTGGGTGAACTATTTGTAACTGGATTCTTACTGTGCAAACCTGGAATCTGGATCACTCATCTATGAAAATTGGTGATGTATACCTACTTCCCACAGTTATAAATTTCAATAAAATGGATCGATGACGGCATGTTTCTTTCTTTTCATTTTGAGATGCGAGTGCTACCGAGCGTTTCCAATACTGACAAGCAGTTCGTAGTTGTCCACGCATCTGACGAGTGATCTAACCACATATTATGACTAATATTCCCCCAACTAAGCTTATACGTATAAGATAATATAAATAGGTAGGTATCTATTGGTACTGCATTATTTGTATTTTGGAGGGTTTAGAGGAATTTGAGTTTTGGGTGTACTGCTAGTCGTTACCCGTGGTCGTTCTCTTTGGAATATGAAGAAAAATGGCTGACTGAGGGTCGTGGAATTTTTAAACCATTTTGTTCGAGTTCAGCACTCCAGAACACGCGTTTCGACAATACTGTGGACATCTACAAAGGCGAATAATAATTTGGAATCGACAGAACATAAATCGTTTAAAAAAAACTAAGGATCGTAGCATTTTTCACGAACTCGTTTTCATTTCCACGCATGATATGGGGGCCAATAATAAAAGGAGAATTTAGAAAGGTAGAAATGAACTGTATACAAATGTCTACTCATTTCATAATTTGAGTAAAATTCGCAGGAAAATTACATTGCCCACACTCTTTTTAGGTTCAGCACTTGAAAAAGTTGCAGAATTGGTTAGGCACCAGAATCTTTTTTTTCTTGCTTCTATGCTTATAAGGAATTTCATATGTTGATATTGAAAATGCATCATGGTTTTTCACTCAAAATAGGTCATTAGCTCCATAAATCATGAATATATTCCAGACTTAGTTTAAATTAATAATGTTAGCCCATTGGCACAAACGAAACAGGTTTTCGCCTGAAGACACGTTTCAGAAAACCTTCGTCAAATGACCAAATCGAGCTCTAATGACTAAAATTCTTTCTTCTACGATAAGTATAACTCTTACTTCTCTATCTAACTATAATTATTCTTGCGGGTTTTCCCCTTTATGTGTGTGGTTGTTATCGTGAAACACTTCAAGAAAATCACCAAAAATCATGGAGTGACTTTCATTTTGTATGAAAACAAGTTGCGAGGTGGCTGCGAGGTAAATGTTCGAGGTGAGAATTTGAGCACTTACCAAAGAGCCGACTTCGGTGGAAACGGGGAATATATTCAAAATGAGGACAGAATTCCCTATAAGTATGCAATGACTTCTAACTTCCGTGTCCAGTGTGCAAATCGAGTTACCTGCAATCAAGATGTATGCGAGAAGAGGCCTTACTGCCAAAACGCAAGCAGAGGAAGGAATATTTTGAAAATCTTCTTTATTTTCATGTTGGTTTATTTTTGTTGGTTTTTAGTTAGTTTAGTTGGTTTGGTTGGTTTATTTATCTGAATAACTTTTTATTTTGGTTTATTATTCTGTGGATAATACAACCTATGTATTCGCTCAGCAAAAATTTTTTATAACACCCCCTCAAAATTTTTTCTTTTCCGTTTCCGTAGATTCCAAAAATGCAATGTCCGTCCGCCGTCCGCCGTATCACGTGTACCAGCTTCATTTTCGGTCTAAAAAAGTCGTTCTTTCGCACACATGCTCCATTTGAGCCCTAGTTGTGTCCCGAAACTTTGCAGCCCAATCGGAATATACCCAGGGGTGTTATGAGTGAAAATGTGTATACAAATAGGTACTTTTTGTGTTTTAGTAACATGTTCGTAACATGACCTTTTGAAGTATAATGGTTTTCCATGTTTTTTGGGACGAGAAGACCGAATATGAAGTCGATTTTGTCCAAAGAGTGGAAAATTGAGGTTCTACCAAATGTTCAGCTCCCAAAGCTGATTTTGTATGAGTCAAAAACCTGGGAAATCGTCTGAAATCACCATAAATTTGTACAATAACACTAGAAAAAGTGCATCAAGACAATTAAATGGCACTACCAATGATCAAAGATAATTTGAAAAAAAAGGGAGCGCACCTAATTTGTGTTTTTCTCTATTTCAATTATTTCACATTAAAGAAACAATAAATGAAACGCCAAAATAATAGTAGGTGTGTCACATAGAATAATAAACCCATGTGACAAGGACTTTGCAGCGTTTTTAAGTTGGTTTATTTCTATTTAGTTGAATATCTTATTTATTTTTAAGTTGGTTTATTTTTCTATTTAAGTCACGGGCGAAGCCATAGCATAAAACGCCAAATATACGAGCCGAAGGGCCAACCACGACAATGGGAGGCAAAAGGGTTATGGATGGTAATTGACCGAAAGAGATTCTCCCTCCCGAAACTCGAAGCCTTTGTCCTCCTCCCAAGTATGTGCCGGCTTCAGGCGCAAACCTTTTCGGTGGATTCGATGCATTGTTGAGCTTTTTTGAAGGAGAAGAAAAAAAAAGAAAAACATATATAAAGATCCAGTCGTTTTAAACCCTTTTCTCCTCACCTCCCCAGCCCTGGTCCACTGCAAGGATGCAGTTTCGGGGGACGTGACGCTCTACTAGTTCGGAGGGCCCCCAAGTCTCCTCTTCACCTCTGCCAAAAAGGCTCCTTTTTCGGTCGCCCTCCCGAAAAACGAGCAAATCCCACGCGCTGCCAGACGCATAAAAAACGTCGACCGTTTCGCGGTGTATATCGGCCCCTAGGAGGCCTCCTAACCAGCGAAAATTCTTTTTAGGACCGGTTCCTGAGGGAAGGGAGGGGGCAACAAGGGATTTTCGGAGGTCTCTCCAACCCCCCCCCCCCCCCCATCAACTCAAAACTCCAAAGCCCTACAACGACCCGAACCCAAACAACAAAACGAACTCCGAGTTCCTGTCGCATAGAAACCGCCTTTCCCGATAGAGGATTCCAATAAGGTTTTACCGCGAGGAAGAAAAAAAAAGGACTCAAAGTTTGTCTGGACGGTTCCACCGCAGTCCCAAAAAGTTGCATCTCGAAAAGATTAGAAGCCCCCGAAAAACATCCCGTACTTGTCACAGTTCATTACGACATCGCGATTAGCGTTCAACAACTGTCTGATTTGGTTTATGTTGCCTCTTGTAAATGGAACTAATTTACTATTCAAGCGTCCGCCTCAGCCGTGTGATACTAATTGTGGCTAAATATGGATTTTGCCGCGATTTCTGGCAGTTTGTTCAGCCTACAACGAGCCTCAAGACTTGGAAATTTTGAGAGTACACTCGTTAGGCCATCATAATTTGGTGGATTGCTCTTGGTGGCTTGGTGCCACAAAACTCAACCTGCGGATTCGACGACTTGTATAATTAGAAGATTATACTCGTGGACCGCTCATATATGGTTCTGGTCAGTAGCGGTGCGTGGGCTCTGAAAATGGTGGGCCACCAAACCGGAACACAAATTAACAGCTTTTTCTATAAAATACCTGTAAATGTTTTCCAACAGTGGACTCTTATGAGAAATGGGTGGATTTTAATCAACCGCAGCTCTTAGCAAGTCAGAATGTAAGCACTGTGTTCACAATAGTTGTGACCAGTACCCGGGATTACCAGAAGCTAAAAGTTCTATAGCTTCATACTGACTAATACTCAGCAAAGGCCTATCTCTTCATAAACTTTTAATCATCACTCTATCTATCCTCGTAGGAAAACGTCGAACATTTCGACTGTAAGTTAGCCACCGAATTCATGTGGTACAAAAATACAGAAGCAAATAAACTAAACAACAACTAAATACAATGAACTAGACTAAAATACAACGAAGTAATGACCCGCCGGTCAGTACCTACTTGGATGGAGAATCAGACTAGAAGCTAGGTACTTATCTGTGTATGTTGACGTCGATCAATCCACAAGACCACAGACAGGACACAACGCACTTAATTACCGCAAGTCCAAATCTGTCCCGGGAACTCGAATGGGAACATACAAAATTCGAAACGTAAGCAGAAAATTGAAAACTCAACATAGGAACAGAATGGCGAAAGTGATAAGAATTTTTAGGGGAGGACAGATCGAAGGACAAGCATCTCGTTTCGAGATGACAAGATGAATTGAAACAATCCAATCGATTGTGAACACAAACGATTTTTGGATGGAAATGTGGGCCCCGGGCCCAAAAGGGGCGTGGCTAACCAAATTTTTACTCGACTGAGCTTGCGCGGACGGGCCACTTTTCTCGGTTACCATGGCGACACCAGGTCCCAGGACCTGTCAGTTTCAGAAGCGTAGGTTTCGATTTCGATTGCAAGTCATCGATTAGTGTAGCTATATTATGAGCCTTATGGACGCAACGCCCCTGTTTCTGGTTATGATTATGTTCATCAGTTTGGTCCTAGTGTGCCAGTAACCGGCGCCGAGGCGCTTGCGACTGAAAAATTCAAAAACTATAATTGCCCTCCATTTCAAATAAAAACGGTGTTTTCGTTTAAACGTTATTTCCGCTAAAAACAAAGTTCACTGTTATACCGGTTTCGTAAATCAAACCATCGTCAATGACAAACAATAACTAGTGGTTATTTGTCTACTTGCTAACTGGATACTACTTTTGAATCCAACCTAAATGTCCTGGTCGGAACCAGGTATTATGTGTGTTTGTATTTACCTAACCCAGGAAGAACGAAATATGTGGGTTAGACCATAGACGATCTCCCGTGAATTTCGTAAAATTCGGACAGAAATTTTTCGTTTGTCCATCACAAATGAGAAAACCCTTCACATGAAACGTCCGGCACTGACGAACCAGTGGGCGATTTCCGTGCGTAGGAATTTTTTTAGTTTTGATCTCAAAATCGGATTTAGCACACTTGAAAACCCAGCACTGCCGATTTTCATCTTAAAATTCCGTCCAGCTTGGGCACGAAACGGGTAGAAAAAAAACCAGAAATGACGTCATAAGTGGATGGCGCTGAGGGTTCCCCCCAGCCGGACGCGGTGGAGAGGGGCCTTCACCTGTGACGTCATTTCGCCCTCTTTCCACTGGTTTAATGTACAGTGGATAATGTACAGTAACTTTCGTCTGCACAGGCGCAAACGTGAAATCCTAGTAGAGCCCATAACTAACCTAGAGAATGACATGTATTCTGATTTAAACTTAAAACGACATGTATTTGAATTTATCTCTCAATTTTAGTTAGTTTTACTCATTTGTTTCAGTATAAAATCTTGCAATGTACTGTAAATTGCTTCGGCACTTTGAAATACAAATTCTTCAAGTGAATTGATACCACAAATATTCAAAACACTTATATGGATGCCTATATTAATCCTATAACCCTTATCATTAATCCTGCTACTACAACTCCTATTCCGTCCTACTTTTTTGAATTTTTTGAACTTCTCAATTTCAAATCCATACATGCATCAATTCTCCATCTTCCACCGAATGGACCCACCTACTAATTTATTATATACGTTCACGTTACATTGGTGAGGAAGCTATGCTGCCTACCCGACTTGTCTAACATGTGTGGGGGTCGGATTTTCAAAACTTCGCCGATTTGGTGCTATCGTCGCTTTTCTGATGATTTTCACGTACAACGTTCGTAGAACAGCTCTAGTTTTGATCTCTTAAGAACCGTTCACCACTCGTTGGAAAGCTTTTAATTCATCTCAAAACTCCACATTGTCAGTATCCCCCATCCTTTACTCTTCATTCACTCACATAATATAAATTTGACATTTTTATTAACCTTGAGATTAGGTTGTATCAATATACGGTTGTTCCCAGCCTACTACGGTTAATAATAATTATTTTTTAAGCCGCATATGTTATTGGTTAGAATCGTTATTTCCTTATCTTTCCTGATAAATTTCAATCTGGCATACGATAAGCATTTTAAAGAGAAAATGGTGGTTGCAAAACCGGGGCTGTGTAGCATTTGGAATAAATTATTCCAAGATAATGACATCCCCATATCGACCAAATGGAAAGTGTATGAGTCGGTGCTGGTTTCTACCATATGCTACGGAAGGCAGGTCTGGGGTCACCAAAAGAACGACGTAATAGAGAAAATCCAAAGATATTTCGTAAATAGAATCTTCAAACTTCCCAGAAACACCCCTAACTACATGTTGTTGTTTGAAACAAACGCGAAATCCCTATTTTTCCGAACACTAGAAATAAATGCGGCGTACATTGGTTAAGTATTGACGTTCCCTAATAATAGATTCACCAAGAAGAATAGACGAATCTAGCGAGTGCCACTGAGCGTGAGTTGGAATTCGGGAATGTGGGAAGAATGAAAACACAAATGAAAACAATAATTGAAAAGTAACACTTGTGGAGAGACAAGAGTACATTGTGACAGCAAACTCAGCTGAATTTCACTTAAATTACGAAGAGTTAATAAATTTAAATGCTAACTACATAAATGACAATCACAACATGCGAACAATAAGTAACATTTTCATGTGTCGAGCTGAGATGGTGGATCTAAACTATAAACCGTGGGTAAGCGATAGAATCTCCACATTCGCATTGTGCAACTCAGGCGAGGATGAATCGGTCGAACACTTCGTGGCCTACTGCCCCATTCTGTCGTACATTAGAAGGAGATATCTTGGGAAACTAGTCTTAACGAGAACCGAATTTATAGGGATCTTGAATGGACAAAATTGTTCAGAACTAGATAATTACCGGAAAGAGGCCTTAGCATACAGAAGATACCTAGTAACGCAATTCAATTATAACTGAAGAAAAATAGGTTAAAACAATTGTATATAATGATTATGATTATATTAATTATCTTTATTGGACCTTTGCTGCGAATGCATTGGGATAAATTACGTATAGGAATGGAAATATAATAAGTGTATTATAACTACAGCTAGCTATGTAACTGCATGAACGTTTAGTGTAATAATTTTAAAATGCACTTCTTCTTTCTTGTATGGGTGTTACCTTAAAATATATTTATAATCGTCATTATTAAAATAAAGGCGGACTCCGGCTGACGGATGCCCAAAGCCTGATTATGCTTGTCAAATTGTTAATGTCAATATAATATTGTAGTAAAATAAAGCTTATAAAACAAAAAAAACAACAACAGCAAGAACGGTTAACAATTAAAAATATCTTTGCAGCTCAAAATTCTTCAAAATATAATTCGTTAAATGATCTTAGTAGTTGGAAGTGGGTGGTAAGTTGGCAGTGACTGCCTTCAACATAATCACAGTTACCAAAATGATTGCACATAAAGATGTCAACTACTACAGAAGCCCGACCTGTTTACCTCTATAAAGATGAACATGCATTACAGAAGCATGCACACAAGCAAGCAGGTCGCATTTACAAGCATTTTCCGGTCTTCAACCGAAACAAGTGGAGCGGATATGACATTTACATGATCCATTTTCTTTCAGCGGAAAACCGGGAACTGCTAGTTTTCTTATTGCGTAACGCGAATTGTTGCACAACTTCCAGCCACGTCACATCCACGTCAAAACCGCCGCTGCTTCCACTGGTACCTGTTACATTTCAGAGATGACCCGCTCGAAATAAAAGCAAATCGATGATTACACGCGACGAATCCCAGGGCGCGCGTTCGAAGTGTTAACATTAATTGGAAATAGTACTGTGGAGACGGAAAGAGACGGGAGTGGCAATTAAATAATCAAAGCAGATGGAAAATGGCTATTAACGAATAGGTCGCAATTAACTGGGCATCTGTCTTCAAATGGCGCAGATGGCGGAAAGGATGCCATATTGTGGTATAAAAAAAGGCTCTTGAAAAAACCTTCAACAATAACTATAATAGGCAGAAAGGTATATAATGAAACAATATTGGGAATTAGGGGGCATTTGGACGTGTCACCGTGACGGTTGTAACAAACGGCACCCTCAAACGAGTTGGATTACTAAATTAACTACACAGCACGGATAATATTCGAAAGCTTCGTGAACTGTTTCATTACTTCAAGACGAACAAATTTTTGTTTTCTGTGTAAATGGATTAAAACTAGGAATAATCTTATTTATTATTTCTGAAATTCTTTTCTTTGTATCATTTTTCTAGGCATTTTTCCACAGTAGACTATCCCCAACTATCAAAATTGGGATATTATGACCTCCAAAAGGAATTATAACATTTAATCCCATACAAATCCCACTACTCAATACAGCAATTTTACTGTGTTCTGGAATCAGAATTACCTGGGCTCATCACGCAATAATAGAAAAAAATTTTACCCAAGCCAAACAAGGATTAATTATTTCAATAATGAACCTTTAGAATCGAACACGAAAAGGGAAAAAGAACCCTCAAAATTTGATGGTTTTCGAAGGTACTGGAGCCGACCCGGGAAATAGATTTTTATAAAAATACACAGGATTCAATTATTAATTTAATCATTAATTATTTGTTGTTATTCATGAAGCATAAGGTTTGTTCAAGTTACAAAATTACCTACCAACAAAATCCAATAGAGCCATCATTCTTGAAATGAAATAATATAATAGAACAATCAACTCGATTTCATACAGCCATCCGTGATTACAATCAGGTATTTCGTAGTAATGATTCCTGGGTCGGATTTTTACAGTTTCATTCACGATCATGTTGACGAAGCTTTACGTTGCAAAAGAACGCTCGAACAATGCTCCGGGTGGTCTCAAAAAATTATGTAGTTCGAGGTTCGAGATCAATTTAAAAACGTTTAAAAAAACCCTTCTACTGAGTTTTTGACCTACGGCGTTTTGAAAATGTAAACCTCTGTTTTTCACCCCTTGGAGATGACTGACAGTAACGTCGAGCTTCGCGGTCCTTTGCGTATTCGCATTTTCCTCCTTCACCCATATGTAAGCAAAAAACGATCACATGGGTTTATTATTCTATTGGACATACCTACAGAAATTTTGGCTGTTTATTTATTGTTTCATTCCTTTTAAAATAATTGAAATAGCTATTTCTGGGGGTTTCCACCAATTCTGGCCCCCAAAACACGAATTAGGTACGCTCCTTTTTTTTTCAAAGTATCTTTGATCATTGATAGTACCATTTAATCGTCTTGATCCACCTGTTGACACTTTTTCTAGTGTTATTCTACAAATTGATGGTGATTTCAGACGATTTCCCAGGTTTTTGACTCATAGAAAATCAATTTCGGGAGCTGAACGTCTGGTAGAACCTCAATTTTCCACTCTTTGGTCAAAATCGACTTCATATTCGGTCTTCTCGTCCCCAAAAACATGAAAAACGATACCTCAAAAGCTCATTTTACTAACATGTTACTAAAACACAAAAAGTACCTATTTTTATACACATTTTCACTCATAACACCCCTGGGTATATTTCGATCGGGCTGAAAAGTTTCGGGACACAACTAGGGCCCAAATGGAGAATGTGTGCGGAAGAACGAATTTTTTAGACCGAAAATGAAGCCTGTACACGTGATACGGCTGACGGCGGACGGACATTGCATTTTTGGAATCTACGCACCTTGAAACGGAAAAGAAAATATTTTGAGGTGGTGTTATAAAATTCTTTGCCGAGCGATTACATAGGTGTATTATTCACAGAATAATAAACCAAAACGATCGTAGAGAGCTCAAATTCGGGATTTTGGTGCAGTCGCGCGTTCGTTGAGAACATAAAACACTATTAGCTACCTTCCGTAATTGAACGATGATGCTGGTAATACGACTCGAGCCAACTTTTCAACAGCCTAGATAAGCCGTAGATTAGGTTTCCACCGAATAACCTGGGCGTAAAAGAATTAAAACCCCGATTATTACCCGTACTCCTAAGAAGCGGATGGTTAAAAAAAAGAGCTTGGAACACTGTTATCCCACTGCCGTGTTTTCACATGGATCAACTTCTCTTTGAGTATTATAGGATATTTTGTTAATCCTCAAGGCTGGTGCCACGTAATGGAGGCACTAACGTGTTGTTATCATTTCAAAGGATTATATTATCATAGTGCGATACGGGACGCGGTAGAGCGCTAGGAATAATGTTATTACTGTCAGTTGAAACGTTCAAAAAAGAAGACGAGTTCAGGCTTATCTGGATGACCCGTGCGTTGCACATCAGGATAGTTTGGATTGTATTGATGATTTGAAAAACGCACGGGTTTTGTCGTATTTCACTCTGGTTTCTCTCGTATCGATATCATGACCGGTATGTCACGAACGTTAAGTAGCGTGATTCTGAATAACAAAGTAGACAGAAAGAATTAATCGAGGTGTACAGGATCAGACATCACTTCTAATTTCCAAGCCAGATTTCGACCTGAAGGGGTTCTTCCAGGGTAAATCGAGCCCACGTAGCCTTTTACTCGTATTATTATAATATCTCTCCACCTACAATACCTATCCGTACTTATAATAGGTGTAAGGTTAATATGTACCTAGGAGCCAGATCAAGAATACACTACCTAATATCGAATATGATACCTATTTAGAATTGTCGTGGTATCCTCCCAGATCCACAACTCTATCATGTAAACTTAAAGATCTCGCCAAATAAACCTAGAAGTGGGGACAGAAGACGCAGGAGAGCTGAGGGCCAGCCTGGGGATCCCCACCATCCTCCACTAGCTGGAGAATGGAGGGAGACGGCCCCCAAGCCTATATATACTCACCTCCTTCGCCTTTTTAACCATTCTACGCTCTCCTCTAGTCGCTGACTACTCTCTCTCCTCCTTATCTCGTCTCTCTCCTTTACCCAAAAGATCTTGGGCATGGTGGTGATTCGCTCATAACCAAACCAAGCAACTATCCTAAAAGATCTCGGGCATGGTGGTGGTCCGCCCATAACCAAACCGAGCACACTCCAAAAAGATCCTGGGCATTGTGGTGGTCCGCCCATAACCAAACCAGGCAACGCTCCCAAAAGAATCCGCGCATGGTGGTGGTACGCCCGTAACCAAAATGGACACACTCCTAAAAGATCCCGGGCATGGTGGTGGTCCGCCCATAACCAAACCAGGCACATCCCCCCTCACACCGCTCGTGGTGGACGTACGCTTAAACACATTCATCACAAGAATGTTTTCCACGCAGTAAAGAAATAGGTTAGGCCCACGGCAAGTAGAGTAGATAGGCCTTGGGTTAGGCCCACCAAAGAAATTCCGTCAATCCAGTCAATTCAACAGTTGAAACCATTTCCAAACTATTTTCCTCTGCTTCAAAATTCGATTTATCCATAGTGATTTCACACCCCAGATCTCAGCACCAGTCGGACATGATGAAAAAACGGAACAATCAGAAGGACCCATTTTATATTGCAACTCGCATGATGAGCTACAATTAATTATGAAACTATCCTGATTGAAAACCTATTTAAATCAAGTACCGGATTTGAACCAAAATGTTCTTCATTTTCCTAAAAGGAATGAAAAGGGGTGTTACGAGTTCCAGATATTTTCTCAGGGAGAAATTTCATCTTAGTAATGTTTTCTTAGTCCTAACACATAACCGAGAAAAGCTACAAAACTGGTCAAATTGAGTATCTGTTCCAAGAGTTACGGCTTTGTTTATGTAAATTTTAGAGTTTGAATTCTTTTTATTTATTTTTTTTACATCTACAAAAGCAGTGTAGGACGATGAGATCACACCAGCTTCATAATAACTCTGCATTTTAGGAATGTTTCCACTGCGACTCATTTCCTTCTTCTATTCAAAGTTGACAAATGAACATCGCTAGAAGACTTTGTCCTCCAGATGATGTAATAAGGAAACGAATAAAACCTTAATCCTTCCTGCAGGGTAGGGAGGGAGGAATTTTTTTTTTTTGGCTTTCATCTTTATTGCTTGTTTCTCCCTCTTTTTACCGCTTCCTTGATTAGAGCTCGGGCTCTTAATACTAATTTGGGATAGTCTTCACCCCCTTTGCACCCACCGCCCGAAGCTATCAAAGCCCGTGGCCTAAGCTAAGGAAGATCGGAAGGTGGAGGGTTCCGACAAGTTTTAAAGGAGCCTTTCGGTTTACGGGTCTCCAGTACCCTCCGGAAATGTTTTGTAATGGCTCCCATTCCGAGTAGAGAAAACTTTTTAGGGTGTATCCGTTTTAAACCACTTCTTTCCCCCTCTCTCCCGCACTCGGTGGTTAATTTAGTTGTTTTATGGTTATTGTGCTGCGTCCGAAACAAAAGATGTGGTAAAGAGGGTTTTACAATAATACGGAACGAGGTCTGACGTTTTCAAAATCCAACTTTCTCCGCACAAACGCGTGATTGTCTGAATTACGTTCTTGAAATTCAATTAACATACATCAGCTGCAGCCCTCCGGACATGGCTCTGAGTTGTACCGTAACAGCAGACTTAAATATATAATTAGCCATTTCTCGTTCATAACTCCAGTGTTGTATGGCAGTATTATTTACAAGAGAAACATTATTTCAATTTATACGTCAATGATGAGTCTACTGGTGCTGTTTTCCTTCCAAAGTACTTACTTTTTAGCAATATCGTACGAAAGTGATTGAACGTGAGTGAACCAAGTAAACATGAATGAAGTGCCGCATTTGATCGTACAGATCTCCAGTGGCGGATCCATTGAGGAGCTAAGGGGGGGGGGGATTTAGCCCCCCCCCCCCCCCCCCCCAAATCGGCCCAAAAATATAGATAGGATAAAGTGAGCTTTCCTTGAACACGAAACATTATTCTACTGCATTAACTAATATATCTTGACCTGTAATTGTCTTCGTTACTTTATTATCGTATTGATATCAATATCATAGTGTAAAATATATAATGTTCTTCGTAAGAAATTTTCGATTTATTATTTTCAATAATGAACCTTTGGAATCGAGCATGAAAAAAAAAAAGTCTAACCCCCCCCCCCCCCCCCCCCCCTCATCAAAATTTAATGGTTTACGTTTCAAGGTAAGTATGTAGAATCCGAAAATACAATGAAATTAATTTAAATTGACTTACCTTTATGAAATGAAAGAAGAAACTATATCTAATTTCTCCCTTGAGAGGGAAAAACATTAAATCATGTTTAATGTTTTTCCCTCGCAAGGGAGAAATTAGATATAGTTTTTTAATGTCAAGAAAAAATGAAAGCCACAATTTCACTGAACTCTACAAGTATAATGTTGCATTTACTGTACTTATTATAGAACTCGCCATCAACATATGGTTGCTACAACAGAAGGTAGTAACTGTGTAGTAACCAATGAAAAACGTAGCTATTGACTCTTGTTTCTTTCGAGTGCGATATTCTTTATGGTTGCTACAACAGAAGGTAGTAACTGTGTAGTAACCAATGAAAAACGTTGCATATTTGCGTGTCGGAATTCACAGAATGACCCCCAGCCCTAAAACATTAAACATGTTAAAAAAATTCTGCCTGTCCGTCCTACGCCGTACTGAGCACTTTTCTTAGTTACCATGAAAAAAAAAAAAAATTGATGAAATTCGGGTTACAGGTTCCGTTCGGAGTCTAGTTGCTCCTCGAAGCTCGGCGTTACTGTCAGGCATCTCTAAGGGGTTCAAAATAGGGGTTGAAATTTTCAAAACGCCGTAGCTCGAAAACTTTCAGTTGAAGGGTATGGTTTTTTACGTTATTAAATTTGTCTTGAGCTAAACAATTGTTTGAGACCACCCGGAGCATTGTACGTCCAGCCGTTCGCGTGCACCAAAAAGCTTCGTCAACACGAACGTGAATCAAACGGTATAAATCCGGCCCGGATATCATCACTAGGGAGGACATGATTATAATCAAGGATGTATGAAGTCGAGTTGGTTGTTGTGTGATATTATTTCATTTGATAAGTGATGGACTATTGGATTTTTGTTGGTAGGTACTTCTGAAACTTGAACATCATTGAAGTATTATTAATGGGTAAATTATTACATAAAGGCAAATTATTACACAACGGCAAATTGTTACGCAACGGTAAATTATTACACAACGGTTCATCTACCATGAAGAGGCTGGACTTTGTATATCAGTACTTTTGCAACTTGAACAACCGTTGAAGTATTATTGATGGGCAAGTTATTACATAACGGTTCATTATACTTGACCAGAGGGTAGGTATTGACCACAGAAAACAGTGATCTACGCAGAAGGGGCATCTATTCACTCCACATCAACAATTTTCCTTCAGAACTTCATTATTTGCGTTTCATTTTGCCATTTTAGTTACTGTTTGTCATCGACAGAATTATTTTAGCAACATTTAACTCGTGATTCAGGTAGGTACCTAGTAACGAGTACGGGGTTAGGTACTGACCTACGGAGGGTCTGCGATCTATATAATAATGCATAGAATAGTACATATTATATTATATAGACGGGTTACGTATACAGAGAGCGGTGATCTGTAACAGGAGGGGATTCTGTACAAAATAATAAACCGTTGTGCAGCGATTTTCAGCGTTTTATGAATAAGAAATACGTCAATGAACGTTCAACGTGGACGAGCTTCCAAACAGCTGCACTGATGATATTTTCCTACGTAACAGATCTTTCTTCCCAAACATCCCAATACTATTGCAATTATTTGCAAAATTGCCTGTCACAACGGCCTACACAGAACGATGTTTCTTTAGTCTAAGACGAATCAAAACTGATCTTTGATCCACTAGACTGAAAACCGCCTCAACGTTTTTGCTCAAGCAAATATCTACAAGGAGAGAACTAGATAGATGTCCCAAAAGTTTTGAAATATTTCAGTATCTCAATGCCAAGGAGGATGCAGCTATAAACTGGACAGAGCAGTCTGAATTAAACAATCGCCATCCCTAAGAAAACCAAGAATTCGACAGTATGTGGAATTGTTGTAAAGTTAAAACCTTTGTAATTTTTTGGAAATGAAGTACAGTAGAAGTCGCTTACAGTGATCGAATTGGGACCGACTGGAAACAATCACTATAAGCGACCAATCTCTATAAGCGACTTCTACTTTGTGGTGATTTTAGCCATTTTTACCGAGATTGGCGAATGTGACACCCCAGAACTGACCTAATTTTGATTAATTTTTTTTTTTTAGGAATCTTCATTAAAACCTATGGGCAATTATCTTCTGTTTCGGATCAACGTTCAATAGGTACCACTTTTGGTGAATATATACAATTTTCAGGAGATATCAGCCCTTTTTACCTATTTCGCCGACTTTTAACATCCAAAAACTAGAAAACTAATCACTATAACCGACCTTTTGATCACTAAACAGGCCAATTCACTGTGTGTTTACATACAGCCGATCGGGACCTGACTGTTTCTGTCCTTATATCCGACTTACCTTTAACCACCTTTCTACTAAGCGACTTGTACTGTACTATCCTCAAACGGTGACTTTTATTTTTCCAGATTAAAAGCGAAACTCGGACATTAAAGGATCGTTATTCGTTGCTAACAATAATAATTAATTAATGCATCTACTTCAAAGTATTGGTATATTTTTCACTGCGCCAATGACACCAATAGAATGTTATTTCATAAAGCATTCATTGTAGAGAGAAATCGTGAAGTTTTTATTTAAAATAATGCGCTTTGGTATAGCTTTAAAATACCATAACATAATTAGATAAAAACCCAGTTTCGAGTTAGGACTTTTCATTTTCCGGTTAGCCCCCCTTTTCCTACTCCCAGATCCGCCACTGCAAATCTCTACATGTCCTCTTTAGATATCAAATCTTGAAGTTTGCAACTTCACAGCACTGCAGGACTGCAACAATGCAGTGAGACAATTGTAGGCACCTTTTGGTGTCGTGAATCTCATTGCAAATGTGAGCACAGCTTCATGAATGCAGGAATTTCATAATCATTTCCGTCACAATCTCCAGCGGCCCGTTCGTCTTCACATTTCAGTAACTACGAGATTTATACGGATTTATACCAATTTGGAATATGCTGCAAAGGCCAGTTTGGCACATGTCTCCGGTGTATTATCTAGTTGTTGTACACTGTATAATATCTTATTTACATTACTATTCACATTTACGTTTTAGTGGCGTTGGCAGTATTTTACGTAATCGACGACGTTTCTACGTCGCTGCCACAGCAATGGTAGTTGAGCGCCGGTGTCACGAACCTTGTTGTGTACGGAGCAGATGTAACTTAGGTACAACGTTGAAATGCGCTTAGTAAAAATGTTAAGTTGGCTGAGATACATAAAATTTGGACCTAAATTTTTTTGAACGTCCGGGTGAAGTTCCGTTTACAAACGTCCCGTTGCAGGCGGGAAGACAGGAAACCACCCAAAAACGTGCATCCTCCACCCATTCGAACCCACGATATACCAGAATGTAAATAAATATAACTTGTACGTAATTGTCCGCGGAGAAAAAAAAAATCCGCCACAGCTTGCGTCCTGGACGAATAACGAAATCGGAGGCATCGTTCGCAATAAATTACCATCAAAAGATCGTAAGAAAGCGAAAAAAGTTTCTCGCGGTGCACACGGCAGATCTAATTGAGATGCACCTGGGTGCCACCTGTAGAACGCCACCTGCACATTGCAGTCCGCTACATCTTGCAATCTGGGGCCTCGGTAATCGAGCTTTTTGGCAATCGAATCTCGCCAGTTTTTTTTTTTTTTTTTCTTCCTCTTTTGAATACTAAATTTAACGAGGGAGGCACCAAAGATTAATTGAATGATTGCATCTTACGACCACATCCTTCGAGTCACACGACAACGAAGTAACTCGAAGCAGCCGAAGATTCAGTAAATGTTTCTCTTACTTTTGTTCACAGCATGTTGGCAAGTAAGTACTGTGACAGAGAGTAACAGTGGGGGTGGGCCCTCGAGAGTCCCCCTCCTAGAACAGCGAGATTATCACCGGTTAAGAAGGGATATCGACTAGGCTTCCTCAAGCGACCCCGTCTCCACCGGAAGAAAAAATGTATCGAGAACAGCCCACACTGTTACACTACTCCCCACATGACATACTTCTGGGTAGCAGAAGTATGAGAGGGAAAAGGGGGAATGAAAAGTAGTATGTTTCAGGAAAATACATCTGAACAACCTCAAGGTGACTAACCTCCATCGTAATGTTACTACCTCAATAATATTTACTGGTGGAGAACAAAGCTCCTACATATTATTAGTATTGACGGATAATGTTGTCAGAGGTTGTTGTCCAATGAATTGTGCTCATATGGCAGCCTCTAGGTCTAGGTGACCTCCATCGTTGGGATGGAACAACTATTGGGACTTGTCAACTGGGACATGGCATCAATCGCCTTCTAATGAGCTCAGTATATTTTAATTATACTGACACTCTAAAGGGTGAAAGGGGGTGGGTAAGCCAATAAATGTATGCATTATCAAAGGGACAGGTTGTTAGTAAAGGAATCCTTCTGGGAAACCTTTGGGCTTATCCTTCTGGTAAGCCCATAAAAAGTGGATGGAGTATGGTGAAGTGCTCAGCGCATACTACCGAAACACGCTCTGCTACCATGTGACGGTGGACCCTCGAGAGTCCCCCTCCTAGACCAGTGAGATTATCACCGGTTAAGAAGGGAGATAGATTAAGCTTCCCCAAGCTACCCCGTATCCACCGGAAGAAAAATTATATCGAGAACAGCCCACACTGTTACAGTACTTGGACTAATGAATCGTGCACGAAGGGATTAAAATACAAGGAGACAGTTACAATCGAATGCACAGCTTGATGGTACGAGGAGGAGGTCCACTCTGCACTTGTTTAACCTGACTACTTCGCAGCCAGCAGTGTTGGCAGGTCACCGAGACTGAGCGACCGCAGCAACCTCATAAAATGAGGAATGGAGCTGAGTAGGAATTCGCTGCTTTTGGCGCCAGAATCGAACTCAGCACCCTCGAAAAACGCTGAATCCCAATTTTCAGCTCCGCGATCAGAGTAGTTCGGCGGGAAATAGGTAAAGAAAAAACGCGTGACGTCACGTGGTACGTATCTCCCTTTCACTCGGTTCCCACGCGTGGGAGCGAGAGGGCAACACACAACAGGTGACGTCGCACGCTTTTTCCTTCCTCTTTTTCAGCCCTTCCGTTCACTTTCGACCCATCATACAGCACCTTTTTGGAAAGCAGCAGACCTAAAATTTTAAAGAATTAAAAAAAAGAACGTATATTCCTCATTACCGTATTTTGGATAGATTTATCGTAAGAACCATAAACAAGCATACGTAATATATTATGTTATATTGTCTAAACTACCTCCACCATGACAACTACATGTTTATTTATTTACCACCGTACTGGCCCAATTACATTACAAGACAAAAGTAAAAAATAGAATATAGGTATCAGTACATAGATAATAAATAGCACAACAGTACTTAAATATACAAGAGAAATACACAATAATAATCATTTAAATTTGAATAATTAATTTAACTGAAATTTAATAATAAAAATTAAATACACGATACTTAAATGCACTACAATATTTAAATAGGTAGGTCTGCGACAATGAGTAGAAAACAATTTAGAAGAGTCAAGCAGAAGGGCTGGATGTGCTTGGTACAGACTATAGAGGTTGAAACAACCAAAGTTTTTAGGGTTAGTTACGCATATTGCAAATAAACTAGAATACTGGTACTGAATACTAAATTCTAGTAGCAATAGTTAGATCATCGTAGAAATGGACATATATCGTCCAAATGTATTTCGAAAATTTCATGCAATTCTGTCAATAGGAGTGAAAAATTAATCACGACGTCCCGTAGCAGATGACATCTGGAACGGATATTCTGCTCTAAACTATTCTGCGTTTTCCAGAATTGCGTGGCTGAGTGGCAAAGGCGTCAATTTCAAAACTTATTTCGAGAACCTCGTAGAGTCCCGGGTTCGACTCCCGCTCCCAAGTATCTTGTATTTGCGAAATACTGCAAATGTTGCAGTAAAATGCTTAGGTGACACGATAGAACCAGGGAGAAAAATCCAAAAACTGCTTTGCGCATATTACATAATGAAATGTGAATATCACCTCCCATAAATTGCAGCAAGGCTTCTCCTGCGACTTGTACGTAAGCTCTGAACCGAAAAGAAACACGGCTGCCTGATGAATAGATTCGTCCAAAAAAAGGATTATTAAGTTATAAAAATCTAAAAAAAAATACTCGTGTGTATATAATATAATTAATAAGTAGGTACTTCAACATAGATAAAAGCCGAAAAGACCCTGAATAGTTGGTCAAGTGTTACGCATATATTATCGCGTAAGGGTTTTAGCGAGATTTTCGCATATTATAACCGTTAATATTCATAACCAACAGAATTTCGCGTGATGATCGGCCCTAATTAAGGCGGCTCATTCCCATTATTGCGAGCGCTTTTTTAATTGAGATTTTTTTGTGTGCGAAAACCCAGAATAAAAAGAGTTAGGAACGACAGTGAAGCAGAAGGAGTTCGTTGCGACCACTTTTGAACTGGCATGAATTCGCAAAGATTAATGTTTGATTTTAGTCTGTAGCGTGAGATTGCTGTGACAGGTCGATGATGAAAATGTACCGCAAACGTATTCACTTTGTCAACTACTTCAGAGATGAAATGTAATATTCAGACAGGGGGGGGGAAAAAAAGGGGGAAAAACTACAGAGAGAAAGAATTTTCCTCGTCCCGTCATTTCCTCAAAATAATGATCAGTAGGTAGCTTACTATAGATTCTTTTGAAGATACAGTTGAGAAGAGAAAACCTGAAATAATGTGGCTCATTTCTCGGTTGAACTCTCATCTGGCCGCTTGTGGAGGATTCCATCTTGTACCCATTTATACGTATATATCTACTACCTAACCGTTAGGGTAACAAACAGGAAAGCTATAATCTAACCGACGAGTAGATTTGCTCGTCAACTGACTGCTAAATTAGCTGGATAAACTATCTTTGTCAAAAATGGAGGAAAAAATCAAGGAAATTGATCAGTATCTCAGAATTACAATATTGTTTAATACGTAAGGTGCCCTCACGGGAAGTTTTAGTTCAATGAAAGGTTGAATGAACCTTCTTAAAATTTACCGTCATACTGATGAAAGATCCGTCGATTTCATATTGAAGAAGGAATTTCCAAATGATAGTCCACAGGAATCGGAAGTGTTTAATTCTTCAGTACTTGATAAAATATTAGTTATATATATCAGTGACATAACAACTGAGCTTAGGCCCATTATGTTAATTTAGTATATTAGTAGAGTTTTTAGCCCAGTAGCTGTAACCTCACTCTTGTCAGATTAACAAGTCACAAGGTCGAGAGGTTTTGATTTGTCGAGTCTATTCTACATTCACGTTACTGTTGTCTATTAATCGAAAGTGAAGTTTTTCAAGATACTACTAATTTTATAGAGAAAGAAACAAAGAGAAAAAAATGGTCAGAAACAAGAAGAGACAATCAAACCGATCTTGACGTGAGGAGGTGGACCATTTAATGCCCAATTTTGGATAACAAGCTGATCGGTAGTTGGATGAAATTATAATTAGTTAAAATTCTATTCAATGAGATATATATCCAGCTATAACAAACTGGATTTTCGCCATTCGGCACCAAGGCTTCATAAGAGAGAGAGACAGACTGAGGGAGAGAGAGAAATTTATTGACAGAAGAAAAAATTCAAAATTAAAGGAATAACCAATTAATAATTACCTAAGTGAACGAACATTTTGCATGAATTAATACCTGTAATATTTATATAATATAGAATAAACAGGATAATTTATTGCAGAATAATTAAATTAAAAACTAATTTCATAATTATAACAATACTGCGTTAAATTCGTTCATTAACGTCAATTACATCACAGCGCTAGACCTACGTCTGTGTTCCTGTGGGGGGGGGGGGGGGGGGGGTTGATAAACAAAAATAAAACGAACTTATATTGCATCAAAATTAAATTATCATTTCGTACTTCTTATGTGTTCTCTCATATTACACTTTGAGAATATTTACTTTTGTGTGTACTGACTTGTTAAAAAAATTTCTACATTAATAGGTTCATTATCTATTAGAAATGTAAAATTTTTTTTTTATACGTAGTTCTTGAAAACCTGGGGTTTTTGGTGTATTATTTTCAATAATGAACCTTTGGAACCGAGCATGAAAACAAAATTCTAACTCCCCTTCAAAATTTGATGGTTTACGTTTCAAGGTATTAGAATCCGGAAATGCAATAAAAAAATTTCTGTATGTCCGCCGTACCCGCACTGGCCACTTTTCTTAGTTACCATGAAAGAAAATTGATGAAATTCGGGTTATGGTTCCGTTCAGGGTCTAGTTGGTCCTCAAAGCTCGGCGTTACTGTCAGTCATCTCTAAGGGGTTCAAAATAGGGGTTGACATTTTCAGAACGCCGCAGCTCGAAAACTTTCGATAGATGGTTATGGTTTTGGTTTATTATTTTCAATAATGAACCATTGGAATCGAGCATGAAAAAAAAAATTCTTACCCCCCCCCCCCCCCTCCCTCAAAATTTGATGGTTTACGTTTCAAGGTATGTAGAATCCAAAACTGCAATAAAAATATTTCTGTCTGTCCGCCGTACGCCGTACGCCGTACGCCGTACGGGCCACTTTTCTTAGTTACCATGAAAAAAAATTGATGAAATTCGGGTTATAGGTTCAGTTCGGCGTCTAGTTGGTCCTCGAAGCTCGACGTTACTGTGAGTCATCTCTAAGGGGTTCAAAATAGGGGTTGAAATTTTCAAAACGCCTATACCAATTTTTTACGTGAATATTTTTACGGTTTTAAATAGTGCTTGAACTTGCGAGTTTTTTAAGACCATCCGGAGCATCGTACGTCCAGCCGTTCGTTCACAGTAAGGCCCCGAAGTTTGCACCGACAGGCATTTTCGACTCCAGTGTAAATGAAATTGTATACAATTCAAACCAAATCTCGTAACCAGATACGCGCCCACAATAGGAAATTTGGCGGAGATGAAATCACTGCTAGGGATCACCTGATTATATTGGCGGAGTATGAAGTCGAGTTGGTTGTTCTGTGATATTATTTCATTTGAAAAATGATGGCTCTTTTGGAGTTTGTTGGTAGGTAGTGAAACTTGAACAAACGTTGAAGTATTATTGATGGGTAAATTATTACTACGATAAATCATTACTCAACGGTAAATTATTACACAACGGTTCATTATACCATCTACGTAGAAGGGGCTAGAGTTTGTTGGTAGGTACTTTCGCAACTTTTTTCACTCCTCATCAACAATTTCTTTTCAGAACTTCATTATGTGTGTTTCTTTTTGTTAGGTACTGTTTGTCATCGGCAGAATTATTTTAGCAACATTTAACTCGTGATTTAGGTAGGTACCTAGTAACGTGTACGGGGTTAGGTACTAACCTACGGAGGATCTGCGATCCACATAATATGTATAGAATAGTACATATCATAATTATATAGACGGGTTATCTATACATAGAGCTGTGATCTGTAACGGAAGGGTATTCTATACAAAATAATAAACCGTTGTGCAGGGATTTGCAGCGTTTTTTAATGTTATTAAATTTTCTTGAGCTAAACAACTGTTTGAGACCACCCGGAGCATTGCACGTCCAGCCGTTCGTGTGCACCAAAAAGCCTCGTCAACACGATCGTGAATCAAACGGTATACATCCGGCCCGGATATCATCAGTAGGGAGCACCTGATTATAATCAAGGATGGCTGTATGAAGTCGAGTTGGTTGTTCTGCGATATTATTTCATTTGATAAGTGACGGACTATTGGATTTTGTTGGTAGGTACTTCTGAAACTTGAACAAACATTGATGTATTATTGATGGGTAAATTATTACACAATGGTAAATTATTACAGAACGGCAAATTATTACACAACGGTAAATTGTTACACAACGGTAAATTATTACACAACGGTTCATCTACCAAGAAGGGGCTGGATTTTGTTGATCGGTACTTTTGCAACATGAACAACCGTTGAAGTATTATTGTTGGGCAAGTTGTTACACAACGGTTCATTATACTTGACCACGAGGGTAGGTATTGACCACAGAAAACAGTGATCTACGCAGAAGGGGCATCTATTTCACTCCACATCAACAATTTTCCTTCAGAACTTCATTATTTGCGTTTCTTTTTGCCATTTTAGTTACTGTTTGTCATCGACAGAGTTATTTTAGCAACATTCAACTCGTGATTTATGTAGGTAACTAGTAACGAGTACGGGGTTAGGTAATATCCTAGGAGGATCTGCGATCTACATAATATGTATAAAATAGTACACATTATATTACATAGACGGGTTATCAATACAGAGAGCTGTGATCTGTAACAGAAGGGTATTCTGTACAAAATAAGAAACCGTTGTGCAGGGATTTGCAGCGTTTTTTAAATCATAGTCTAAACATCTGTACAAAATGGACAATGTGTAATAAGGGCTGCGAGTAGTAATTTGTATCAGTGGGCGAGGGCTTGTGGACATTCCCCTCTAATGTATATCGTGTAGAATATTCATATTCATGAGTTGCGGTATGTTGTATCATCATAAATAGTGAGATATTACGAGTTATTTCCCACCATCCTTGTTGAGCGTCTACCAGCTACTTGGCGACCCATTGGACTCATAGCGGCATTGCTGAGGTGTGTTTTGAGGACTGCAGAAACCCAACTGTGCTGACCTCGCTTCTGCCCAGCAGGAAAAGGTCAATTGTCGAAATTCATAAAGATACCAACCGCCAGGCGCGAACGTGATGCGGGCGCCGTCGGATCCAGAAAAAAACACGGAGTCCCCCGTTTATCCGTGATGGATGTGGTTCTATTTATCGTCTATTTCTTTGTCGTGTCGCTCCATCTGGGCCCGCCTGTGGTGAACCACGCACACGATGTAGATCAGCACTGACTCGTCTATTTCCATGCTGGTTTGTGTGTGAAGCATTGTTCTGTTTCACATAGGATTGTTCTAAAACGACCTACCGTCCTGACAACGATTTTTTTAAATTTATTTTTAGGTACACATGATCAATAAACAATCCAAAACATAAATCATTAAAACATTTTCAATTTCTGCCCATTCGCACTGAAATTTGTCAATCACATACACAATATTACTGAAAAAAATAATATTATTGAAGGTAGGTAATTGGCATACGCAATCATACATCACATTGGCACAGATAACAAAGGTCTGTATAAATGGTCTTATTAACTATAAGACCATTTATACCATTTCTGAATAACCTGTGATTTCTATACAATAACAACGAGAAGAACGATCTAAATGAAAAGTCTTAAGACCATATATCACACTGAGCAGCTTTCTGCACTTTTTCCGCATTTTCGAACTCGACACTAGCAATAGAAGAATAATGTAAAACGTGAATGTTGAAGAGGAATAAGTGCTGTACATCTCAAATACAAAGCGTTCTGGCGGAATGCAGTTTTATTAACACTGAAACTTTACGTCTCTGGTGTCAGGTTAGGGCTTGAAATACTGAAGCAACTTTAGCGTGTAGCATTATCACAGAGTAACAGAAGGATTTGAGTAACACAGAATGACGTAAGGATATCTATTAATGCGGGAAGCTGGAAAATGGAGAAGGTGACAATGGGGTTACCGACAGAGTTTTGAATTGTTACCTTTCCCGAGGGTTAGGGTTACGTTCTAGCATTTTTCTTGCAGAAAATGGCGTCTAGGGAAAAATTAAAAGTGACCTTTATTGCTCTACCAGGATCCGCAACATGCTGGGGGGTGGATGAGGGGGGGGGGGGGGGATGAATAAATTCATCTCGAGGAAATGCTGAAAAAGTGCAGTTCTTCCACTTCACGTTCGGGAATAAGAAAATGCGGAAAAAATGCGTAAAATCTGCTAGCATGATATTCCCTTTAGAAAGAGCTTTTGAAACGTTCCAGTTCGAGTGGCATCCGATAGCAGGAAGGGACATGGATAATTATGGAGGTTTTTGGTATCAAAGAATGACAATGATGACGTCATCATTGATAACGTAATTATGACGTCACCAACCCGAGCTTACCTGGGAGGACCTGAAACGGCCAAATATTTCTGACGTCACTTATAGATTCCAACGCTTTCTGTTCGCATGTCTGGAGGAAATCTTTTCGTTTCGAGCTGAAATGATTATTGTTTTCTGATACAACCAGGTGTCATCAATTACTGTTGGGCACAATTAAACTGGATAAAAACAGCTCTCTCAAAACTAATGGAAACTACTCTTGAAAAGAATGGTCGCCAGGTATTTCGGACAGCGTCGCAAATAACGAGGACGAAACATAACTTGAGTGCTGTACTGTCAAGAAATCCGATATCAGTGATTCAATCATAAAATCAATAGTTAATTCATCAATGGTAACAATTTGGTATTCAGAAGACAAGTGAGCATATCTCCTATAATGTGGGATTAAGCCGACGTTCCGCAATGCGACACAATCCGATTCCCTAGTAATGCCATGGAAAAACTAGCAAGGCAGGCTAATTCGAAAACTGAGGCAGATAGGGAGGTATAAACATTATAGTTCTTGAGGGTTGATGGTTTTCATGGATGCGGAAATGGGTGCAAACTGGGTTTTTTGAGGTCAAAGAGAACATGGGCTAGAAGGGTAACGTTTTCCATGTATTTGTATGAGAGAAAAGCTGAAGACAACCAAATCCCGCGTCGAATGAGACCAAGTCGAGCTCTCAAGATAAGTATCCATGATTTTCGAAGTTCGTGATATTGCCGAACAGGCTGGCTGACACAGGTTTCACCCGCTCCCGGTTTTCCCGCGGATTGCCGTTTTAGGTAATATGAAAACTAGATTTTACCTAATACGAAAATTTGAAATACATAGCAACATCATACTAGATGGGGAATTATTTCTTTATGTTTGCGGTAGGTATCTTTCCTACAAGGTGTTAAGGTGAATTCTAATTCGAAACGCTTCAGTGTGCTGTGTAGCTTTCTTTTCTCCTTCAGTCACACCTCCTAATCCCGTTTGAAATGAGATTTGTTTTCAGTACCTAAGTGTTCCATGTATAAAATGATGTATAATGTAGCTTATGATTCCTATGTGGAATTCCTCGCTAACGTTTATAAAGTTATAATATAAAACTGACCCTAGGTCCTCCACTTTTTTAGGCTGCAAGGAGTGAATTGAAAATTAGTTTAATACACTTTATATAACGAATAACTCTGGGATGAGGAACCCAAAATAGTCCCACTAGAGATGCAAAATCTAAAGAGACGAATCTGAAGCAATTTGTCATCAAGTTTCTGTAGAGATTTCGTACAGTTACGCGCTTGGCGAAGATGCGAGCACATTGACACATAACAAAATTTTGTTCAAGAACGTCTAAGAAGCAAAACACCTCAAATTATGGATATAAAGGACAAATTATCCTTCCGATGGTCATCACAAGAGTTCCTTAGACTCCTTCTTCTCAGACTCCTCCAGAAGCTTCCTTAGATTCCTCCTTCTCAGACTCAGAAGCGTAAGTAACAAAATGTACGATTCAGGTACCTAATAGGTATTAGGTGACCAGTGCCAAGAGAAATCTTTACCAAGAAAAATGCGGTTTATGAAAGACTTGGAACAAAGTTGGAGAAATGGGTACCTACCTACATAACCGTGACCTCGACAACAATTATAATCCATTGCTTCTTATTTATCCAACATCTAATAATAAACCATTGTGGACGAATTTGCAGCGGTCTCACGCGGTTTATGAATGACTTGGAACAAAGTTGGAGTGCTGTGTACCTACCTACATAACAGTGACCTCGACAGCAATTATAAACCATTGCTTCTAATTTATCCAACATCTAATGATAAACCTTTGTCGTCGAATTTGCAGCGTCTTTGGCTACAAGACGGCACTGGTCCTGACAGATTCAGGTACTTCATCTTACTATTATCCTCTGATCTGTATATAACGACTCTCACTCTTGCTAGACATAAAGTACAGAGCGTCGATTGAGAAACGATGGCATACGTGTTGGCTCGGAAATTAAAATAGTGTTCTGGGCTACGTGACTCTCACAGAGGGCAGGTGACTCCCCGTATCGTGTGTTATCATAGTTGGAGTATTTGCCCTGTGACGCTCCCTCCACCACTTGACTTCCTAGAACGCTCGTCGCCAAAACTTTTACCATAGGATATCGATAAAACGCTGCAAATTATTACACAACGGTTTATACTTTGTCCTCCATTGATGAACCTTCTGCGTTGATCACTGTACTTATATTTTTTTTTGGTGGTCAATACCTTCGTGATTTCCCGGCCATTGGCAAGGAAAAATAGGTTAATTAATCAATTAAATTTCGGCTCTAGTTTACCACAAATTAACGTCGACCTAATGCCAATATTGTTTGTGAGACTCAAACAATTATGGAGAAAACATGCGGGGATGTGTGTTCAACCTCACAAAATTGATTACTCAGCCACACTGCAGGTCTGCAGTGGAACAACACGATGAACCTTCAGAAATTGCTACGTAATAACGTATAATGGAGAAATTGAACAATGGACATTGAACATTGCAAACATTTGAATGGATACAACTTCACACCCAAATCGTACGCGTTACAACTGTAGTACACATCGTACACATTGTAAATCTTTAGAAATATTTCTGTCGGTCTCTCAGTTAAAGAATAAAACCTACTAATATAAAAAATATTATACTGAAAACAAGAAATCAGACAAAATTATAAGTTCATATCCTCGGGTAGGTACAGGCTTTAGAATCCACTAGTGATCTATACAACTAAAACAACCTCTATTTTTGTAGTTCTCAAAACGATTCTTTCGTGTTTTCAACATTATGTCACTAGATGGCCGTAAGTATCGTAGTTCATATAATATCATCAAAATTAAGGTTCCTTCCGTATTGTTGCAGGCATATGGCAACGGACCTGGCAATGAATCGAGTCGATAAAAATAATCTAACCTGAAAGGGGGCTCGTAAGTATTTCACTCCCCCAGCGCTTCTCGAAATGGAATAATTCACGATTAGGGAACGTGAAGTAATTATAAACACTTTATTATAAAGCTCTGGATTTGGTAAGGAACTCAGTTGCCAAAAAGCTCCATTATTAAGCTAACTGATGTATTGTCCATGCTCGCACAGGTCAGACAAAAACACGTTTTTCCTTGCATTTTCCCCGCTATCCATATTAAAGTATTATTTTGACACTTCCTGGTGGTGTCCAGTTGTTCACAATAACATTTGGAATATCTGGACAAGAGGAATGCTTTTATTTATTTACAAAATCCAAATTTTGGTGCTGATAAGAAATGATAGCACAAAACTATCCTTAAAAAATCGACTTGACCGACTCTTTTCATCGGCACAAAATCTTGTCTATCGGAAGAGAAACTCATTATAAACTAAATAAAAATAAAAATCTATCAATTCACTCTAAAAACGTTAATACAGTTAGTGTAAGAAAAGCAAATAAAAAGGCAGGATTTACTACAAAGGAGTTAGGGTGGGGAAAAGCAGAGCGCGGAAAAATTTGAGTGAGCAGCTTGCAGATGCCAGAAGGAACTGAGTTCAAAAAATTATACCTGGGAAAGTAAAAATACAGATTTAAATACATTTGGTTGAGCAGCTTGCAGATGCCGGAAGAGACTGAGTTCAAAAATGTATACCTCAGAAAGTAAAAATACAGATTTAAATACATTTGGTTGGTTCAAAAGGTTCAGAAATTGATGTACCTTTAATTTAAAAAAAAATATATATAGGTACCTACTATATAAAAAAATGAATTGTGGAAGATTATTACCTTCCGAAACCACTTGGAATAGATGAGATAAATAACAAATTTCAACAGGCTGTAAGTCGACAATTCAACCGTCGAAGACGTTCATCAAAAAACTTCGTTGTGAACTCAGCTTTCTAACAGTTTAATCAGGTGTACATGAACTAAATTTATTAAATTAAATTTAGCGGGAGAGGGAAGACCGATTGGAACGGTAAGGGGGTAAGTGAGGAACGAAATGAACGTAGAGGGACAAACGGAGGGGGTGATGAACGGATGAACGGATGAACTGGTGGGACTGAGGAGTTGTGAAAAATGGAGTGAGAAATAGATGTTGAATGAAGGGATAGAGCAAAGAATCGATCCACATGTGACATAAACGAAAAGCCTTCACGCCTCCGAAATTAGGGGGAATGATCCTAAAATGATATCTACCGTTAATGAATTGATCGAATCAAAGGTACTTCTAGGCCTTCGCGTTATTTTGGTTCATTATTTTCAATAATGAACCTTAGGAATCCCACAAAATTTGATGGTTTCAGTTTCAAGGTATGTAGAATCCGAAAAAAGCAACAACAAATTTCTGTCTGTCCGCCGTACAACGCACTTCGCATTTTCCTGAGTTACCATGAACCAAAATTGATCAAATTTGGTTTGTAGGTCCCATTTGGGGTCTAGTTGGTCCGCGAAGCTCGTCGTTAATCAGTCACCTCTAAGGGATGAAAAATAGGGATTGAAATCTCCAGGACGCTGTTACCTCGAATTTTTTTACGTTTTTAAGTTGTTCTTGAATTTGGGAGTTTTTTAAGACCACCCAGAGCATTGTACGTCCAGCCGTTCGTTCACAGTAAGGCCCCAAAGTTTGCACCGACAGGCTTCATCAACAGTAGGGTGAATCAAATTGTCGTACATTCAGCCCAGATATCATTGCTAGGGAGCACCTGATTATAATCACGGACGGCTTTATGAAGTCGAGTTAGTTGTTCCGTGATATTATTCCATTTGAAAAATGATGGGTCTTGCAACTTGAGCAAACGTTGAAGTATTATTAGGTAAATTATTAAACAACGGTAAATTATCACACAACAGTAAATTTAAACGACGCCTTATTTACACTATCTTCGCAGAAAGGGCATCTACACAGGTAAATTATTACACAACTTTATTATTTACCTAGTGTTTCATGAATAATTACAAATAATTAATGATTTAATTATAGAATCCTTCGCGCTTCTATGACACTTTAATTCCCGGGTCGGCTCCAGTACTCCATTTAGGGCTTTCCTGGAGGGAGCTCCAGGGTACTGAGCACAGAAAACAGTGACGATGGGGCATCTATACAGGTAAATAATAAAACTTTGTGTAATAATTTGCAGCGTTTTTTAAATTATTTTCTTTATTAGGTAAAGTAATCCCACAAAAAAGGGGGAAGGCGCAAGGTTTTGTGAACAGGCGCAAGGTTGTGAATTCATCTCCATACGAGGTTATCTGCGTCGGGTTTTTTTCCCCGGCACGGTGGCTGTTTCGCTTTGCGATCCTCCGCGAATCAACAACTCATAATCGTAGTTTGCATGATTAATTAGCGTCAATACGCGTTCCCCCGTCGGCAGGGGAGTCCCTTGGTCTCCTTGTTATGAAAATGGTTTCCCATTCGGCAAGCAGCGCAGGGCGTCGGGTCCTTGGGAACGCCAAGGTCGGTTCCAGCAGACAACGGACCAGACGGCGGATGAGCAGACTGTTCCGCTGCTTCGAGTTACGTCATTCTATCGGTGTCGACCCAGTTTTGAACAATGTTTTTTTGACACCCCCCCCCCCCCCCTTCACACCAAAAAATAACGTTTAGTGAACACAATGAACACCGCGCTGCCATTTCCACACGAAATTATCAGAATCCACTGGAATAATTAGGGACTGGAATTTATGCACAAAATTTGGCCAAAATATGCACTAGAAATGGGCAAAACATGCAAAATATACACCCCAAGCAAAATTACCTTTAAAATTTTTTTTAAATATTTCTAAAATGAACTAAATTTTGCTGTGAGACGTACAGGTAGTCTATACATTATGTTCCAGTTATTATCGCGTCCTTAATCAGTTACAGAAAAGGATGATGGAAGAAAATGGAATGAGAATGTACAAACCTATTTTCTTGATTTACCTTTATACAAAGAACGTCGCTCGCTATCACATTTATAGCACTGGATTACAATTGATTTTTTCAAATTGCCAACCGTAAATCTCTTACGGTTGTCGCTGAGGAGCAACTTTAAGGCAGAAAACGACCTCTCGACATCACAGGACACGACGGGTAAGCATTTCAATGCTGAGAGTTCACCTGGTGTGAGGCCAGATGGGAGGTCAGAGTGCGACCCTCTCAAAATTTTTGATACCTCCAGTAAAACGGGCCATCCGTGATTTCGCTGTAGGACAGAATCCACCTTCTTCCTTAGGCGCACCCTAAGCCCTACCATGTACACGGATTAAACGGTGAATGGCCGAAGAATATCCGTGACCCCTTTTCGGAAACACATATCTCGGAGGATTTGGCAATTGGAATGACAAAAAATAGGGAAATTCCCAAATTTTGATTAAAAATGCAGAAATATGCACAAAACGGCCAAAATATGCAATAAACTCTGAAATAGAACAAAATATGCAAAATATGCTATTTCAATTTCAATTTAACACACGCTAAACGCTTCAGATACCCTCAAAACGGAAAAGTAGAACGATATACACGATAAAAAACACATATGCAAAATATGCAAATTCCATTCCCTAGCAATAATCGATCCGCCTACGCCTTCGATGGAGGTTTGAGACAAATCAGCGTTCATTGACTTCGCTTACTTGGCACATTGCAGGATGGCCAACCGGTCCCAGTTTTGAGTGGGAGTCTCTTCTTTGCCCCCCCCCCCCCCCGTTCACCCAAAAATAGGTGTCCCACTTTATGAGAAAAAGTCCACTTCTTGCCCCGGTTATTTGTAATTAGTAGGTATGTAGGTAAATAACTAACTTCGAATCTGTGGAACATAAATTTTATGCCCAAGCTCCTTATCTAGCCATAATCGCCAAAAATATTTTGAAAATGAATGAAATAGTTGAGACTTCAGTAATCAATAATTCGCTGATTAGGTCATGCTGCATGACTGGAACTTTGCGCGACGGTCCGTCACAGAACCAAGGCCTCCTCCACTTGTACTATGATGAAATTTTTATCACGACTGGAAGTGTCAGTAACACGATCACGAAAAGCATTGGTTATTCGAAAAATTGATAGTCGAGTTATAGGTAGCTGGAAGAAAACTAGATGGTAATATTGATAAATTGATTGAAAAAGACGGTAATATTGATAAAATAGATGGTAATAGATGGTAAAAATAACAAAATAGATGGTGAAAATAATAAAATAGATGGTGAAAAAACTGTAATATAGATAAACTAGATGGTAATATTGATAAATTGATTGGAAAAGACGGTAATATTGATAAAATAGATGGTAATAGATGGTAAAAATAACAAAATAGATGGTGAAAATAATAAAATAGATGGTAAAAAAACTGTAATATAGATAAACTAGATGGTAATATTGATAAATTGATTGGAAAAGACGGTAATATTGATAAAATAGATGGTAATAGATGGTAAAATAAAATATTAAAATAGATGGTGAAAAAACTAATAGATAAACTAGATTGATAAATTGATTGAAAGAGACGGTAATATGGATAAAAACGCCTACGAAACCAAATTATTCACCATTGCCTCCGTAAACCTCGCCATTTGCATTGTTACGTAAGTAAACACGTTTGTTTGAGCTACGAATATTTTGCGCATCAAACGCAAATTGCCAACTTGAAGGTTCCCAGAAAATACAGAAAATCAAAAAGTAAAATGATTAACTAATAATTTGGTAAACGGATTACCTTAATTAGATTAACGGCCAAGTTAACTAGGTTAGTGACCAAACTCACCCGGAAGGCAAAATAAGGGGCGCTAGAGAAATTATGTGCAGACAAACCAATCAACAGGATCAAAATCATCCCATCTGAGGTTTGAAACGCAAAACGTCAGATATCAGTTACCGTTGAAATTAAATCTTGCTGTTTGATTTGGAACAGCGTTCCACAGCCGGGGTGCCGTAGCACAATGAGGTGCCGTGACGCTATTTGGGGTGCCGCAGGATTTGGGCACCTTATATTATTTTGTTTATTGCTTCTCACTACCGAAGGTGAATCCCGCTGCTACTGTGCGGCTCACATCAAGTAACCACTCTGGTTCTGTATACCCGTACTGTACAATCATTTATTGGGAGAACACTCCAAACGAGTGAGAGTATGAGCGGGTTGGTCCTCAGATGGTCCCTGATGAATGTAATCAAAATCCAAGTGCAGACAGAAATTGTCTGACTCTCATTACGAACTAAATCACTCGCGAAGAAATCGTGGAAACCCATTTCAAAGAAAAATGGAGTTACCGAAACGTTGTCTATTTCCACCAATACTCGAAAAAACGCGAAAAATACACTGTTATACCGGTTTCAACAACAATAACTTATTACCGTTTCCAATCGGTGTAGCAGTGTATTTTTCGTGCACTAGTGGAAATAGACAACGTTTCAATAACTCCATTTTTATTTCACTACTCCGGATCTATATTCAGCCGAATTTAACGAAATTTTGGCAGATTATTGAGTAAGATGTGACGCTAACGGCCCCCTGTCACTTTCAATCGGAATGAGAGTTGTGCGCATAACAAAACCCAAGTCAAGCTCATATTCTCTGTCTTAAATCACCGATTGAATAACGAAATTTCTAGGGACTGCGGGGGTTGTATCTCATAAATGGCCCGTGCATTTTATACTGGTTAGAGCGACAGTATCCTCTATTTACGCGCAAAAATGAAATCCTTGTAAAACACGGGTCTCCGGTTCGGACATCGACCGGAGCTTTTTGGATTTTTTTTTTTTTTGGTTTTTGTGTGGTTTAGTTTAGTGGGTTTTTGGTCCTCATGTTAAACGTGTATCGACTCTAAATAGGTTGTTGCAATGGAAGAACTATTTGGTAATTCCGTGGGCATCCATATCTGAGCCTTTGGAGTTGTTTAATCAATTATCCTAATAAGGGAATTGTGACATTTTATGATAGCCGCTAAGAAGTAGAACCAATCGAATAGGTAGGTACCGTCCAAACAAACAAGATACCATTAAAATAGCAATTGCATGCTTTTATTAATTTTTCGTGAGCCTAGATATTATTATTTGCAGTTCGTATCTGAGTTCGCCGCTCCTCTAGTCAATATTTTTTCTGTTAAAAGATGTTGGTCATACCTCGGTTTAATGACCTCGGTTTCTATAATAGTTCTGACCAGTGAGAGAGAAAAACGAATCCAATGAGTTGGAACTAGCTGGACGACTGCAGCTGTGATGCCCCGAGGAATTGGATGGGATTGGCATCAACCGTTGGATAGTTCCGTCACGAGGCGCCACAGAAGAAGAATTTACTATTGCCCAAATTAACGACTCTAATTGAGGCTCTGAGACCCCAACTTTGGTTTGGATAATAGTGGAAGGGGGGCCTTGGCAAAAGCAAAGTTCAAGGCGAGCTAGATGTGGCAACGTCGGGCTTCAATCTACAGACTGTCTAGCCGTTTACCATAACCCCACACTTCAATACACTGTTAAATACCGCATTGCTTGCGAGAGAAAAAAAAAGGAAAAGAAAAAGGCAAAACTGAGAAGGTTTCTATCCGACCGGAGAAAAAAGTCTGTAGAATCGACGCATCTTCCGCCAGCGAGGGGAGCCGCCAGCGGCGCCGCCTATTTTCACACGGAAGCCCATACGTTACAGATAAGAACAAGGATCTCCGTTTCAAATGAACCTTTCAAGGATCTGTCCATATCCATAGGCTCTAATTCATATCTTAATTCAAACTTTACCACTTCTATCTTTCGAACGCTTTAACCTTTTGAGGACGAAAGATGTGGGCCTGAAAAACAGTTGGAGGACGAGAGCATCGGTACGATGCTTCAGGTGAAACAACCTTCAGGACGAACCTGTCGTGTTTTGGAAAACCCCCTGAGGACGAAAGCATCATACCGATTCTGAACAGAAAACCCCCGAATGGACGAAAGCATCGTAGTGTTGCTCATTCATTTTTTCTCATTTTTATTTTACTCTAATTTATTTTCGACTCCTTGAATGCACGACAATTTCCTTCAGATAATGATAAATCCGATCGAACAATTTTCATACTCCCGCTTCAGGTGTTCAAAGTTAAGCTGGTACTGTTTTTATTTTTGAAGAATCAAACAGCGATCAATGAATGGATCTGCAGTTTGGAATCAGCGGAAAACTACACGATTTTATTGCAAGACCTGCCCAGGGAACCCTGCTCTGCATCCAGGGCTTCAAAGAAAAACGGAGTTATTGAAAAAATAGTCTATTTCCACTAATACACTAAAGAACGCGAAAAACACTGTTATACCGGATTCGGTAATCAAACCATCGTGAACAACAACAGTTATTGTTTGTTACCGGTATAACAGTGTTTTTCGCGTTTTTCGTGTATTAGAGGAAATATACTATTTTTTCAATAACTCCGTTTTTCTTTGAAATGGGTTTTCACGATTTCGTCGCGAGTGACTTAGTTCGTACCCAGGACTTGTTTGAGGGGTTTCATTACCTACTCCAGAAGGTTTACGAAAAAAAAAAATTTAAAAAAAAAAACGTTTTGCCATGTTCCTAAACTTTCATTAAATCATTTTAAATAGTTCTATCATCAAATCATTCGTAGTTTATCATTCTTATTAGCAGAAAAGAAGATAGTGAAAATGTTGCTTCTGAACAACGTCACTTTTAAACAAAGAATACCTAGTAATATTTCAAAGTCAATATCAATATTTTAGACGTCGAAATAGAATTAAGTATGCTCATCAGTGAACGCTAGGAAGAAAAGGTAATAATTGTTTCAATTTTTTCCAATAAAAAAATTATTATTGATATACTGGTGAATCAGAATCAATTGGGAACACAATTTTTCCCTCGTCTCAAAGAAGATTGTCGCCAAACTATTACTCGTCCAGTGGAGACTTTAGAATTCAGCATCAGATCGATGCTTTCGTCCCCAACAGGAAAATGAGGAAACAGATGATCGTCCCATGGGGAGTTGGGAGGTAAGCATCGGTACGATGCTTTCGTCCTCAAAAGGTTAATAATTCTGTTGGTATTAAACGCACGTTCCTATTAACATTTTCATGTCTTTACTTTGGCACAAAAACTCGAAAAGCGTTACCAAAGAGCGACAAGAAAACGCGTTATGCACCATTTCTGATGATTTTCGCTTACAACCGATTCGTTTCTACGGAACTTCATGTTTGCCATTTTACATCGTACAAAAATCGTTCACCACACGTTGGAATCGTGATTTTATTGAATGTTTTCTTGTTAACCGTACCCCCGTACCTTGCGCGGTAGCTGAGCTGAGCATGATGAAAAAAGGTGGGTAAATAAGGTAGTCAGCAACACAGGTAATGAAGTAAGTCATTGTTTACTAGTATCGAATGTGGTAACCTTGCACCACTGTCTAACCCGGATTGTGGTAACCTTGCAAACCGTAAATGATTCCGTTAATTATCCCTAAATTGTTGTATTTTTCCTTTCAAGTCCTGAATCAAGATTAAGAAATGGTTCCTTTGTTAATAGCGATTACCCGTTTTGTGTGTGAACAGGTTCCTTGTAAATTGCGATTACGTAGTGTACGATGGATTCGGAAGTTTCGTCAGTTCATTATCGATACTCATTTCTCGCCAGACACCACCGACAAAGAAAAATATAAACGATACCTACAACCGCGATCGTCATCCGAGAGGAAAAGGAAATTGCAATTTACGAACTTAAATAAACTGCGTTTATTAAATAATTGAGTCTAATGGTTTGAAAACATTTTTGTGTGAAAGAGCGCAAAATTAAGAAATCACACCAAGCAGCATTACAATTTCTTTTCTGGTGATGAAGAAAGAACAAGCGAGAATGATTCTTAGTTAACTATCTACTGTCAAGATAAAGCTTGTGATACAACATGAAAATGTTTCACTGTGATGAGGACTTGTACGCAAGCGTTTTGTGTACGATGTCTAACATTTAATCATAACGGGTCGTATACCTCGACTTACATACTTCTACTTTTCACTTTATTCGGGAGAAATATCTTGGGAACAATTTTTAATAGGTAGGTACTCGACGTATCTAAGGTATTAAGTAGCTTCGAAATCCTTTTAAACAACGCTGTAAAACAAAAGAAATTAATTTTGCGTCTAAAAAGAAGAGGAAAAAAAAAGTTGAGTCTAAAGAGACGTAAATCAACGATTTTTCTTTTTCAATATTTTGGTTTTCTGACGTAGTAGGTACTCATACTAGTACATATGAGGAAAACCCGTTACTGACGCTCATTAACTTGTCCCCTGCCTCATGGGAAAGGGATGATTCTCCACGCCGTTAAGATCCTCCAAACTGCTATTTGGTACAGCGAGGAGCTCATCCAAAACACTCGTTCCCTGGGTACTCTTATTTCACGCAGAAAAATCATTTGGCCTATCCGTCTAACCTATATTGCTTCAAAAAGATGTTTTTCTGTTTATCTTGAAATGCGAGCTTAAATAAAGCAAAGGCTGTCTCTCCTGATTGCATGTACTGCATCTGGTTGCATGCTCAAATCCTAAGTAAGAGAAAAGAGACGTAATATATGGTGTGTGATGATAATGCTGGTGTGATGGGAGCGACATAAAAGTGTCGTTCCCTGCACTGTACTAAAGATGGCAACTACTTACCACAATAATCAACAGAATGCAGTGTCGCCAAGAACATCCGGGATATGGGTGGTCTCTTTCTGTGCAGAAATGATAGTCCACAACGCTTCTCTCACAATAAGACCAGTTTGGTCAGTTCCACTGATCAACAATATGAATTTTCGAAGCGTTTTGAGGATGTTTTACCAAACTATACTAGATTTTTAGGTACATAAACACGGGGCACCTATGTCAAGAATCCGACCAAAACATCTCACACATTCTCAGTCATAAATTCGGATTCTGGACTACAGTAATAGCAATAAGGAACTATTGAGAGTCACAATAGGGTCAATTCTGTAAAAGATGTTAGCAGTAGGTATAATGTACATTAAATTTTGAAAGAAGTTCCAAAAATACCTTTAAAAGCGTAGGGATTCATGATTGTAGAATTCCGAAAGGTCACGCCAGTTGCGGAACTTACCTGCAAACAGAAAGAAAAATATTGAAAATTGATGGTTTATACAAAACTGTAGACACGTAAACAAACTGAAAACAACCACAACAGGGAACATGACGAGCGCCCAAATATTTAATCATTTCAGATTATTTCTATAGTAGGTAAGGTTCGCAATCAAATTTACGAACTACTAATGAATATTAACTCGCAAGTGGTAGGTACATTATAATATTATGTTGGTGCATTTAGAATTCACCACTAGGTAAACTGCACGGCGATATTATGGTGGTAGATAAAATTCAACTAGTGAGTGGAAATTGTCTATAAGCAAGAATAACAACAACTTGACAACAAACATCGTTTCACGAATGAAAAAGACTTAAAACTTAGATGCTGAATACCTGGTTATAAGAAACCGGGGCATAAGAGAATACTCTATAAAAGGGACGAAAATGGTGGGCCCGACCCCTTGAGGCTCCAGAACTCTGCATAAGAGAATATGTTATATATGTCATGTGTTATGTGTTGTGTGTATATGTTATGTGTGTTGTTGTTTTTTTCACTGTGAGTCCCTGCATATAAGAGACTCTGCAATGATTTTACCTCTACACAAAAGACTGTACACGATGTTTACGTGATTTTAGGCTTCACCATAACTATTACGATAACCTGATGACTAATATTAATTGTATCAGCTGACAGGTGATAAGTGGACATTAGAGCAACCATGCCCCCTAAACATCGCGTTCTCTCTGCGAGCGAAAAATTAAAGTTAATTTTAATTAACTGAAGTGTGGTTCCCGATTTTTTTTTTTCGTTCAAAACCCTCAACTGAATATTATGTAATGCATGTCTAACTTTATTATATTTTATGATGCATGTACTTTTATAATAGGTACATAATAATAATAATATTTAATAAGTAATATTATTTCATTTTTTTCCCATCACCATAAGAGACTCGGGACAAGGAAATCTGGGTATAAGAGAAACCTGGGGTAAAGAGAAACCTCTTTGTGAGAGACTTCTATTTCGTCCCCCTCGGTGTCTCTTATAACCAGGTTTCACTGTATTCTGAAGGGTCGAAGACCAGGTCCAGTTATGCGAGTCTTAGTTCTAGCAGCAGCTCGCTATAAATTCTTTCAAATTTTCTATATGAGTAGTCCGAGTTCAAGGCTGTTACTCAAATTGAACATTTCTCCGTCCGCGTCAGATGTGGAAACGACCAGCGAGCGAATCGCCACTCGAAGAAATGAGTCACGCTATATATCTGCAAACAGTTGGCACACAATAACAAAATCCAAGTCAGATTCATTTAAACGTAGTGGTGAAACTGGGGCGCACTATGGAACGATACGATTCTTGAGCCTCGGCCTCTGCCCTCTTTTGTTGCGTACTTGCGTCCCCTCGCCGCCTCCTCTCATAAATCGTCGCTGATTATCGCCGCGAATTATTCAGATAACGTCCGATAGAAATGAGTTATGCTCGGAGCTCAACTTGCCACAACTAATCGTTTGTTCCAAAGAGTTCCTCTGTTGGTTCTCCTTCTTCGGCCCGGCAGCGATATGATCTGCTTGGGAACAGTTTATCATTTGCTGAAAACGATAAGGCTTGCACCTATAATCTTGGGTGCATTCGGAAGAAATAAAATGGAATTTCATATAATATAGTCCAAAACCCCGACGAGCAAAACTGAAAGTTTAATCCTACGAGCGCATACAATATAGCGGACTATTAATTTGCTATTATACTATTAATTCTCAACATGGAATACGAAGATTGTTGCAATATTGTTATTGATGTATGGAAGGAGGTACTTACTGTCGTCTTGCCAAATTCAAGCATCTTCCCCAGGAGCTAATCAGAAAATAACGGATACTTATAGCACTAATTGGTGTAGGTTCCTTCAATGCGCATGCGCACCACGCAATTGAATTCATCTTGACTAAGCGATTTCTGGTGGAACACCTTTTGCAGGTATTTCAAATTCGGTCGAATGGTATGCAAGATGAACCTTGGTACTCTAGACAACATCGGCAAGCAAAATGGAAGAGAATCGAATAACAGTAATTAGCAAAACCACACTGAAGTTAAGAGCAGTGGAGCAGGTGCTACTGTAATAAGTTGCATTTAGCAGCAGTTTCTGTTAGGTCTGTGTTTCGTGTTCCTGGAGAACGGAGCGAACCTACATTTGCCTCAACTCTTGAGTCTGACTTGCAGATACATATTGAAGACCATAAAGATGCGCGGAAACAGATACCCTCTGCTGGTGGCCATATGGAGGTTGTGACAGAGTGTAACAGTGGGGGTGGACCTCGAGAGTTGACCGGTTAAGAAGGGATATCGATTAGGCTTCCCCAAACCGACCCCGTCTCCAACGGAAGAAAAAATATATCGAGAACAGCCCACACTGTTATAAGGTTGGCAGAAAGCAGGTATTCTGGTTCAAGGAGATGAAAACCTTATCACAAATGTAAGGGTGCCACTTTGACGGGAGCAGACTTGAATGCCTCGAAGCAACAGGTGGATCCCCTCGTAGCGAGTTTTGCAACAGTTTGGTGCGATGAAATGGTGCTGAAGGCACAGGAATCAACGAATCGCATGAACCGCCAACTCAACCACATTTCGAGACCGGCTGAATTCAGCGGGGGAAATTAGTGTGTTATTGAATTTCAAAGCCTACGAGCAGGACGAACAGCCCGATTTTTGACTGCTTGGTCCCGTCCTAGCTGAGTTTAGGGTGCACCGTCGGGTACTCTGGATCGGACGCCTGCTGGACGAGGGGGACTGCACAGGCGAAATTCGGTTCGGTGGCCTGGGGATATCGTACAGAATTGGTTGCCCAATTTAACTGGTCATGATAACCACTGAAGGGGCGCTGAGCCGAATTCCCATGTAGCCATGCATGTTTTGAATACCCCCACCACGTCAAATCGAATTATAGTACCTACTTAAAATAAATAGTTAGCATAAATAATGTTTAAAAAATGGAAATATGAATGTATGAATTTCTGTAAATATATTTCAAAAATGCGACAATTCACATCGACTCGTTTCAACCCGACGGACAGACAAAAATAGTTCTTTGTCGTACTGCATTTATGCCGTTGCAAACTAACAATTAAAACGGCATATACCTTGCAATAAGAATATTGTTATCAACTGTAAATTCGTAAATAAAATGTGTATATTATTGTTCGTCATTGAAACTGCATCTCAGAGTTAGAGCATCCTGAAGATACCATCTGAAGGATAACTGGCTGACGATCGCTTCCAGTAACTGGCTTTTATGACCGTATAAAACAGGAGACATTGTCGAATGAGGAATTCGAAAAACACTTATATATCCCCGGGGAAGAGAAAAATGTGCGATTAATTCAAATTCAGCTCGACTTTTTTTTTGGTTTCGAGAAAAACAAAAGTCCATTTTGGAAGTGGTAGCCGTGCAGAGAGATCGTTCACAAATCAAACGACGCAGATGGCCAAAGGCGATAAAAGCCTACTGTAGTTCGTTGGGGTGACCTCGATTCGGCGGACCCAAATATCAAGCGATCCGCGGATACCCAAAAGGTTAGGAGAGAACATGGAGAGAACGAGGTCCGGTTTTTTCGCCGGGTTTCGCACGACCGGCTAGCTCGACTTGACAATTTTGGCGAATAGCTAATTTGGTCAGGGTTAAACGACTTTTTGATACGGAAATGAAAGTGGAGACAAGCAGTGCGATGCTATTATCTTTGTTTAACCAATTAACGCGTTATTCCCCCCCAAAAAAAACATGATGAGTTGAAGAATTTAAATACGTAGGTAGTACCATTACCGAAGGCCTAGATTTGTAGATACCCACTGGACCTTAACGTTTCATGCAATTATGTTACATAATGCTATTAAGTAAGTAGAATTTACTTGGTTTCCAACAAAACCTTCTTTGTGGACGTTACTGTGTCATGTTTGTTCTCCACATACAACACCACACAGGAGTTCATACCTAATGGGAGTTCACCGAAGCATGACTTTCCTCATTCAACTTAGTCCAACTATTACATAATTCACGATAATCATGGTCCCCCTTCCTACAACACTCATGTGAAATTATGACTGTCTTTGACAACAAACTTGAACTAATAAAAATCGATACCTACGGATTATAAATAGGTATGCCGAGTATGTCATGCTAAACGGTTGTGACGCCATCATCAGCCATAATATGGAAGTTTTATTGCCTTTAATAATGTCTAGTGTCCCCCCCCCCCCAATCCATATCTACTAATTTGGCATAGTTTTTTCTTATAGGTAATATATATGTGTATACACCCCAAAAATACTAAAAATAGGTATAAATCATATTGAACCAAGGAAAGTTAATATATAAATTAATTATAACTCTATCGAGACTATTTATGTTATAATGGGAAAATATATATTTCCAATAAACAACCCTAAAAAAATCATATAATTGTATAAGTTCAACGGTACGGTATAAAGGTACTTTCAAATAAAATATACGAGCTGCTGTCGGTGGCTAATTTATTATTGAATATGGAATATTTCAATTTCGTACTGCTAGTTTTTGAGTTACTTACTGTTTTAGTAACTAATTGGTACTTCTTTTGGGACTTGCACTGATTGAAATCATAGTACGACCTTTCCAAGGCCTGCCTATCCAAGGATGATTGGTACTGGTTTGAGTTCGTTTGGCTCTCGGAGCCTCACTGGTTCGATTACCACCCACTCACTTCGTCGCCTTTTAGCAGGACTTGTCAAAGAGGACCCCGGTGGTTGATCCGCCATTCGCCATCAACTCGAATTCAAAATCTCGGATTCCCTCGTACCGATGAAATTTTGAAAATGAGATCGATTGATGACATCAGTCCTGACTACCGAGTTTTTTGACAAAAGTCTACTCCCAGAGTCAAATCCCTAGTTTGATTCCCAGCCGCTAGCGGTTTGTGGCGCTGCAGTCGTCCTCAGCTGCAGCCGCATTCACCCTCGTATTTTAAAATTCCCGCACTTTTCTCTCCTATTTTTGAAATCCCATAGCCAGATAGAGATGTGGTACCAATGAAGACGTTGACCACAGTAAAGTAAAAAGGACTTTTGGAAGGTAGGTACTTATGTTGTAAGCTTTTTGCACTTTATTACAAGGTATTTCCTCCTTGTAAAGAAGAAGAATGTCCTAGGTACGTGTACGATATTGAAATTTCGTATTTTTTGTGTAATCAATTATTATTTTCTTGCAACTCACTGGTACCTACCTACCAAAGAATTCTCATCTTGCTTACCGATCTGCTTATCTGACATCCTATATCTTTACGCTGTTAAGTTTCACTAGTCAGCTTCTCACGTTCTGGTAATTTTTTTAATGTTTATTGGTACCTAGGTATGTCGTTTCTGCTATCAACTTTCTATTCCTGTTCCATGCAGCTGAGGACGACTGCAGCGCCACAAACCGCTAGCGGCTGGAAATCAAACTAGGGATTTGACTCGGGGAGTAGACGTTTGTGTTTTTTGGGGGTCAACCAATCAGCGATTATAGAAGTAGTGAAAGACTGAACTGCTGCAAGTCACTAAGTAAAACTCATCACTAACCTCATCATTAGGCGTGCAAATAGATGATTTATAATTTAAAAGGCAACTCCAGAACAAGACTATCAATATCACGAACAACCTGATGCACAATGAGCATCAGCAACAGGGTCGGGTCGTGGGACTAAAAGTTCACGTAAAACGCCGAGATGTTGGAAGGGTCGTGACAACAGCTGGTCGCCGCCAACGTCTCAGTTGAAAGAGTTTCATATTATTCCCTATCACGAGAACCCGTCGGTGATGTACGATCTTCTCCGCCCGAAAAAGACATCAACTCGAAGGCTATGCCTCGCGGGTTTTATGTTTTCTTGTTTTTTCGTTTTTGTAATCGTCAAAGTGAGAGAAGGGTGACTTAGTAACTGTTATAAATAGACCAATCCAGTGTATCGGTGCGCCGATACCGCGGACACCTGCGCGATAACCAATAGCACCTGGTTTACGACAATAATAATTCCAAAACACACATCGGTTATGTACTTACGTATTACCAACCATCCAAATCTATAACTTTCTCTAATTTTACGAATTCACAAGTTTTTGTTTGATACTTCAACTCTATTGGCAATGCAAGGTAAGGGGCACGGAACTAGTGTGGTTATAAAATATAAATAATTAATTACTGCTATTTTCTCGCCAAAAATTGCCAGTGAACCAAATCCATCGTGAAACTTATCGTTAACACATTGCTACAGCCGTTCTTAACAATTATTCAAGTCCGTTCCCTCCTACAGGTAAGCAGCGGTTCCATTCTCTCTCACTAATTTGTAGACTTACGGTAAATTATTACACAACGGTTTATTATACTAGGTACGGAGAAAGGGCATCTATACAGGTAAATTATTACACAACGGTTTATTATTTACCTTATGCTTCATGAATAACTTTAAAAAAATGATGAATGATGAATGATTGAATTATTGAATCCCGCGCATTTGTATGTAACTAACTGATTTGTATAATTCCCGGGCCGGCTCCACTACTTGATTTAGGGCTTACCTGGGGGGAGCTCGAGGGTAGATACTGACCACAGAAAACAATGATCTATACAGGTAAATAATAAACCGTTGTGTAATAATTTAAAGCGTTTTTTATTTTGATACATGTATTTCTAAAGTACCCATTTGGGAAAGTCGCAGAATGATAAATCTGGTGGCAAAGGGAGCCATAACACTTGATTCACGTGAAATTAGGCTTCTAATTTGAACCTGAAAAGCCGTAATTTGAGTTGACAATGACGAGGTAGGGAGACATCTGCTCGAGGCGAGTGAGACGAGGCTGATTTATTTCCGATTCAACTTGCGATGCGGACACTTTGACATGAGATTTCATTAGTGAAGCTGAGTGAGAACGACGAGGTAAGGAAGCTCCCCGGTTGGCTTGAAGATATTTCCGCCTATTCAAAATACGATGCTGAAATTCGGCAGGACACATGAGGCCTCATAGAGAACTATGCAAAGCAACGTGAGCAACATGCACCTTAAGGCACACCTGCATGCGTATAATAATTATAATTCATTATTTTAATTATAATAAATAATCAAATTAATAATTATAATTAAAATTAATAATTAGAATTATTAACGTAATTATTACGTTTTACTCCGCCGAAAGTAGCATCTAAATGGAAGTTCTGGTTGAACCAACTGTACACCTTGTAGTACATCTTGTGAAAGAATGCGCAGCGATTTTCATTCAACATTTCAATCGAGTATGAAACAAGTTCACTACTTTTACCCCTATGCATTCATAGGTCCCAACTGTAGGTACGTTGGCCGTGAATTACTTCTTATGCATTGCCGAATGGGCAATGTTTTGTGTGTTACAGATTTTCCTTTTTTGGCCAAATTCTATTCAATAAATAAAATTAACACTTAAAAAACACACACACCCAACAACACTTACTTAAATCACCCAACAATTAACACTTAAACACTTAAAATTAACACATGTGGTGTTTATGTCGGAAAGTCTAGGCAGAATAACGAAAGTGTGAAATTTGAATTTCTGAGTTCCTGCTAGAAATGACGTATCAGGTAAATTGCCGAGTAGTTCAACTCAAATCCCGCTTAGAGCGCTAGTGTATCACTTTCGGAACCGCTAATTTATAAGTAAATTTACAAAAACACGTCCTCAAAATCCGAGGGAAAGGTAACAGCAAAGGTTGCCACAAAGGTTTGCCATTTCTGATGTGTTTAGCAGCATTGAGAACCTTCGCCTCCCAGGCTTTGCTCCACCTTCTCGGGGCAACAGCTGATCAGACGTCAACAGAACGCATACGCCATTTTTTTCCGCATTTTTACTTTTAATACCCTAATTTAAAAAATAAAGCTTCCTTTTTAAAACGGGCTTCAACTAGTGTTTGAATTTTTTTTTCAACAACAAAATTTGACGAAAATTGTCCATTGTATTCAAATTTAACGTCAGAATGTTTCCATCACCCGTCAGAATTCAGGGTTTTACAAAATTTTAAATCGCAAATTCTTTTTTATCTTGAAAAAGTTGATATTAATACTCTTTACTGTTGATATTAATACTCTTTGCATAATTACAGAGTCGGACAATGAAATGTTTTTTAATGTGTTATCGTGGAAAAAATGCCGGAAGGTACCTGGTGAGTACATTTTGGAGGTCAAGAGCCGTAGATCACGTCACGACCGGAATTCCTTCGCACTCAACAAACGGAAGAACTTCTTGCTGAGATAAAATCGCGGGTGTGTCCAAACGCACACTATCATAACTGTTATAACACTAACATCCTTATTGACACCGGTGCCACACAGCGCTTCTCACCGGCCACAGCGGCATCCTTAACCGACTGAACACCTCTATCGCGAAAAATGATGACACCACGAAAAAAAAAAAATAGTTGCCTCGATGTCAGTTTGGAGAGCTTGATAAATTCCAAAATCCACAGATAAAGGGATGAGTTGTAGATAAAGCGGCCTCTTTCCCAGTACTCAGGGCTATCTATGGATTACTAGTTGAGCGCTGTCATAATTTTGATTAATCAATCTTTTTTTTTCGTTTCTCAGCTTTTTTTTATGAGGTCGGGAAATACCTTACAACGGCAACCTGCACAACTCATTGTTGGATGTTCAACAACTACAACACTTCAGAGACTACAACACTCGATCTACGTGTATCTAGGTGGAGATAAGGTAAGTAGGGAGATCACCTTTAGGAATACAGGTATTTAAAGCGGTACGACGAATCGCGTTCGAGATCTTCTACATCGCATTAAACACACATCGGAACAAGATCATTCCAATCCAAAACCGCTGCCTTCCGGTAAAATGTAAGAATTTCATGCACAAATAGGTAGTTAGGAATGTATTTTATTTTATAAAAATAATCACCATTTGGGTTCGGCGGACGGATTTAGGATCCTATACGTAGAAGTTACGAAAAACAGAAACGAGGAAATAAATACAGAACAAATACACTGCCACTGGCACAGAAGCTTCCTCGTGGCATTTGCAGCACGTCAACATTAAATTTTCATACATAATCATTCAGATTAATTAACGAATTAATTAACATAAAGATTCAGATTAATTAACGGAATTATTTAACTGTTATTTAATAATAAGGGTACCTAATTCGAAGTTAGTATTCATGCTTTAAGGTAAAGTAATTAGTCCACGTATAGAACTGAGAACGCAGATCCCCTATCAAATTTCAACTTCCTATGGTGAACAGGAGAGAATATAGCACATCAGCTGAGCAGGGTGCGGAGTTCGTAATTTAATTCGTCAACGCAGAGGCCCTTCCAGGTTTATAGTTTTATGGTCTGGAATGCTCGTCGTTTGGAATGTACGCGGTGCCAGTGCCACTGCCACCGCTGATTCAATCACGATGAAAGTCGTATGGGACCTCAACCCTCAAGGGACCTTAACCCGCATCATCCCTGAAAATCTGACCGAAATCCGTTCAAAATTGGTGGAGGACCGTAACCGTAACCGTAACCGTAACAGTAACCGTAACCGTAACAAGAAAATCTCGTTAGCGCCTGCGCAGAGGCTACCGTTGATTCGATCTTGATGAAACTTGTCGTGAGTCCCTCCCGGGAACACTCCTATCATATTAAGTTCTCACCAATATCCAAACGCCAAACTAAAGCTCCGTAAATAAAGATATGAGTGGGGACAGGCGACAGAACCCAGGGTTACTCAACCTGGGGCCCCACTACCAGCTCCCAGCAAGGAGCTGGAGGGAGAGGCCCCCAAGTACTATAAAACCCCGGATCCTGGCGCTCAAGCTTCATTCGACACTTCCTCTAACCAGCTCTCTCTTCTCTCTCTTACCTTACCTCCCAGATGATCGGTTGACTACAGCCGCCTGGGAATTTCACCTCCTCTCTCCTCCTCCTTGTCTAGATGATCGGTTGAATACAGCCGCCTAGACAAGGGACCTCTCCTCTCCTTTCCTTTACCCAGATGAACGGTTGACTACAGCCGCCTAGGTAAGATTCCCACATCCACCTCTCTCTCCTCCAAAGTCGTAGATGTTCGGTTGACTACAGCCGCCTGCGACTTTTCCTCACCTTCCTTCCACACCACCTCTCTCTCCTCCAAAAGTCGTAGATGTTCGGTTGACTACAGCCGCCTGCGATTTTTCCTCCTTTTCTCCTTCACCTAAATTCACTCACTCACCTTCCTTCCACGCCACCGTGATGAGAATTTTAAATTCATCACAGTGGTGAACCCGACGTTCACTCAACCTTCTTCCTTCCCACCTTCCCACCTCATGTGTCGCCCCAGTCAAATAGTTCGGTGTCCCAAATTTTAAATTCAACATTTTAACCAGTCAGTGTAAATTCGCAATTCTTGGCCCAAACCTCACCGCTCAACTCTCAACTCAACGCACCACCGCTCCCGCCGATTGCGAATTTCAAAATTCAAAACCACGTCAAATTTTTGAATTTCAGTTACAGAAATGGACCCGAACTCACCGACGCCGCCGCTCCTGCGACCAGCCACACTGCAGCCGCCCGCCGCTGCGACATCCGACGCATTGGCCGACAACCCTTTTTCCACGCTCTCCCCGCCGACCTCTGCCCACATCTCCACCATTCAACACCACATCGAGACTTCCGGCCCCCCCATCACAGCAAAAGCCCGACGACTCCACCCCCTGCAACTATCTAAAGCCCGGCAACATTTTAATAAACTCATAGCCGACGGCATCGTCCGCCCCTCAAAATCCCCTTGGGCTTCTCCACTCCACATCGTGCAGAAGCCCAATGGGGATATCCGCCCCTGCGGGGACTACCGGCGACTAAATTCGAAAACCACGCCGGACCTTTATAATGTTCCCCACCTACGGGACTTCTCGTCGCACCTCCATGGCGCTAATATCTTCTCTACCCTCGACATTTCACGGGCGTTCCACCACATCAACATTCACCCCCCCGATGTCCAGAAAACCGCCATCATTACCCCGTTCGGACTTTTCGAGTATGTTCCCCGAATTTGCACGAAGGTTGTAAATATTGTACATATTGTAAATATCATGTTTGTAAATATTGTTCATCCTCCTCATCTCGCCCTTGCCGCTCACTTTCACCTTGTAAATATTGTTCATCCTCCTCATCTCACCCTTGCCGATCACTTCCCTAAATGCCACATGTTTAGGGATCCTGACCACTGCTCCCATCATACTGTATATACTCTCGCCATCTCATCCTACTTATTCTACCTTATATTCTACCTTATATTGCCTACCTTATGTTCTACCTACTTATCATCTACCTTATATTCTACCTTATGTTACCTACCTTATGTTCTACCTACTTATCATCTACCTACTTATAATCTACCATGTTACTACTAGTTTTTAAGGACCGCCTTCAGCTCAACCTCTGTTTGCATCGGCCCTCAGCCCCTGTCACTTTGCGCCTTCAGCTCCTCCTCTTGTTTGCCGTAGCCCTCAGCTCCTGTCATTTTGCGCCTTCAGCGACCACCTCTTGTTTGCCGTAGCCCTCAGCTCCTGTCATCTTGCGCCTTCAGCACCAATATTGGTTCAAACTGGGGGGACCTCTGTCGTGAGTCCCTCCCGGGAACACTCCTATCATATTAAGTTCTCACCAATATCCAAACGCCAAACTAAAGCTCCGTAAATAAAGATATGAGTGGGGACAGGCGACAGAACCCAGGGTTACTCAACCTGGGGCCCCACTACCAGCTCCCAGCAAGGAGCTGGAGGGAGAGGCCCCCAAGTACTATAAAACCCCGGATCCTGGCGCTCAAGCTTCATTCGACACTTCCTCTAACCAGCTCTCTCTTCTCTCTCTTACCTTACCTCCCAGATGATCGGTTGACTACAGCCGCCTGGGAATTTCACCTCCTCTCTCCTCCTCCTTGTCTAGATGATCGGTTGAATACAGCCGCCTAGACAAGGGACCTCTCCTCTCCTTTCCTTTACCCAGATGAACGGTTGACTACAGCCGCCTAGGTAAAATTCCCACATCCACCTCTCTCTCCTCCAAAGTCGTAGATGTTCGGTTGACTACAGCCGCCTGCGACTTTTCCTCACCTTCCTTCCACACCACCTCTCTCTCCTCCAAAAGTCGTAGATGTTCGGTTGACTACAGCCGCCTGCGATTTTTCCTCCTTTTCTCCTTCACCTAAATTCACTCACTCACCTTCCTTCCACGCCACCGTGATGAGAATTTTAAATTCATCACAAAACTGATAGGGGACCATCTAGCGCTAAGCCCACACAATTCCTGAAAATTTGATTGAAATTGGATCAAAATTGTGGCAGTTACTTATAGCTGTGGCAAGGAAATGTGGACAGACAGACGGACAGACAGATACGAAACCAAAAATTTGTTCAGGAAATGAAAAAAAAAATTTTGTTTCGAAAGTGAAAACAAAGCTTCCGCTGCCTTGCAGAGTCGGAAGCAAAGTGAAGCTTCACATGAGTGAGTCAATATAACTTAAATCACTTGCGGCGGCGTAGTGGAAATCCATAGCAAAAAACTACAGGATAAAAGTAAATTAAAAATAATCTATTTCCACGTTAAACTAGCAAACTGTAGACCGGTTTCGGTTGTTACACCATCGTCAGTACACAACAGACCCCACAGAATTATTGAATTTTGAGAGTTAAAACTTCGTTAGAACCTCATTCCTTCACTTAGTTGTCAACATCAACTTCATATTTGTGTACTGACGATGGTGTAACAACCGAAACCAGTCTACAGTTTGCTAGTTTACGTGGAAATATACTATTTTTTTTAATTTTTATCCTGTAGTTTTTTGAGTGAGTCAATATCATCCTTCCGATTACATGGCTTTACTATTTCGGCCACTGAGGGCCTTGAAGCAGAAGCGTGGAAGCGTGGAACTTATCAAGAAGTAGGTATGGAGTAATTAGAAGATAAAAACACCTACTTTAACCCATAATGCTATTCCACGACAAATAGAACTTCAAAGAAGTTAAAAATATCATAAAAACGCTACGAACTTCTCCTACGAACTCCTTGTCTTGTGGTTTTGTTATTTTCGACTGAATAAGTCACGATTGGAACCTCAGTGAAGAGACCCACAAAGCTATATTTCACGGTTTTAACTCGAATAATTAGGTTGCTATGCCTGACAAATCGTTTTAGACCAGTGAAATTGTCATTTAATTGTCTTTATTCACCTGTTAATACGACCTCCTGTGCTATACAAATTTTGACCCATAAAAATATTGAATTTTTAGAGTTAAAACTTCGTTAGAACCTCATTCCTGCACTTAGTTGTCAACATCGACTTCGCATTTGGTTTAGACCTAAAATTAAGGTAGATATCGATGACACGGCGAACGGACGTCATATTTTTGGAATCGACACACCCTGAAACGTAAAAGAAAAAATTTTGAGGGTGTGTTAAAAAAAAAACTCCAAACCGAATACATTACTAGGTGTATTATTCAGAGAATAATTAACCAAAACATGATATTATGATACATATAATTAAATACTAATATGATTCTCCTGCTCGGAAGTTGCCAAGGGTGTTATGGGTGAAAAAAGGGTGTAAAAATGGATTTGTTTTATTATTCTGTGAATAATACACGTATGTATTCGCTCAGCAAAAAAATTTTAAAACACCCCCTCAAAATTTTTACTCGCGCCGTCTTCCGTATGCCGTATCATGCATAAGTACCTACTTCATTTTCGGTCTAAAAAACTCGCTCTTCACACAGGCTCCCTTTGGGAGCCCATATCTCAGGCTCCATATCTCAGAATGGTGGGAGTTCCATCTGGAATCGTCTGTGAAAACGGGTTATAACTGGCAATGGGAATTAATAAATATGATAGAAATTTTCTGGGACGGCCAAGTTTCGCACAATACGTTTGAATCGAGTTAGTTTACTCGACGAAAACTTATTCGAATAATGAAAATGAGACAATGGGAAGTTTTGCTTCAAATATAATTACCAACTCAGGACGAACTTTGATCACACTGACCTGTGGTGGAACCAAACGTGTTCGGAATCAAGTATTGATTATTGATATCTTAGTAATAATAGTGAACTGTTGATTTTCGATCTCCACGTGTGCTTTCCTTCTTCCAGATGCTTTCTGCAGGATCGATGTACTCAGAAAGGAAAAAAAAGTAAAGTACTTAACAGCGCAGAAAGGAACTTTAGGAAGAATGCGGTTGGACAGATCAGACCTACTCTACGAGTAAGGCCCACGTTATAGGTAATATTATTATAGATAAATGGCAGAACGCGTGTAGTCAAACATCGACTCTCGTCGTTGGAGGGAAAGGCGGGCAAACGCGGGAAAAAACTCCATTTGTCCTACATTTCCAAACTTCAAACTTAGTGATATTTAGCGAAATAAGGGTATTTTCCACAAGTTTCATTCATATCCTGCTTCGATGTTTAACAGGGTGGTTTTGCCGTTTTTTGAACAGAAATACATCTAAAATGTATGTAAGTTCATTGTTGGGGTATGAGGAATAGAAGACCAGGTGTTCCGAAGACAAAACACCCAATTTTGGTGATTTTTATTTTTGCGTGTTTTGAGATTTAAAAAAAAGCTCGATTGACCTCCTACCTGGCGTGGCAATTTTTTGGATACAAATAGGTACGCTTGATTGAAATGGTGAAAACTGAGGGCAGTGCCTTTACCTACGAGTCCCACTATGGGGTTGTTCGAATACATGCAGGCTAGTGCTGAAGCCCAGGCATTATTTTATTTACGTTTAAAAAAGTTTCAGCCATTTTGGGTGATAAAGATGGTATTTATTTATCATCTATCAAGTACCAGTATTACACTGTTACTTATAGATTACACAAGTGTTGAGGCAAATTTCAAGTTATTAGAACAAATATATAGGTACAGAGCTGGGGTTGGTCTCATTCGACGGAGAATTTCATTATATACAACAAATTGTCTGTGACAACGATTTTTTTCAATGGTCCTAATGGGGTAAACATGTAGAAAAACAAGTTTAAAAATGTGCTTTTTTAAAGGTTTTTTCTTTTTTTGAAAAAAGCGTTAAAGAGCTCTAATAGCTATAGGCACATAATATAACATATTCGTGATGAGCGATAAATTTCTTATAAGGACAGCGTTTTTCCGAAAAATTTTCATTTGGCCCCACTGTGCGTCGCCGACGTGCCGTTATGGATCATGGCCTGACATGAGAAAACCGGAAAATTTTCGGTATAGTGACAGGGAACACATCAAATATTTTTGCAAATTGTGTTTGACATGTCCCAGAGCTCTAGATTTCAATGATGATTTCTGAAAATGAACACCACCGAATTTCGTTCGTAGGACTGAAGCATCCTGGAGCGAGCCTCTCGGTGAAAAGGCACCGGTGATGGAAGGTCAAGTCCTGGAGGAGTGCAAAACGACTGGAGCTTACAATGGTAGTTCCAACTTTATAGGTCATGGGGCTGATCACAGGGTTGTAATCTTTAGTATTAGAGAGAATCAAATCATGTAATTTATGTCACAGTTAGTGTTGATCTTATCCAATCGTCCCAGTAGGCATAAAGAAGAAATACTGCGAGAATCGTATGAACTGGGGACTACTAAATCCCACAATATCCTGTTCCGACGAACCATTCCAATAACAGAGAAGCCTCGAATAATGCCATCGTCGACAGTATGATCCACGATATTGGAGAAGTCGATAGTGCTATCGACCCTGCCCGAAATCACAACGGGAAAAACTGCTCCTTGTTTGTCATGTACAGTGGCTCCAAATATCAACAGTGATTTCAACCACTGACGAACAGCGAATCGCCGGATCATATGATTGTTGCATCTCTAAGTACAAGAGTCCAGGACAACTCCAGGTCATATGGAGTTCAGGAGGACAGAACGATTGCAGTTTGTGGAACAAGTTCCTAATGTAGGTCAAGAGCCGATCTCAATAGCTCTATGGGACAGGAAGGTATTGAATCACAATTCGATCCAATTCGTTCCAGAAAGCATTGAGAAGAAATATTTTAGGATTTGGAATCATTGATGACTCCAAGGATGTAACGAAAAACGTTCAAACCTACTACAATGCTTCATAACCATTTCGGCATTAGAAAGGCAACCAAAGCTTGCCAGTCTGAAAATATATGCGGATTTCTAACCGATCCAAACCACCCCTCTCCGCCTCTCTGAGCTTTCTCTCCGGTTTCCCTTTGCTTGATTTGTGCACCTTAGTTTGAAATAGTAGGAGAAAAAAACTGCTACGAAAAGGACATTTTGCGATAGCAATCTCGGACATCGAGGTCTAAACTGCCTCTCCAGTGGGCGGCTGGTGAAGAGCATAAACTGCTAGGACCTCGGGAAGCGGGACCGCCAATTTCTTGCGCGGAAATAACAGTTTTATTTATGGGATCCTCTTTAAGGCGACCGAACGGCCCATCGCTGTCTTCCAAGAACAAATCGCGGTCGTGTTCCGGAGTCGCTGCTCAGAATCGGTGCTGAATGAGAGTAATGTCCTATGCGGTCTGCGTTATCGGATTTACGGTTGGCCCGCGTATCATCAGCGACTTGAGGCGAATTAAATCCGGCGTGTGGCCGTTGAACTTCACGGGGTATCTTCAACGCGTCGCGAGTCAAACAAACAGACAAACCATCAGTTGTTGATTCGTTGTGTCCTTCCCACACGGATTCTCGCCCATACAGGTCTTTGAGTCAAACTATCCTTTGGTGAATTTTGTAAAGGAATTTTAACGGAGATCCGCCGCCGAAAGTGTTTGTTTTGGATGGATGAAAAGTGCTCGGTGGCTCTGGAAGATGAAGAACCATCGCGGAGTCCACCACCCTCACACGCCTATCTCCTAAATCATAATCGTTGATATGGCGCACATGCGTCATTTTAGTAACTTCAGAGACCTGGTGGGTCTACTGCGAGTTCCTAAGTCACTATACTATGTAGAGCCTAATCACAGTAACCACAGTCCGAATCGAAACCAAATGTACAATACTCTCGAATGATAAACGAAAGTCTATAACGTACATAAGTACCTCAATGCTGAATAGATTAAAATCATACTGTCTGAACATAAAACTCAAGGTAGACCTCTCAAATCACTGCACGTTCCTATCGATTAGAATATGATTCGACATTCTCTGATTCTCTTGATTCGCCTTTAAATGCTTCTGAAGACTGAAAAATATCATCTTCAAGTTTAATACTATCCTCAATACTATCCTTGAGAATAGAAAAAGAAGAATTTTTTGTTAAAAATGTTACTGTTGAAAAGAAAAATGTTTTGTTTAAAAAAAGTTTAACAAAAAATTCTTCTTTTATTTGTACATGTATATACAAATCAAATGGAAGATCTCAGCTGGAGTCACCAACTAGAGTGGGAGGCCTGAGAGTCATCATGTTGAGAAAATCAGGAATCCGAGAAGACTGGCGGTGGTGGGTAGCGGAGGTCAATACTCTTGAGGTCCCTACTGACACAATCTTGAGTGATGATGTCATCGACGGTATCATTGCGCCTTCTGGTTAAACCAAAAGCTATACTCTTCCCTCCAATGTTTGCTGCTGTTATAACGTGCTTGTTTGGCTGCTGTTCTAGTTCTTCGAAATCGGCAATAATCGAATCAGGGACGTGACGCATCATTTTGGTTGCAGCGTTCCTTCCAGAAAACCCGCTGTTACTAGTAATATTGCATTGATAGACACCAAGCGATGGATAATTGCGGGCATCCTACTGTTAGGTTTTCTCCCATGGTAGACAGTTATTTATGTGCTATGAATGGAAACCTTGTCGAGCGGCAGCTAAGACCCCAAATACAGCAGTTTCCTCCCCGAATGCTTTCCCGAAGGGACACGAAAACTGTTACGAGTATTTTGGGTCGGAGCAAAGATCGATCCACCAACATAAACGCTTGTCAGCTCGCGGTGATACTTCATCATCGATGCCTAACCATCATGATAGGTCGGTATACAGAAAAGTAGGTGATATGGGAACGTAGGGGAGGAAACCCTAATTTCCTTCAAAAAACGTGGAAATTGCAGTTTTCCAACACACTATCTACCGAATAGCAAGTAGGAGGTTTTCAGCAGTTCAAATAGAAGTAAATGGCTTTACATGCCGTCGACTCCGTCTTTCAATATTTCGTGATAGCTCGACAAGGATGAACCTTTTTATTCTCAAATCTTGTCACTCAGATAAGCGTACCCTGTTGAGAACTCGAAGGAAATGTAATAGTATTGGATCACAGTCGTCGCGTTTCACCACTTCCGTTTCATTACTTCTAATGGACTTGACACGCCCATCGGCTGTTCGCGTCTTTCAGCCCAGGAAGAAGATGTAAAATCCAATCTGCAGGGCTAATACAGATAGGGATGTGTGCTCTTTCTTCTTATCCACTTACCTATAGAATGGAAGAAAGATAATTTCTCATTGTAAAATGAGAAATCTCGATGGGTATTCAGACCATAATTATTTCTCATTTCCCATCGAGGGATGGTTGAAATTTTTTTCTCACTTTCTGAGTAAATTTGGTCTAAATTTAAATTATTTATGCTCTCTGGATGCAGAATTGCCTAGATCTTCTATTTCGAACGTTTTTTGATTAGACACGCCATTCTGAAGTTAGAGGCGATGGAAAGTGACCATATATATATTTTTTTCTCCAAGTTGCAAAACCTTGTAATTTTTCGACTATCGATTTCAACCATACTACCTAACCGAATTATAAAGTTTCGATGCTCATTCGACGCAGAATTTAATGCCCTTTAATTCTCTGTGGAGTGCTTGTTAGCTAGGAGGCACCGCTGAGCAGTTATACACAAAAAACTGAAAAAAAGTCTGAAAATTTCGTGGTTTTTCGGCTCCCCTGACATAACTATGCTGACTTCAAGAAACCATGCAAAACTACGATACCACTACTAGACGTCCAATACGATAAAGGTAATGAAACGTTTGCCTACACGTTCTTCATCTTCAGAAGATATTTTTAACACATCAAGTAGGTAGGTAAGCAGTAATGTGAACTGAATCCAAACTCAACTATTTTACAAGTTGAATTCTACAAGTTGACATGCAAGCAGAGGGAGGTTAAAAATCGGCCGACTTATACAACTGTGGAACTGGAACTTGCAGACAATTACGTAGAACAAACTGTAACTAGTCAAAGACTGCCACAATTCTACACGTGTAGCTTGTGAAACACAATTAATTACGGTTTCAACTTGTAAATTAATCGACTTGCAACTTTTCGATTGTTGCTTTATGAAACAGGCCTCTGGAAATGCTACAAATTATGATCAAGACATCAATGTTTTGAGTAGGTATATCATTATCGTGAACACTGGATCGGCACTGGGCTACCGAGGGCCCAAGGTAAACGATTATTATATTATTAGGAACAACGAAACTGTAAACGAAGGAGCATAGTGGTTGGAGTACAGAATCCCTCATCATCCTGTGGAACCTGAACGGTACCGGTGAATGGTAGTAGCAGAGACGTAACGAGAAACGAGAGTTGTTTTTTTTACTACCCGATGATCCTCCAGGCTGGTCAATGGGTTAAACGCGACGGCGCGCTCTTCTTGGCAGCCAAGGCTCATTAGAAGGCGAGCAAGGCCGACCAACATTACCCACCTTACCCTCATTCACCGGAGGGAAGTCAGTTTTGTGCACACTACGCAACCAAATTTCTCCGACCATTCATCTTTATGAAGCCAGCAAAGCCACAGAGGTTTTGATACCATGATGATACACGTATGATACAACTTCGTTGGTGAACGATTATATACGTATTGATGTACATAGTCTATTCGGCCGATACTATGTCAACAAATGGTTCCGAGGGAGAGGTGCCGTTTTGGTTTATTACTCTTAATTTCAATAATGAACCTCTGAAATCGAGCATGACAAAATAAATACATGGAGACAAAAAACTGGCAAATATAACTCCCTCCTTGAAATTAGAAGGTTTGCGTTTCAAGGTATGTAGAATCCGAAAATAGATTTAAACAAATTATTCTGTACGCGGCACTTTTCTTAGTTTCCATGAACCAAATTGATGGAATCTGGTCTGTAGGTCCCATTTGGGGGTCTAGTTGGTCATCGAAGCTTGGCGTTACTGTCATTCATCCATAAAGAGTGAAAAATAGGGGGTTGCAATTTTCAAAACGCCGTAGCTCGAAAACAATCAGTAGGCGAAAATGTTTTTTTTATGACGTTTATTGATTCCGAACTTGAGGAATTTTAGAGAAGAGTGGGATATTTTTCACCCAGGTAATAGCCAACCAAACCACACATGAGTACACCCTACCGAAAACAAAGTGAAGGCAACAACAACAGCAGGCCTTGTAACAATAATCACGGGCTTCCTACAGAATCAACTAAGTCCTGCAAAAGCTCTAGATGCCCCAAACGCCAAAAGTGGAGATTCTTACGCCGTTTTGTTCTATTTTGCATCCGCTACAATTCGTTCCAAAACACAGTAAATCTTACTGACCAAAAATGCGTTTGAAAAACTCGGTTGGTTCCAAAATGTTCCCTAATCTCACCTTTGAGATGTTTCAAAACGCTCCCAAGTCAGTACCCTCTTATGTCGGACCATGCTGGAACACATCTGCTACCTGGGTTTACTTTGCCCTTAAAAACCTACTCTTCAACCGAAAATTCAGTTTCTTTTCGTCGGCAACGCTGTGCAGGATTGGAGAAAGCTAAATTATTCAGCTTTCATGAACTAAACAGGATCATCTATAGGGCACTCGCTTCAGCAGACATCCTCTCAGCTCTGGAGCCCAGCAATCTTAGCCGTGATGACGGAAAGCGCCCGGATGGTGTTACCCTTGCACCTTGGTCTAGGGGCCAACGCCTTTTGTGGGACGTCACCTGTGTGGATACCTTGGCGCCTACCAACTTGCCTAGAACTTCAACGACAGCAGGGACGGCGGCTGAATTGGCTTGTAGGAAAAAACGCGACAGGTATTCTCGGCTAATAGCTTTCAACTTCACCTTTAGGGGTCTCGCCTTCGAGACCCTTGGCCCATGGTGTGCGGAGGCTAAGGTATTCGTCGCAGAGGTGGGGACCATGCTGAACGCAAAATCAGGGGACGCCCGGGCCAAGGCCTTACTCGTGCAGCGTATTTCCCTTGCTATCCAGCGAGGGAATGCTGCAAGTGTGCGGGGCACCTCTCCTCAAGCCTTTGGCATTGATGGACTCGAAGAAATTCACAGTCTGTAAACTTGGGAATGAAGGAATCCTCCGTGCCTCGGGTTAGCTCGTTCAAGTGGAGTTCACATCTCGGTACCTACACGTACCTTCTTGGGACTTCTATTGACATTTTTTCGGTTTCCCATATCTTACATAACGAGAAAATATTTGACCAACACAAATTATATTAATAAAACACCAAGCTCACACCAGGATCTTGTTTACAGCATGTTGATACCTAAACCGTACCAATTCTGAACAGTTGAGTGTAAAAACCTTATCAAGGAGCTGAGTAACTGCAAACAGTGCCGTAAACCGAACAAGGTGATTGGTCCTAGTTCTCGGAGTCTGTAACAATAAAACGAATATAGATACGTGTATCCTGGAAAATGTGGCACAGCGTTGGAGTACCTCAGGACAGGAGCTGTTCGGAGCTTTACCGGCAGACAGATGGTAACTGAAGAACTGTGCTGCAACCAGTTTAGGTGTGTTCAAGGGAGGCTCAGTTTACCAAGGATCAGCATGTGACAAGGTTGGACTTCCATGAAACCTGGAGATTTGACTGACACCAAACATTTGGCAAATTCGACATTTTTCGATTTCATCGTCATAAATTACACTTCAATATTGATTAATGGAAGTCAAACCTCACCACATTGAAGCGTTATTTATAACCTTATCATATTGAAGTCCAGCCTTATCATACTGAAGTCCAACCTTATCATATTGAATTCCAACCTTATCATATTAGCGTTATTGTCGTGAGCGGGTTTGTGGTGCTCGTGACATGGAAGGTGAGCGCTGGATGAAAAATGAAGTGAGAAGTTGGATGAAGGCGGATGAGGATGTGCTCCGTGGGAGTGTTTTGCACTAACGCCCCACGGTTTTCACCACAGCGGGCGCTCATCTGGAGGGAAGGTTAGCTCCCCGCGATTTTCACCACAGCAGGCGCTCGTCTGGAGGGAAGGTTAGCTCCCAGCGGTTTTCACCACAGCAGGCTGCTAATACCCCGAGGTTTTCACTACAGCAGGTAATAGAGGAGAGGAAGATGTCCTGCGGTTTTCACCACAGCAGACACCAGGAATTTGGAGGCTAAAACCCCGCCATTTTCACCACAGCAGGTGTTACAGGAGAAGGAGGCGTCCCGCGGTTTTCACCACAGCAGACACGTAGAAGATGAAGGCTGGCAACCCCCGATTTTCACCACAGCAGGTGCCAGTGGAGAAGGAGATATACCGCGGTTTTTACCACAGCAGATGCCAGGAGAGAGGAGGGCACCCCGAGGTTTTCTCCACAGTGAGTGCATGGAAAGGTAAGAGAGACGGCGAGAGAGAAGTCGTAAGTCAAGGGTTGGTAGGTCGAATGACAAACTGGGCCACAAGGTCTGGTTATATAGGCCTGTTTCCACCCGCCCTCCGTCCACAATCGGCCGTTATGACCGTTGAGGAGCGATGGCGGTTGATGGAAGGAACCCTTCTCCCTTGGCGCTACCCGGCTCGTCGTTCCCTTCGTTTATTTGATAAAATCGTATAACAATAATAGGAGTGGTTAGGTACTGTGAGGGGAATCACGACAGTTACAACTTAAGCAACTTACGATTCAATATGGTAAGTCCAACCTTGTCATACTGAAGCGTAAGTTATAACGATAAAATCGAAAAAATGTAGAATTTGCGAAATCTTTCTCTTTGTTGTCAATCGAGTCTCCTGGATAGTAGAATTCTAAAAATCAAAATTCTGGATTTTCTTACGAATCATGAACAAGGGAACTGACTATGTGCTGGATCGCACAGAGCACAGAAACATAACCGACGATTCGGTCAATGCGGGCATCTCTGCCCAGCAATCAACTCAGCATTAACCTTCTTCTATCCACCCACCTTCGACTTGTTGACGAAACGAGAAAACCGAATTAAGCCGTCTTGTAAAACCCGACGTTTTCCATTCAATTTGATTTGTCGAGAAAACCCGCCATCGGTAAAACTGTCGGGCCACGCGAGATTCACATTAACCGGCCCCTGGCTCGATCCATCCCGAAGGAAAGAGGGCGCTGAGTTGGTGATTTGCGTGAAAGTGACGTCACTGTCCTAGCGTGACTACTCTCGCCGGCAACACCGTCTCTGTTGCGCCTCTTTTCTTTTTCCTGCCACGAATACTGAATTAACTAACGTGAAGCTCATCTGATTTATTTAGCTGGAATTCAAGCCTCGGCCAGTCAGTAAAGAGCCTTCTACCTGGGGGGTACCCTTTTTCTTGGGAAACTGGAATTGCGAATAACAATACTTATACTAAATACTATCCGTAATAAATACTTATCCAAATTAGGCCTTGAGCGTTGAAGTCAATTACGAAACCACCAGTTCAATTTCTCAAATACTTTTCGGAATTGGGCGAACAATTTCCTAACAGTACCACCAAACAACCAGTATACCAAAATATTCCGTATACCGGTTTCGGTGATCACGAGATCGTCAATAACAAACAATAACAATAACAGTTATAGTTTTTTAGTTTGTGACATGATATTTCCTCTCTCAATGCCAGTAGTATACTTGTCACAGACCGTCGTGGTTTTGTACAACACAAAGCCATGCATCTGATTTTAATTAAGAAATCGCCATTATGAAACTATCTCCACATCTACGGATTATACTAAACAATGGGGTATTCGCAGTTAGTTATATTATTTTTTAAAATGAAAGTAGATTCCATCCTGAGAATTCGACACCAACCGCACTGTAAGGCCCTGAAGTTGCACCGCAAAGCTTCGTCAACACGATCGTGAGTGAAACTGTATACATCCCGCCCAGATTTCATTGCTAGGGAACACCTGATAATAATCATGCATGGCTGTATGAAATCGAGTTGGTTGTTCTGTTATATTATTTCATTTGGTGAATGATGGTTGTTTTGGATTTTGTTGATTGGTACTTTTGTAACTTGAACAAACGTTACGCTCCATGAATAACAACAAATAATTATCTGTAGAATTCTTGATTCCACCGCATATTTATGAAACGCGATTGCCTGGCCGGCTCCAGTACACAAATTAGGGTTCTCTTATGGGAAGCACGAGGGTAGGTAATGACCACAGAAAACGGTAGGTATCTACACAGAAGGGCAACTATACAGGTAAATAATACAGCGCTGTGTAATAATTTGCAGCGTTTTGCGACAGAAACAAACAAAAATGGTGTCCCATTGCAACCTTTCCTCTACCACATCATTTGTGTCATATTGAGTTTCACTATTATCAAGTTGATGATTATTAAATCATGCTAGTGAAGATTATCTACGTATCAGCATGATTTTGAATCATGCAAATGACCGAAAATTTAGGGTTTTGTCGAAAAATTGGCGCGCTCTTTCGTATTTATTATATAACACCTTCAACGTGGCATAAAGATTTGAGTTTTCAAAGATAAGACAAACCGTATCAAATTAAGTGTGGCGTTCGGGACTTTCTCTTGATTTAAAAAAACAAAAAAATGAAAATAGAGAACTTTCCTCCCACATTTCAGCGCAAAACCGGATGACGCCATTAACCGTAAATCCGGGGAGGATCCGAGCGTCGTTGAGTTTCGCCAAGTCGTTTCAATAGTAGCCATAAAACGGAATGGGCGGCGATAAAAATGTGTATTTTCGCCCTTAAGCCTAATCTCGGGTCGAGATTTTCATCTTTCGCGAGTCCCCAGCGTTCGCGAAAGCCTCTTAATACAGGCGAACCAGGCCCGGGTGTCTATCTCGAAAGATTTGCCTACGGCGTCACAACTATTCATCGGTGGTAAGCGTTCTGGCACACATGGGAAAAACAGTGGTGTGGTGGGGGTGCTGAGGAGGGGCCTACCTTTCGAAACGAGCTTGGGTGTTACTGACCTCCTCGCAACTAGTTCTTGGGCTAGGCCGTTATCCGATCTGTCGGAATTTTAGGCATATAACGGTCCGCCTCCCGCTCCCGGCCATCCTTGCCGGGGTCTCTGCTTTAATATTTGGGCAGGAATCGCAGAAAAAGAAGTCCGGCCACGCAGGAGATTACGTAATCCTTCAAGAGTGCTGCTATAAAGGGAATTTCTGTCTATGAAAAACATGAATTTCTGAAGCACTAGCGAGATTTGAGATCTAAGAGGAATTTAGAACATAATAACCGCGGTGAATTCAGCACGAAACTGCGAAAACCCATGGAGGATTTCATATCCAGTAGTCAAGATATATGCAACAGGATATACAACTTAAAACATTAATACAAACACGAAAATTGTCTCCTGTAACGCGCCGTTTCAGCCCCACGAACCCCCCCACCTGGTAAAATTTTGTAAACCTGATGGTCACTGAATTTGGATGATTGGTTTGGCCGTAAAGAACAAACTTGTATTAATCTGCCTATCAAAAAATCCAAAATCAACGATCATTCTTCAGATGAAATAATATTACGGAACAACGCACTCGATTCCATAATACCATGCGTGATTATAATCAGTTGTTCCTTGCCAATGCGTGGCCTGTGCATAAATGAGGCAAATACGGAGTGCATGCAAAGATGCAAACCTCCCGTCACCCACCGCCGAATAAGAAATATTTTGTGCAAATTAATGGCCACCCTTTCTCAAACTGTGAAGCGTTCAGTATTTGGGAACCATGGTAGCGAGTACAAATTAATGATATAGGGATTAGAGATACGGGCGATTTCGCCTTGGAAAGGCTGCTAAGCTTCAGAGGCCTGTCAAGATATATGCGAAGAAGGTAAAAGGTACTGTACGTCCTGTCGTTCTGTATTATGTTGTAAGTTTTTCTACTTCTTCTTTTACAGGGTGTAGCCTCACAGACATAACGGATCGAGCTGAAATGTTGTAGACACATTCGTTATGCTCCATTTCAGCTCGATCCGTTATATCTGTGAGGCTACACCCTGTAAAAGAAGAAGTAGAAAAACTTGAAAAATAGCGATTTTTAAACTTCCATAACTCCGGCACCTGATGGTCCCGAGAGTTGAAATTCCATACAAGTCCTCAGAGGCCTCTCGAAAATTGATGTACAGGAGACCCTCAGCGGGCCGAGTTACAGGGCAGTAGAAAACCCTACGTGTTCTGTCGTGTAAAATGTTCTTGGTCACTGGAGGTTTTCGGTTTCTTGGCTGGCGGAGATGCTTCAGAGACGTGGGTTTTGACTGAGAGCATAGACGAATGCTTGCAGCATGGGAGTGCTTTCCTGAGGAGGATAAACGGACCAGTCTCCGTTAATGGACAATGGAGGATTCGGACGAATCCGGGATGCGTGGGGTCTGTAATACGGTGCTAATACTTGAAATGGCTGGGAAATGTCGAGAGAATGACCCCTGAACGTTGGCCCAAAGCAAATTATGAATGGCAAAACTTAGAGAAGGGGAAGGTGGAGAGTGACGCCAGATGCGATGGCAGGAAGACGTAGAGAACGACCCATAAACACTGAACGTCATATCAGGACATGGAGGAATTTGACTCTGGACAGAGACCAGTGGAATGTTGTTGTGGAGCCAGGGATCCTCTTGCCATATATATAAACTGCGTGGCAGTAAATCTACAGTCCTTGCAGGACTGTTGCGCCACGGAACGTAAAATAAAGTAGTAAAGTAGGTAAGTAAAATCCCAACTAATGATATCTGGGCTGGAGTTATATTTACCATATGACACACACACACATCTTGACGAAGCTTTTCATCTGATGCAAAATGAGGTTATTCGAGGCACTGAAAAAGCCCTAGAAGAGTTTCGAGGTTTTTTGGCTGCCAAAAGTTTCCCCGGGGTCTCCCGGGTTAGGGAGTGTCTTGGCACCCCTCAGAATTCTACATTTACCACTCCTACATAATATGGTAAAGATTTGACCAAATAAACGAGGGGAACAAGGAGCTGAGTGACGACGAGCTGAGTGACGACTCGGGGAAAGTAGGAGCCTCCATCCAACTCCATTGCCCCTCAACTGTTGTAACGGCCGTTGGTGGACAAGGGGCGAGGATGGAGGTCCTTATAATGACTCCCGGCGGCCCAGCTCCTCATTCAACCGACAGCTCTCCGAATTATGACTTCTCTCTCGACCTCCTTACGCCCTCACTGTCTCTCTCGCCCCCACCTACCCTTCCTTGCACCTGCTGTGGTGGTAACCGGGGGGTGCTCCCTTCCAGAACACTCGCTGTGGGGATAACTCTGGGGTACTCCCCCTGTTCCTGACGTCTGCTGTGGTGATAATCGCGGGACGCCTCCTTCTCTCCTAGCACCTGCTGTGGTGATAACCGTGGGGTGATCGCCTCCTTCTTCCGCGCGCCTGCTGTGGTGATAACTGTGGGGCGCCCTTACCTCTAGCACCTGCTGTGGTTAACCACGGGGTGCTAGTCTCCTCTTCCAACTAACACCTGCTGTGGTGATAACCGCGGGGCGTTAGCAACAGACTCCTACGGAGCACCTCCTTATCCAAACCAACCCTACCTTCAACCCGCCATGTCGTAATCCTACACCAAGTCATACAACAGCGAGCTATTTTTTGTCCACGTTTGTACCTATATATGTATAGGTTAAAAGAATAAACGCGTCTACACCACATATATACAGTACCTCTACTGACTGGCCTATACTCCCAGGGGCTACCCTTACAACAATCGATTCACGTATTATCAAATCTGGATAGGAATTCATACTAAGTGGTTTTACAACGAATACATCACCTCAGATGTCGACTCTGATCATATTGAAACATAAGATACCTACTTCTTAATTTCTCCACTTCGAAACAACCCATATAAACCTCATGTCACGGCTTGCAACCAAATACTCGTGTTTTCCGCTTGGTCAGCCTCCATTCGTGTTCAAGAGCCAATTAATGTCGTCTTGCCATTTGTGCTCACGGCAACCGCTGACTTTCAAATCGGTATTTTTCATTTATAAGGATTCCCTCTGAGATGGCAGAAATCTTGTTTGAATATTTATGTCCACTGATTTGATTCAAAAGCCTGCTTCGTCTGCCTTTTGTGACGAGGAATTTCACTTTGGTCAAGATCAGTCTTCCCCTGGGTGGATGGTCTTGTTAACACATTACCAATTGCCATACATTCTTTGTGCTGCCGACCCCGCGATGTGTAGAAGTCCTTATAATTGTATGATAAGTATAGTGAAAATATGTATCGTTTGGAATCATAAGTATGTTTAACTTCATAAGTGTTCAACTTCATTTCCTGTCCACAGAAGGGTGGTAATTATGGATACTTACGTCCTGCTTCCAGAGAGGAATTGAAGGGTAAGTAGGATGTACCGAGTCCATTATCTCCCTACTGCAGCTCATGAATGACCCATTACGGTTTGTGGTTCATCATTTTCAACAATGAACGTCCAGACTCTTAACATTAAGAGGAAAATTAAGGAAGGGAAAAAAATCCCCTCCTCATAATTTTTCATTCACGTTTCAAGGTAGGTACGTAGAATTTAAAAATGGAATGGAAACTGATTTTTTACACAAAAAAAGAAGATTTCAAAGAGCAGTAGGACCTAAGAAACCTATGAAACTTAAAACTAGAAAAAATAATTTTTTGCTGAACAAAAGTAGGTAATTGATTCAGTGCCAATACAAAATGTTGAAGTCAGCAAATTTTCTATCAAACTTTGTTCAACGGTTTGATCGGAATCTGCAGTCGAAAATAGGAAAAACTTCAGTTTTGACTAAAAAAAGTGTGTTATTTACAAATACCTAATTAATAATATTCTTGCCGTGGTACCCCTCAAAATTTTACATTTACTGCTCCCATGCAAAGGGTGAAGATTTAACCAAATAAACAAGGAGAACGACGAGCTGAGCGACGCCCCGGGGAAATTAGGAGAGTCCCCTCCATCGACGCCATCAACCGGTCATAACGGCCGGCCGGGGATGGGTGGAAAGGGGCCTTTATAAGCAGCCCTGCTAGTCCAGCTCCTCATTCGACCGACCAACCCTCAACTTGCGACTTCTCTCTCAAACCTCTCTCTCCAACCTCTCGCGCCTGCTGTGGTGGTAACCGCGGGGTATTTTACACTCGCTGTGGTGGTAACCGCGGGGTGCTAGAAAAAGACTCCCAAGGAACGCCAAATACCGCTGTGTATTAGTATTAGCTTCCTTCCTACTCAAACGTAACCTCCATAGGGATCACCACACACCTAACCATTCACCACAACCGTCCACCAATAGCATCCACGTCAACTCTATACAAACATTACAACTTTATTGTCTGCCTCGAATCACTATTTCTTGTCACTCGTAGTGAATTTGTAGGAGTTGCCGGCGATTTTCAGCGGTTTTGGCCTCCAGAAACTCAAATTTCACCCAAATTTATTACATCATATCTTTGCTCATTACCAATACTTTGGCGAAATTGGCTATTTCCTGATACCTTCTTGAATGCGAACATACACAGTCAAAATCTGGGATTCGTTTCAGAGCTTCACTACGAAAAACAATACCCCACAAGCTCATGTTACTGAAAAAAAAGAAAGATATTTGACCTGTTTATACAATAATAAAGTAGTAAAAATTAGTATGAAGTTCTGGTTCAGGAAACAACACCTGAACAACTTCAAGTTGACTAACCTTCATCGTAACGGAGCTAACTCAATAATATTTACTGGTAGAGAACAACGCTCCTACATACGAGTGTTGGCGGAGAAAAAATGTTGTTCGAAGTTGTTGTCCAGTGAATTGTGCTCATCTGGGCAACCTCTAGGTGATCAAACTTCATATTTAAAATGGAACAACTATTGGGACTTATAAACTGGGACGGGGGCCTTCAAATAATGAGCTCAATATATTATAATTATACTGAGCTCTAAATGGGGAACGGGGGTGGGGAAGCCAGCAGATGTATCAAAAGGACAGGATGTTTGTAAAGGAATCCTTCTGGAATCGTTTGGGCTTATCCTTCTGAAAAGATCCCAAAAAGTGGATGGAGTATGGTGAAGTGCTCAGCGCATACTACCAAACCACGCTCTGCTACCATGTGAGAGAGTGTGACAGCGGTGGTGGACCCTCGAGAGCCCCCCCCCCCTCCTCCTCCTAGACCAGCGAGATTATCACCGGTTAAGAAGGGATGTCGATTAGGCTTCAGCCTGACCGCCCCCATCTTCACCGGAAGCAAAAACAACTCGAGAACTACCCACCGTCACAGTACCTGACCGCTGAAAACAGCGATCTAAGCAAAAGGAGCATCTGCACAAGTAAATAATAAACCGTTGTGTAATAATTTGCAGCGTTTCTATTATACAGGTAGACACTAAGTAATATTCAGGTAGATAAAGAATTAATTCACCATCGACTGAGTCATCCACGTAGGAGCTGTGGATCATCACGAACGAATCAAACACCGCGAACAGGATCATGAAATATCCTCGCACCCAAAAACACTTTCAGCTGTTCGATCAGAATTTCACCGCACTGCACGTCCATTTGGAGTCCGAGTGTCGCGATTTTCTAATTACGAACTCGCGCAATTCGAAACGCGGCCCGCGGGTCTTCTGCACTGGATGAGCACAAGTTCAGGAGTGAAGTTCCCCAGGGATATTGAGCTTCCTACTACTGGCCTAGTCATTAGAGATAGGAGCAGAATGCAAGACCAGTTTGACGGGGCGCAAAGTAATGTTTATTCATGATAATCCCGTTAGTATATATATTTTTTTCGCTATCTTGAACCTCTTGGGCTTCCACCTCCGATCAGTGTCTGTTTGAAATAGATCGGAAAGAAATGCAAATGGCTCGACGCCTGTTTCGCTCCGAGTGCGAAATGAGTTCGTCGAACTTGAATGCTCGCCCATGTCTCATGGGAAATGATTATGACGATTCTCCATGCGTTGCTAAGGAGGTGTTTTTTGTTGTTGTTTTTGCAGTTTTACCGGCTGGAGACCCCCCCCGACAACCAAACAACCATCCTCGAAAAATGTTACCCGTTTTAGGAAATGTAAATACAGCACGGCCGATGATGGGTAACCGGTAAATGCAAGACTGCCACATCAATACCCATGGAATCAAATACGATGCCTGTTCAAAATTCGTGAAAAAACGCTGCAAACTATTACAGAACGGTGCATTGTTTTCCTTGAAAGATGGCCCTCCTGCGAATCAGTGTTATCTGAGGTCAACACCTACCATCGTGCCCCCAGGAAAGCCATAAACTATCAACAAAATCTGAAATAAACATCTTACTTCAAATGAACTAGCAATAATTCAATCGCTAATAATTGTTTGTTGTTATTCATGAAACATAACGTTTGCTCAAGTTCAAATTGCCCCTTATCAGGTAAGATTAAATACAGAAGTTGTGGTATCTGTTCCTCGTTTTATATTTTGGATGCTCCAAAAATTCGATATCTTATTAATGCCCCAGTTGTCTTGAGAAATGCTCCTGCTGTCCTAACGACCCTTCCAGAGCAAAAAAAAAAACGCTGCAAAGTCCAGGGTCACATAGGTTTACTATTCTACTAGACAGAAATGTTGGCTGTTCATTTATTGTTTTTTTTCTTGTTAAATAATTGAAATAGCTATTTCCGATGGTTTCCACCATTTTTGGCCCCTAAAACACGAATTAGGTACGCTCCCTTTTTTTCAATTTATCTTTGTCATTGGTAGTACCTACCATTTAATCATCTTGATACACGTGTTGATACTACTTCCAGTGTTATTACACAAATTGATGGTGATTTCAGACGATTTCCCAGGTTTTTCACTCATAAAAAAATCAATTTTGGGACCTGAACATTTGGTAGAACTCAATTTTCCACTCTTTGGTCAAAATCGACTTCACATTCGGTCTTCACGTCCCCCAAAACATGGAAAAAGATATATCAAAATCAAAAGCTCATGTTACTAACATGTTACTAAAACACAAAAAATACCTATTTTTTCACACAGTTTAACTCATAACACCCCTCGGTATATTCCGATCGGGCTGAAAAGTTTCGGGACACAACTAGGGCCCAAATGGAGCATGTGTGCGAAAGAACGACTTTTTTAGACCGAAAATGAAGCCGGTACACGTGATACGGCTTAAGGCGTACGGCGGACGGACATTGCATTTTTGGAATCTGCGCATCTTGAAACGGAAAAGAACAAATTTTGAGGGGGTGTTATAAAAATTGTTTGTTGAGCGAATACATAGGTGTATTATTCACAGAATAACGAACCAAAAAAAAAAAAAACTTATTTTCCTGGTTAATAACAGCTAGTGATGAACAGAGTACCTCTTTTCTAGAGATTATTTTATTCCTGGTTTAATTGGCGATTTAAATTCATTTAAATTTTGTAAGCGATAAATTTTCTTAAATTCAATTAAATTGTACTGTAAGAAGTTAAATTGAATGATATAATTAAACTGTAAGATGGTATGGGAATGAAGTATTCTGCTTCACGTTGTGGTCAGCGACCCCCCTACACGACAAGCGGTAACACAAAGCCTTAGGCTTTAAAGTGGAAGGGTAATTTCCAAAATTTTACTGCTTCTTGTATTAATTTATTGTTGTATGCATCGGAAATATCTATCTGTCCATCTAAATCAGAAAAATTCCGAAGGTTCATTATTGAAAATAATGAATAAAATAAAAACTAAAACATTTTCAACTGATTGATATGACTGGCGATTGATTGTTTTGATTGATTGTGTTTTGAAATGAACTCAAACACGGAGGGGGTTTGAAGCGATGAAGAGAGCGAGCAACAGCCTGCAGTGGTCGGTGATTTCCCTCCGCCACCCCCACGGACTTCCCCTTTTCCCTCCGAAGTTTCCCTTTTCGGGGCCGAACTCGGGTTGCCGAAGGCGATTTCCCGGCACCTCCGGAGAGAAAATTCCCTCTCCCCTTCCCATCCATCCATCGCTCCCACAAGCGTTGTCTGCGTATTAGAGCCCATTGACCGTTGACCTGAAGTCCATTTGTGTAGAGTGAACGGTGGTGGTGGAGAGTGGGGGTGCAACAGGTGGAACGTAAAATGACTCGTCCGTGGAGCCCCCGGGACTTTACACGGTTAACCCCGTCACACCCCTCCGCCCCATTTTGACCACTGGACGAACCCCCCCCCCCCCCAACCAGGATGAGGCTGCCAGGAAACTCATCGACTGACCACCTCCCCCCCCCCCCCCCCCCAAATGTCTTCACAATGTAAGACCACTTATTGTCCAATTTTCAGAGGGAATAACTATTGGATCCAAAATTGCACTACCTTGGTAAGTAGTATCAGTTTGAATTTTTGAACAATTTTTCGCGGTTTTCCGTTTTAGAACATTCTGAATTAAATATCATTTTTTCGGATTTTATAAATTATATTTATTCATTTTGGTTTATTATTTTCAATAATGAACCATTGGAATCGAGCATGAAAATAAAAATCCTAACCCCCCCTCAAAATTTGATGGTTTACGTTTCAAGGTATGTAGAATTCAAAACTGCAATAAAAAAAATGTCTGTCCGCCGTACTGGCCACTTTTCTTAGTTACCATGAAACAAAATTGATGAAATCCGGGTTATAGGTTCCGTTCGGGGTCTAGTTGGTCCTCGAAACTCGATGTTACCTACTGTCAGTCATATCTAAGGGGTTCAAAATAGGGGTTGAAATTTTCAGAACGCCGCAGCTCGAAAACTTTGAATAGAAGGGTATGGTTTTTTTTACGTTATTAAATTTTTCTTGAGCTAAACAATTTTTTGAGACCACCCGGAGCACTTTTACGCCCAGCCGTTCGTGCGCACCAAAAAGCTTCGTCAACACGATCGTGAATCAAACGGTATAAATCCGGCCCAGATATCATCACTTGGGCGCACCTGATTATAATCAAGGATGGCTGTATAAAGTCGAGTTGGTTGTTCTGCGATATTATTTCATTTGATAAGTGGTGAACTAATGGATTTTGTTGGTAGGTACTTGTAAAAATTGAACAAACTTTGAAGTATTTGAGTATTGATTGAAGTAAATTATTACACAATGGTAAATTATTACACAGCGGCAAATTATTACACAACGGTAAATTATTACACAACGGTAAATTATTACACAACGGTTCATCTACCAAGAAGGGGCTCGATTTTGTTGATCGGTATTTTTGCAACTTGAACAACCGTTGAAGTATTATTGATGGGCAAGTTATTACAAAAATGGTTCATTCTACTTGACCACGAGGGTAGGTATTGACCACAGAAAACAGTGATCTACGCAGAAGGGGCATCTATTTCACTCCACCTCAACTTCATTATTTGCGTTTCTTTTTGCCATTTTAGTTACTGTTTGTCATTGACAGAATCATTTCAGCAACATTTAACTCGTGATTTAGGTAGGTACCTAGTAACATTGTACGGGGTTAGGTACTAACTAACCTACAGAGGGACTGCAATCTACATAATATGCATAGAATAGTACATATTATATTATATAGACGGGTTATCTATACAGAGAGCTGTGATCTGTAACAGAATGGTATTCTATACAAAATAATAAACCGTTGTGCAGGGATTTGCAGCGTTTTAAAATTATTAATATTGATAAATTCTATTTTAAGGCTTTGTGTTGTGGTAGGAGGGTCGCTGACTACAACGTGATGCTGAATACTTCATTCCCATACCATCTTACAGTTTAATTATTTAATTCAGTTCAACTTCTTACAATACAATTGATTCAATCTAAGAAAATTTATCGGTTACAAAAATTTAAATCAACTTAAACCGCCAATTAAATCAGGAATAAATAATCGCCAGAAAAGAGGTACACTGTTCATGACTAGCTGTTATTACCCAGGAAAATAAGTTTTTTTCTCTTCTTTTTTTTTGCTCTAGAAGGGTCGTCAGGGCAGCAGGAGCATTTCTCATGGCAATACGGACCTTAATAAGAGATCGAATTTTCGGAGCATTCCAAATTTAAAACGAGGAACAGATACCACAGCTTGTGTATTTAATCTTACCTGATAAGGGAGATCTCTCGCACTGCTAAGCCAATCTTCATGTTTCTGGTAAAAACGTTAAAATGATCGTTATATTATAAAGCTTTCGTCGAGAGAAACCCGGGAGTACAGAGAAAAGCTCGGAAGTGGAGAATCGGCTATTCTTCTTGGTTATTACCTTCAGAAGGGCTTTTTGCCTCACGAACGGAGGATAAAGCACAGTCGTGCACGCCCCGCCACAGGATGGTATCTCGAAAGACAAAACTGACTGAACCAAAGCTTTGTAAATTGCTAAGAGGGTAGTTTTGACTTGGCACAATCCTCAGACTGTAAAAGATAGTCTCAATTTCATTATTAAGTACTTAATATATATTACTCCCATCTAAGATCATCATCAATTCTAACCCCCTGAGTATCGGAGAGTGCACCCTCCTAGAAACACCACAGTTGCATGGACCCTCGCAGCTGCACAAGTGCAACCCTAGTCCATTCCTACCTTCCTCCTTATCTCTTTTGGTTTATTATTTTTCAATAATGAACCTTTGGAATCAAGCATGAAAAAACAAATTTTAAACCCTCCTCCCCCCACCAACAAAATTTGATGGTTTCCGTTCCAAGGTACGTAGAATCTTTTTCTTTACTTACACTTACAGTCATAACGTTTTCCGTTAGCCATTTATATACAGTACCCAAATCGCGGTTCGAATCCTCAAAAACCTCATCCCATGAAGTACCCTCACATAGTAGGGAACAAATCAACGTGCAAACATGTTTGTTGACCGTCTCTGAGTTCTACACAGCTTTAAGGGGGGTTAGCACAGTCAGACTTAACGTAGGCCTGTACGTTTGAAACGATCGGGTCGGTCAAGCGAGAAGACGTGTGGACAGGAGGAGGAGGTGTGGAATTTATAGGATAGGCCCTTCAGAAGTGGCGGAGGCCTTACGTTTTAGAAATGCTGGAATTACATTTATTGTTTCTTTCATGTGAAACCGTTGTTAATGGTTTCCACCAGTTTTGGCCTCCAAAAACACGAGACAAGCTCCTATTTTTGACAAAATATCTTTAACTAAAACTTTAACTTAAATATCTAACTCTAGTGTTATTATACAAGTTTATGGTAATTACAGACAATTTCCCAGGTTTTTGACTCGTAAAAAACGAATTTTGGAAGCTGAACCTTCGTTACAACCTCAATTCTCGCTCTTCGGTCAAAATCAACTTTATATTCGGTCTTCTCGCCCTAAAAAACATGGAAAACGATAACTCAGAAGCTCATGTTCACTCAAATCTGGAAAACCCCTATTTTTACACCCATTTTTCACCCGTAACACCCCTCGGTGTATTTTGATCGGGCTGTCGAGCTTCGGAGCACAACTAGGAGCCAAATGTGTTCCCAAATGAGGACCCAGACTGAGTGCGGAAGAACGACTATTTTAGACCAAATTTTAACGTAAATTTAAGAATAAAACTTCGCGACTATTTTTCGCGTAGTTAGAAACGTTACACAAAGAAATGGTCAACATTTCATGTTCGCGCGTGCGCAGACGATAGTTACAGGACGATTCAAATGAAATTCATGTGGAGCTATCAAAGTATTATTCCTCATCGACCCTCCAAGTTTGAACTCATTTCAAAGATATTTGAGGCAGTTATGGGCGTTTCAAGTATTTTACGTTTGCGCATGCGCAGACGAAAGTTACAGTATTTTCTCAATGGATTTGATATGGGACCATGTGCGACCTAATCCGCACCTATCCTCCAAATTTCAGCCCATTTCGACCATCATTTCGGGTAGTTATGGGGCGTTATAAGGGCTTGACCACAGACAGACGCGGGACCAAAAATGTTCCTTGGTGTTTAAAATGCAAAACTGTAGTGGACATTTTCATTTTGGGGGGACATGATTTTTTTTATATTTTTACTGAATCAGGAAGCAAAATAATTAATTACAAATAACATCAAACAACTCACCTGACGTAGAACCGGATTATTTCCAGGTTGTTAACAAATTCACAGAAAATTAGACACTACCGAGCAAACCGGAGTGGCAGTGATTGCGCGAGCTGAAAATGGCGGGTCGAACAGGACTCGGATGCACTGAGAAGTGCAGATGACGTTGTACTGATCTAAATACCCAGGAAGCGGTTTGGAACGAGCGTCGCGAGGGGTCCTTGACACCTAGAAGATTTTGGCAGACTTTCTCATCTGACTAGGCGAGGCCTAGATACCTTCGCCATGATGGGTTGGCCAAGTGACCTTCTTCTCGGGATTTCGTTCCCCACGCAAGCCGCTCCTACTTGCCCTATCCACTATCCTATCGCTTTCACATGCTCGCCAAAAAGCGACTTCCGTTTCGGGCAACTCCCCACTCGTCGCAGTCAAACGTGTAGCTACGAGTACATACTGGTATAACGTGACGAGCACAGGGTCCAAATGGGTCAGTTAAACGGCAGATGGTCGGTTATGGACCACACATATCCCGATCCAGAACGAGAAATGTTTAGATTTCCGTCAGTTGATGATGAATGGGGAATGCCCATATACTTTCTTTTTTTTTTGAAACTAGTCTGGGATGAGTTTTTTGTTTTGTTTAGTTTGACTCACACAAAAAAAGCGCTGAAAATAATTGCACAACGGTTTATTATCCCTTCTGCGTAGAGCGCTGTTTTCTGTGGTCATTACCCCCCAAGGCCAGGAAAACCCTAAATCGAGTTCTGCAGCCGGCCCGGGAATTACAGTTTCATAAAAATTCGCGGGGTTAAATAATTCAATAATTAATAGGTAGGTATTTGTTGTTATTCATAAACCATAAGGTTTATTCAAGTTACAAAAGTACCTATCAACAACATCGAAAATAACAATCTTCCTTTAAACGACATCACAGAACTACCAACTCGACTTCAAACAGCCATCCTTGATTATAATCAGGTGTTCCCTAGCAATGATATCTGGGCCGGATTGATACCGTTTGATTCACGATCATGTTGACGAAGCTTTTCGGTGCAAACTGACGGATGGACGTACAGTGCTACGGGTGGTCTCAAAAAATGCTTCAGTTCAAGACAGTTTAAAAACGTAAAAAAACCACACCCTTCTATTGAAAGTTTTCGAGCTATGGAGTTCTCAAAATTTCTGATAGTAACGCCGAGCTTCGCGGACCAACTGGACCCCAAACGGGACCTACAAACCAAATTTCATTAATTTTGGTTCATGGTAACTAAGAAAAGTGCAAAGAACGGCGGACGGACAAAAGTTTTTTTCAATCACATTTTCGGATTCTACATACCTTGAAACGGAAACCATCAAAGTTTGAGGATGGGTTGAAATTTATTTTCTTTTTTTTTTCATCTCGATTCCAAAGGTTTATTTGAAAATAACAAAACCAAAAAAGATGGTTCAAGTTGCCTTAGCAGCAAATACTCATCTTCCAACTCCGTCCAGGCATCTTGATTGTTATTTGTAAACTTTACACTTGCTTTTTATTTTAAAATAAGCCGTGAAAATTCTGTGTATATTCGTCGGTAAAGAACTCCCAAGCGGGATATCATCGGATTTCAACGTCTGGAATATGTGCAAGATCTCAGCCAGCAGCGCTGGGTCCCGCGTATGTCAATTATCTTGGCAACGCTTTTGAGTGTTACTTCTCCAGGTCATCCATATTTTCGCTGAGTGCACAGGAAATAATTTGACCATTTTCCTCATTTCCACTAGGTATGTTTTTACGGTACTTATCGGTTAACGGGAGGCCACTCATCTATTCAGAAGTCCCAAACAACCTGCTCATTCACGGGATAGTTTCTGGGATTGTTTATCTTTTTTGAGATGCGAGCGCTAGCGAGCATCCAGATCGCTTGACAATGCATTCCACTAATCTATTCAGAAGCCCCAAACAACCTTCAGCTTTTTTTGTAAAACAAATTTGAAAGAATTGTAAAAAATCGCGTCTTTACCCAACTTGGTACCGCCTGCCACACGTTCCACGTTTGCCATCATTCGACACTGACTGAAAACACATCCAGACAACGAACGAAAGCGATAACTAATAATTCAGAAAATAATAATTTAAATAATTTTAAATCGTTAAATGAGTGGCCTCCCGTTAACCGATAAGTACCGTTTTTACTTACTCCTACGAGAGTAAGTGAAAACTTACTCTTCTTCCCGATCGATTTGTCAACGAATCCGTTTGTAGTAATCATAGTCCTGATATGCCGCGATACACAAAGAGTACGAACTTATATTTGCCGAACGTCTGGGGCTCTTACTTGGACCGGGTGGGTACATATTATGTATGTAACGATGTCTGCACCGCGCTACAAGCCGCAATTTTGGGTATTTTGATTTGATTTGAAAGTATACACCTTAGGCCCCCAGGGTTAGCTGTATAGTTTTTGGTGCCACGATGTTACCAGGGAACCAGTGGCGCTACTTGTCAGAAAAAAAAACCAGTCATGCAGCATGACTTAATGAGCGAATTTTCAAAGAAATATTCGAATTAATGGCTATGGTTTTGAATAAAGGAAAACTTCGGTCTAAAATTTGGTTTTCTATGTATATTCTCTTCGTATTTATTTTAATTTGTACGTTTTGTCCATCCTGATTCTACCGTTTGTTATGAGTAGATTCCTTGTTCCTTCTGAATGGCCTTTCCTCTTGACTACGATTTCAGGCCTGGTATCTAAAACCAGTTCAAGATTTGCTCTACTAGGTAGGTAGATCCTTCCTTCTTCATTGATGTTATTTTTATCATGTTAAGTACCTACCTACCTTTGAATATCAAATATTCGTATGATACTGATAATAAATTGATAAGATACCTACCTAACCTTCTTCCTCCTACTGTTAGTACCTAAATTGAATAATTTGAAATAGATTTTTTCTTTCGTCTTCCTTCTAGTAATACGTGGGCCGGTACTTGTCTATCTATGAAGGTATCATAACAATAAATTATATGTCAAATGGGAAATTCAAGGAGTTGTACTAATCGTTTGCCTCCCCCTTTTTTGCTTCGAACTCTCGTCTTCAATTAATACTTCTCACATTTTTCAATCTGACCACTCTAAGGGGGTGGGGGGGGGGGGGGGGGTAAGAGTTTAAAGATTATCCTAGTTTTGGGTAATTTTTGCGCACTTTAAATGCTCTAATTTAAGAACGGATTTAGATATCTAAAATCCGATTCCACCATCGTGTTCAGCGTGCAAAAACCTTTAAAATGAGGGGTCACTTGTTGGAAAATAACATTTTGGGGATTTTTGGGTAATTTTTGCGCACTTTAAATGCGCCAAAACCCTCCTTAGAGTAGGCCAATTTCGCCCATCTTCGAACTTAGCCTTTCGATTGCCAAGATAGATTCTTTGTGCAAATTTGAGCTGTTTATCTCAATTCTATCGAGAGTTATCGTCTGGAGTGACACATATAGGTATATATATATACATATAAAAAAGTGTTAAATTTCAGGAATCGTTTTAGAATGGTCTGAAACGGATTTCTATGAAGAAAATTTCCAAAAATTTATATTATTTAAATTTCGAAGCCATTGCAATAGCTTCATTTTCTTTGAAAATTCGCTAAAACGTACGTTTGGTACAGGTTTTCATGTTTTCCAGCATGATGAATCGAATGAAATAACTGTCAAAGCTCTATCAATCATCCTTACAGCGATTCATGAATATTTAGCCTTAAAACGTTACGAAAAATAGCTATTATTGAGCGTGGTACATAGCCAGAATTTGAGTAGATTTTCAAAATTGCGTGAGGCACCAGGCACCTGGTCAGCGGACCCGCTAGTGAATACCAGATTTGGTGTCGGTACCTGTTCAATGTTGTCATCCCACAATCCTGCGTAATTTTCCTATTGAACCAGGAGCTCGCATCTGCGAATCAAAGTGGGATTAGATCGATGTGTCTAGGGACTGGTGGTTGTTCGGTTTGGTTAGGTATGTCAATGTCAAGAATATTTGTGAATGTTGTGTGGTTAATACGATAATTCAGATAGCTCATAATGAAATAACTCGGATAACTGTAATAAATTGACTCATGTTCCAACATTCATTCTGATTTTGAAGATTGAATTACGTGCACAAGGAAGGCATGCGGAAGAAATCTACTCAAATCGCATCTCATCCTCCACACAAGTACAAACTAACCTAACCTACCCAGGTCTGGAAAACTGTACAACTTGCTTACTTAAGACAACCCAAATAATTATTTATGAGCAATATTTTTTACATACATACATACATGTCTTGTGCATAATGTATATCAACGGCAAATATAAATTAAATTATTTACTAAAAAATTACAAAAGTTAAACCCACCCATTAACATAATATACATCGCCCGTTGAAGAATTTGAAGTTACGTGATGTTTATAGATACGTACCCTGACAGACGTACATTTGATACAGGTATACGTATGCACTTTTCTAGCGATTCAGAAACTCAAGTGACTATGGAGTACTGTTAGCTTGTGGAACTCAACAGCTTGGAGGCGAGTTTTCTTCACAGTAGTTCAATTATTAGTCTACGCGTCGAGAGTCTGCCTATGAAATATGTATGAAAGTGAAAGTAAAACTGACAACTACGGTCTGAATAAAAATTCAGGAACGATTCTATACGTAGCTATTCCGTTATAAAAGCCTGTAATTATTAACAAGACTGAATGGGATTAGAAGATAGCGGGCCTCCACGGTTAGTCAGCATATACAAAGAACGGGTGATGACCGACTTTCGGTTCGGAATATCACATATTCAATTATTTATCATCAGTGAAACTTGTTAATAACGGATACTCCGAGAAATGTGGACTGTCTCGCTCAATTTAAGCGTCCGAAGTCTAGTGGATTCAGAAAGCCTGAATCAAAGGAGTTTTCGTTGTTACTTGGGAGCCGCCCTTCGGGCCGTTCAAATGGGCAATATAATCGCGAATTGGTTCAGCTGTTTTCCAACGATGTCCAAAAAGTTACAAAATTATACAAACAACAAAATGTACCAATCCGGAACACTAGAAATCCACAACAAGCGCAACGCATCGTTTTGTTGAAGGTTACTCAAGTACTGTGTGATGATCACAAATCCTGCCAACTGCAGGTGTAGGCTAGAAGAACTGTAGTAGTCAAGTTGCTGAAATCAGCATTGTTTAATGGCACCTACCGCAGATAGATAATTATTGATGGCAAATAATATGCAATTCTTTGGAAGAAACAGTTAATGGAACTTTTTTTCCTTTTCTTTAGTTGGCTCTACAGTTCGAGGTGAACTTCGGCCTCCATAATGGAACATACCATTGTGCATTCAATCATAAATGTTGAAAATCATTGACTCATCTTTGGTTTTATCCACTGCATCAGAAAGGTGAGGATGAGAAGATTTTGAGGGATTCAGGGAGTGATCATTTTATAAATTTATACTAGTTGAAGTAAGAAAATAAGTTAGGGAAAAAAGTTCAACAGCACATCCTCGTGAGCGAATTTTTGAAGTAGGGCAAACTAATCTCATCGATTCCTTCTTCAACTTCGCTGGCGGATTTCATGGCAATTACTCAACTAATTTAATTTTTACATGAAATTACTTAAACAATTACCAAATTGATAATTAATAACTCAACAATTAAATGTGATAACCAGTTCAGTAATAAACCAGAAAATGTAAATACTTGCGCAAGTGAGCACCCCCTGCTGCGAAAGTTTACAGCAGTATGAGCACGGAACACGAAATTTTTACAGGATAATACAATATAGTAGTAGTAGTAGTAGCAGTATTATACAATAGTATGCAAAGAAATTGTAACGGTCATGTGATTGATTTCTAGAAATCAAACATATTGATTTGATTTGATTTGAATATAGTATGCGAAGTACCATAACGTACTGTAGGTAAATGTATAATATACCTACATGTTTCATGTAGAAATGAAAAACGTCGAAAATTAAAATGAGAAAATTAAGAAACACATATGTTCTTATGATTGTAATGAGTATAATATTACTCATGTTATGTAACATCGTTTTTGTTCACGAATCTACGTTGTAGGTACCTAATGTTGCAGTTTCGAGCAATAAACGCTTCAACTCTTACACTCTCTCTTTCATTGAAATTACTTGGTAGTGGATTCGTAGAGAGTCTCAACTCTACAAATGCAGGTAAGTATAACAAACAGATGAAGAACTTGGTACCCCTGAGACACAGGTTAGGGTAGACGATCGGATAATACAATTGTTCGCAGTAACCGGTTCGAAGCAGTCAACTCAGCAACTGAGTGCTTTCAGTCTTAATGATCTCCCCTCAAGTTTGTTTTCAACATTTTGGCGTAGAAATAATTATCATGCGAAGGCGATAAATATGCCGTGACGGGATAAGTTGCGCAAACGAGATAACATGTTACCAATATTTTAGAAACAGAGCGTGAACCGGCAGGTGACTGTTGTGGTGTTGTTGGGGGGGGGGGGCTACCACATGTGATTCAGGTGGTTCGAGACGATCTCTGAGAGTCGCTCAAAAAATTAGAAAGTCCCGCGAATTCTCCCGAGCTCGTCTGGACGAAGCCTGACACCGATCCGGGTTGCTTGCCTTGACTAAATTACCGGGTGTTGAGTAACATTGTGGATCTCATCCTTTTACAACTCGACAGCCGCTCTCGGCGTTGACGTCGAACGACAACCGGTAAGTTCAGGGGTCCACCGTATTTAGCCCGAAATCCCAGTTTCTGTGGCATCACCTATCAGTTTTAATGGAGTATGGACTTCAGGGTTCGTATTATTTTAACACGCACAGGACAGTGGTTCAAACAAACACAGAAGAGTTTGAGCAGCCACCGTTCAGTTTAGCCTCGTATCCCTATTATAGGTTTGAGGAGCGGGTATAGTCCAAAGAAAGCCCATTTAGCGACAATATTAGGCATATTCCTTTATTCATTAATTCCATACATTCACCAGTCAGTTTAGGAGCCAAGTGGTAACCTAACCAACAATCTCAAAGCTGCCGTGGAGTCTAGCACATATATATGACAAAAATACTGTGGACGTCGAGTGACAACCGGGTTGCAGAAGTCACTAGCGGTAGATAAATTTGAGGACCCACCGTTTCAATGTAAACCCGTATCCCAAGGTTTTGTAGTACTTGGGTTATTTAGCAATGGTACAAGGCCTCTCTTCCATCCCCATCCTTTTAAAAATTGATATAGCCCTTGAATTGCACTCAAGTGACAACCAGTAGGTTCAGGGGTCCACCGTAATTAGCCCGAAATCCCAGTTTCTGTGGCATCACCTAACAGTTTTGGTGGAGTATGGGCGTCAGGGGCCGTAGTATTTTAAAACTTTGGAGGCGTCGACTGGGGTCGAGTGATAACCTCACAGGACAGTGCTTCAAACAAACACAGAAGAGTTAGAGCAGCCACCGTTCAGTTTAGCCTCGTATCCCTATTACATGCCTGAGGAGCGGGTATAGTCCAAAGGAAGCCCATTTAGCAACAAAATTAGGCATCTTCCTTTATTCATTAATTTCATACATTCACCAAGTAGTCAGTTTAGGAGCTAACTGGTAATCTAACCAACAATCTCAAAGCTGCCGTGAAGTCTAGCACATATAAATATGGCAAAAATATTGCGGACGTCGAGTGGTAACCGGGTTGCATAAGTCACTAGGTGAATTTGAGAATCCACCGTTTCAATGTAAAACCGTATCCCAAGGTTTTGTAGTACTTAGCTTATTTAGCAATGCCACAAGGCATCTTCTCTTCCATCCCCATCCTTTTAAAAACTGACATCGCCCTTGACGTTGACGTCAAGTGACGTCAAGTAAGTTCAGGGGTCCACCGTAATTAGCCCGAAATCCCAGTTTCTGTGGCATCATTTAACAGTTTTGGTGGAGTATGGGCGTCAGGGGCCGTATTATTTTAAAACTTTGGAGGCGTCGACTGGGGTCGAGTGACAACCTCACAGGATAGTGGTTCAAACACAGAAGAGTTTGAGCAGCCACCGTTCAGTTTAGCCTCGTATCCCTATTCAGGTTTGAGGAGCGGGTATAGTCCAAAGGAAGCCCATTTAGCAACAAAATTAGTCATCTCCTTTTATACATTGATTTGATACATCCAATAACTTGTCAGTTTAGGAGCCAACTGGTAACCTAACCAACAATCTCAAAGCTGCCGTGAAGTCTAGCACATATATAAGACAAAAATACTGTGGACGTCGAGTGATAACTGGGTTGCAGAAGTCACTAGCATCACCTATCAGTTTTAATGGAGCGCCACCGGGCTACCTAACCGGGTAGCTTAACGTCAAATTCGAGTGAAAACTGCTCAACAAATCACAAGCAGTAAGCTTAGGAGCAGAGTGGAAGCCAGCCAACCGACTGTAAGTTCCAGCGAAGTATAACACAGCGGTTCTCAAAATGTTTTGGTCTACCGTGGCACCCCCCCCCCCCCCCCCCCCCCCCACAACCCTCCTTCAAACCTAAGGAATTTTTTATTAATAGAAAAGACAGAATATTGTTGACTAGCAATTTATACAGTTTTTATTAAATTTCATATTTATGTAGGTACTTATTAGAATCTATACATCTATACATATAATAAAACAGTGTCTGTTTGTTTGCCTGTTTGTTTGTCTCGGCATCAATTGAGAACGGCTGAACGTAGAAAGTTGCGGCTGGTACCATTTGACGCAGAATTTATCTGGGAAGGTTTATGAAAAAACCGCATTTGAATCTGTCCATCCGTTGAAACGCTATGAATGAAATACTACTAAAAAACGTGTTATAATCACTTCTATGAGGACGTTTATGCTTATAATAACTTTGAACTGTTGGACGTAAATCCGATTGTAATTAGATTCTGGATTCAGCTCGACGAGTACATTCAAGTGGTACTTCAATCAGGATGTTAGTGGGAGGGGGGTACAGGTTATGAGAGGGAGGGGGGGTCTACAGAAATTTCAAAACTACTTGACCAAATGGAGTGCAACTTTGGGAATTTGTTGTGTGAACATTGAGGAATGTTTCTAACCAGGTAGGGAGGGTTCATAGGATACGGGGGGGGGGGGGGGTCTGTTATGAGTGGGGCCTGTCCTAAAGGGGGTGTCTGTTCTACCGTTGCGAAGCGCGGGTACACAGCTAGTATTAAAATAATTTAGAAAAAGTGAATAAGCATTGTGAAGCAGCATTTTGGACATTGAAAACCGGAGTTGCAGTTAAGTCTCACAATTGACAACCGGAGTTGCAGTTAAGTATCACAGTTGACAACCGGAGTTGCAGTTAAGTCTCACAGTTGACAACTGGAGTTGCAGTTCAGTCTTACTAGCAGGAGGTACAAATTTCAGAATTCACCGTTTCCATCTAATCCGTCCTGATCCATTCCGATCAATGGAGGTCGGAAGAGAAGAGTTTTAACCCTTTCTTTTTTTTAGTTAGGCAATGAACGCATAATCGCACATACCTTGACAATTCTATAAAACCCGAATGCAACCCGGCAATGCGCGGGTCATCCGGCTAGTTGTTAAAATAAAAAATAAAAATAAATAAAATTTAAAAAATTAGAAAAAAAACTGTCTAAAAGCGAACTCGCACTACCACAAACGTGGTACGCAATCACGAACCGATAAAAAGGAACGGAACTCTAGAAAAATGCTATTTTTCAGGAGAAACGAATTTCGAAAATCAAATTTTCCGCCTTTCTACCCACTTGTTCCTGTCTGCTGTTCTGTTATTCACATCACATTGTATCCACCTATTCACCAAACATTTCGAGTGCCTTCACACAAGTTATAACTTTATTTTCCCATATAATAACCTATTTTTTTGAAGATCTATTGTTATTTATTATTTTGTTCATTATTTATTTTGCGCTGTGGAGCTGTTCTCTTGAATAAATCGCTTTCAGAATGCCGAGATCAAGTACTGAAATGAATGAATTTCGAATGAAAAGAGATGAATTTTGAATTTTCCCTTTCAGAATGTTTGAAAATTGCACAGATATTTCCGAATGGGTACTGTAGACGTGAAGGGAGCGATTCCGTTCGTCCAGGAACCTTTCAGGAGGATGAACGCTACGACGAAGACATATATTATGTAAGTGGCAAGTTCGACTTGTCTCTTCTGCCCCATCTGCGTCTGAGGGGAAATTGCCTGCAACAATTCCCGATTACGACAACAAATATACGATACCATTGATACTGAATCGTTTGGAGCCGCCTCCGCTGAAGTAATGAGCTACATAATTACGTGGTGGTCGAGCTGAATTTGAAGCTGAATATAAGACCGGCATGCACTGAGGTAACACCAACTTCAACGATTTTTCCAACCAGTTCCAGACGTTATTTTTTTTAAATTTTGGTGGCATTCGTTTTATTGTATTGTTGAGAAAAATATAAAGAAATATAATATAAATTGATCCCCTCTACCCTCCTCCCTTAATTGCAGTTAGAATCCTCCGGAATCTCCCTGATCTATAAAACGTATTCCGTGTAAAATGGGCCACGACAAGCCCAAGAACTCCATCCGTCATCTTCAGCGCGAATTCATTTTCGTGAGTTTTCTCGACAGTATATTATTAAGATGGATTTCTTGCACCAGGCAATATACCGGTATATCTCGATCCACCCTCATAAACGCATGGGCCGAAACTTGGAGTGTTAAAGATTATCAAAGTTAATTGTCTGAAACATTTTTGTTAAAGTTCACAGAAATATATTGACGCAGTACTGAGTTGTAGGTACTGAGGTTTGAACAGATGATATCTAGACCGGCATTATTCAAGTGATTTATTAATATAATTCATCACCTCTCACGCCGACTTTCACGCGTGCGACTCCTTGATTAGGGTCGCTCATGCGGGCTGCTTTGAGCTCATTATTACTGCGTGATGTTGCTCCTGAGTAGATTCTGGTTACTGCAACACACTTACGGTTTATTATTTTCAATAACGAACCTTGGGAATCGAGCATGAAGAACCCCTTCAAAATTTGGTGGTTTGCGTTTCACGATACGTAGAACCGTGAAAATGGAATTGAAAAAATTTCCGTCCGTCCGCCGTTCTAGCCGTTCGAATATGGGTAAATGAAGCGGATCTTCGATATTTAACCTTCTTAATGCCGTTATATCGTACAGTTATGAATGTTTTAATGTTATTGCGGTTTGAAACAGTGAGCTTGACAAAAAGTAATAACCAGACCTTTGGGAAAAACGCTGCAAAGTCCTTGTCACATGGGTTTACTATTCTACTGGACATACCTACAGAAATGCTGGCTGATCATTTATTGTTGCTTTCATATAAAATAATTGAAATAGCTATTTCTGGTGGTTTCCACCAATTTTGTCCCCCAAAACTTGAATTAGGTACGCTCCTTTTTTTTTCAAATTATCTTTGATTATTGTTAGTGCCATTTAATCGTCTTGATCCACGTGTTGACACTTTTCCTAGTGTTATTATACAAATTTATGGTGATTTCAGACGATTTCGCAGGTTTTTGACACATAAAAAAATCAATTTTGGGAGCTGAACATCTGGTTCAACCTCAATTTTCCACTCCTTGGTCAAAATCGACTTCATATTCGGGTTTCTCGTCCCCAAAAACACGGAAAACGATACCTCAAAAGCTCATTTTACTAACATGTTACTAAAACGCGAAAAGTACCATTTTTATGCACATTTTCAGTCATAACACCCCTGGGTATATTCCGATCGGGCTGAAAAGTTTCGGGACACAACTAGGGCCCAAGTGGAGCATGGATGCGAAAGAACGAATTTTTTAGACCGAAAATGAGGCACACGTGATACGGCGGACGGACATTGCATTTTTGGAATCTACTTTTTTGGTGACCGAATACATAGGTGTATTATTCACAGAATAATAAACCAAAAAATGACAGCTTTTTTAGAATTCTGAACACAAATTTCATGGTGCCGAACTCTCAACACATACAGACAGACGGGAATACACAGAAAAAATAATGATAAAAGCGGAGAAAAATTGAGGAAACGGCATGTGTGTATAAGAGTAAAAGAAACACATAATTTCAAGAACTGATGAATACAAGAGACGAGAAAAACTATACTGTTATACTGATATTATATTGATTCTATTACAGATCACGTCATTGTTCAGCAAAACGGCATATTTATCGTTAAACGAACTAAAGTTTATCGATCTCCGTAAGGAAAATCGGTTTTTACTGAAACGCGGGTTAGTACAGGACCGTTTTGGCCAAATAACTTTTAATCGGAATCGTCCGATCGGAGCGAGTCCCCGGTTCGTTTGGAGATTATATGTGCCGATACGCAAATGAATGGGGGGGGGGGGGGGGGCACGAAGGAAATTAAAACGTGGGGGCCAATCGACCCCTAGCGCCGTAGAAACGAACGAGTCAATTTGCATGGTTACATTTTGGCAGGTGATCAGGAGCCTAGTCTCAATTTAACGGTTCCCCGTCCCCGTTCCCTTGTCTTAATAGTATATCTAAAGCAACCTATTCTGCGGTCGGGTAAAATCAATATAATTTTCTAATATTACCGCCTGTCGGCTGTCATCGCAGATGTTGTGTGACCGCGTACAGATGTGTAGGATTTGGAAGAATTCGTTATGTGAAAAACACCGTTACCGCTACAGCCTGTCATTTCCGAAAAAGGGTATGAAAGATTAGTTTCTACCAGATGGAATCGCAATCTGAAAGGTGACAAAAATGAAGAATATGAACCACAAACAAAGGAAACGATTGTGTATGAGTGGGAACCCTTCAAGTTTTGATTGAGAACTTCAACCACTGTGTGGAACTTTACATCATTACCACAGAGAAAAAACATTTAACATATTAGTATTAACATATTTTTCTATCCGGTTATTTGACTACACCACACGGTGCTAAAGGATAAGGACGTTAAATGAAATCGCGATGTCAAAAATTCGAAATTCCAGCTTCCAAATTCCAAACTGAAATTTGAAGTTCAGAGTTTCGTGGCGACATGTACTTCATCCACAACAAGCTACCATTAGAAGCTATATTATGCCTCTCGTCCACATCCCAATAATAATTTCGATCAATTATGGTAACTCAAAAATCATTCAGTGGATCAATCAGCGTTGAATTACTAAATGAATATAATATTACGGTCCCATGAAGAGTTAGTCGTTTATAACGTGAGCAGTTCAGTAGTCTAGTACATGCACCTCACGGATAGTTGGTAACTGCAAGTAGGTGTAATAGGATTGATGATATAATTTATCAGTCCTATATTTCATCAAGTAGGTAATAATATATTCTATGAAGTAGGTAATAATATGATTTATACAGCAAAAAATGAGGACAGAAGATGCTTCAGCACATTTAGTGTAACACAAGTCTCTGCTGGCCCACTCGACGGTAATTAAATAATAGGTATAATCGATGGCCTCAAAAAAGCATTTGATTCGATTGAGACCTCATAATTCTGAAACTCCAACAGCTGGGGTTAGATGATATATAGCCGTGTGATGGTTTAACTTTTACCTTACGGTTAGACACCTGTACGTGTGCAAATGCAAGATTTTTAGAGTAATTCGGGCAAGATGAGCCTTGGAGCACCGCAGGGGTCTGTACTTGGATCAGTACTGTTCATTATTCATATTAAGGATCTTTTCTCTGCAGACGCATGATGTAGCACGTTTTTGCAGATGTCATAGCCTGTAATAGTAGTAACACTCAGCAGTTATGGAAGTGACGAGCTTGGACAGGTCATAGAACTTTAGGCTCATGAAGTCCTGAAGTGTTAAGTATAGAATGCATTGTCTGAAGATCTACGATCTCATACTATACCTACTATGTTTTACAAGTTTTTGTTGAATAAACTGAAACTGAATTAGGGTACTTACTTGCTCAACACATACAGATTGAAGATTTAAGGCAAGCTTTCTATTAAGCTAGTTATTCAGTCAAGTTCTGATTGCAGATGTAAAAACCCTTACTTCTAGCACAGTAAAAAACGAACAATACCTACGATTAGTACAAGCAGTCAATTACAAAAATTGTCAGCAAATAATTTCGTTTCATGAATAACTTGATTGAAACTAATAATGTGGAACATATTAATTTATTTCATCTAGAAAATGTTGAACTCAGTTTGAGAAATACCTAATGGATTGAAGGTCTATGAATACAATTCACAAAATGCTGACATACTACTTGGAACACGTTGTATACATCTTAGAACTGCTTAGATTAGTTATCTGACAAAATAATGCAATGGCTTGCACTATAATATTTATGTCCGTTTTCGAACTGGATTTAAATCTGTGTTAACTACATACAAACTTCACAAAAAAATTCAATTTTGATTGTTTCTCTTAATTAGTTTTCCGATGCAGTCAAGTGTTATGCTGTGGTGCATTAAAAAATTATATTTCACCAACACATGAGGAAAATGGTCGATAACGTTGATTGGACTTCATTCCCTCACCATTCCGTGTTTGCAATGGGGTCGCAAGCAGAAATGCAAATTCGCTTACTCAGTCAACTCAGTTTTGTCACAGCGAGATCACGATAATGGCAGTCAGTACTCTGACATATGATACAGTAGCGGTAATTACAGCGGTACCGATCGAATGTACCGTGGGTGTATAGTGCAGGACCTTGTATGCAAATGTGCAACTGTTACAAGTGAACAAGGAGATTGGCGCAAAACAGTTAGCGATCGGTTTTGATAATAAATTTCGGTGTTTTCAAGGTGGATTGGTGATCATTCAAGGGTATTTGTTGAGGGGTGGTTGGAGGTTGGGTGGTAGGTAGGTTGGGAGGCACTTCAAACAAAGTTGGATTGACGTCGAGACGAGTCGTACTGGGCCGAACACCATCAGTTTGGGTAAATAATAACACCGAAGTTGATATTATGTTGACCAAAGAAATGAAGTAGGTACCAGCTAATTAAAATACCATAACTTTCAAAATATAACAGCTTGTAATAACCGTACGCTTTTGAAACCATACTGTGCGGTTTAAGCAAAATATTTCGTTGCTGTTCCAAACTGAAGATGCCGCAAGGGCAAAAACACACCGTCATTTTATTATAGAACGGACGGTTTAAAAGTAAATTAACTACAAACAACCATAACCCACGATCACTCGGAATATTACTATATCACTCGTTATTTTCAACGTTAATTGACGTATATCTCGTATTATCATTAATTAATGTGAAGTCGGTATTTTACTAAAATGATCCGTCGTAAGAAATAAAACGAGAGGAAATTTTTAGTTTGATTTATTCACTTTTGTAATGCTAACTCCTCCGCTCGTTACGGTTGTTGCCATAGGGTTACCACATCGTAATATTGTTACTATGTAGGGTGAATCTAAAATAATATGTACAATTATTAATACATGTACAATCAAAATATGTACAATTAAAATGATTATTCTGGATATTGCTACTTGTGACTCCTTGTTCTAATCATAATAATCAGCCTCTATTTTCTAGAGAAAGTGTTTAGTTATTATAATTTTGAACACTTGAAAGTAATAGAGTGATGTGACGATACTTATGGTCTCACCGTATTACAGATCACAACGCCCGCATCCAAACGATGAATACACACTTACCTGCAAAAAAAAAAAAAAAGAATTAGTAAAATGGACATCAGGAATCGTTGACATCCAGGAAATCCTTCTGAATCAGAGATATTCACTATCTCGTTTCTGACTACTGTCCTCAAAAGTAACCAAACCATGGGTACAAATATGCTAACATATTTTTAATAACGCTTCCAAATAAAATGCTTATTGGCTTCCCACAATTTATGGTTCCCTCGATATTCCTTTCAAATTACCTCCTATCCCATGTTTATATCACACAGAACACACCGCCGTGGTGGGTGGGCCGGGCCGGCAATTTCTGGGTGTCCACGCTGCCTCACCTCTCAATCACCTCTGTCTTCTAACGTCAAATGATTTTTTCCATCTCAAAACTGTAGATATTTATATGTTTCAAATGATGTAGTTATTATGAAAATCGACTGAGCAGCAGAGGAATATAAATAAGAGTACTCATGCCTGCAGAATTGTATCCTTGTTTTGCTTAGAATCCAGTATTTTATGACTGTGATATTAGGTTAAGTAACGTGTGAATGTGACACGTATAGAATTAATTTATTGTATGAATGTTAAGCGTGCGACCGCTATAATAAGTCTGCCGCGATTCTGCGCAGTTAACTACATGACAAAGTCCACTTTCTTATAAGCCCTATGTAACCAAAACCAATTGGACGGCGTTATGCAAATACCAGGTAAGCGCCAAAACCTCAAAATTGAGTTTTTGGTATGGCTGGATTCAGCTCTTCGAGATCTTTCGAACTGGAGTGGTCTCGCACTCATATCTCAACTGCATCGATTATTACGGCCAATCGATTTAACCGATGGCCGCCTAATCGATCATTTTAATTTTGCAAATAACAGTTTAACGCCAGATTCATCTCATTAGTCCTCAGATTTCCAGGTAACCACCAAAAACAGAAATTTGAAAACCAGCTAAGCGCCAAAACATGCCACTCTAGTTCTGCAATTCCAAGGTAAACGCCATATGAATGTTCAAAAATCATCTTACATCAAATTTTGATAAACAGGTAAGCGACAAAATGGCGTTTACCTGGTAATTGGTTATTAGGGTACCCTTCATTCCGAGTTTTGCAATTCTCAGGTAAGCTTAAAAAGGGTACAAGGGCTCATTTTTGAGACTTCAGGACCCGAGAATCGTGTAGAGCACATCCAAAAACCCCCAAGTACCAACTTTCACCAAGACAACCCCAATACAATTTCCGTAACAGGCTGAACAGTCCTAATAACTTTGATCGCAATTTCCCAAAAATCAACTTTTGTCGCTTACCTGGTATTTGCATAACGCCGTCCAATTTAAATGACATACCTCTTCATACGTGTAGTATGTTCTTGTACACAAATGCGAAATAAATTCTTATTCTTACTCTCACATCTTCACAACGTTCCACAAACCCAACCATCGGAGTTTTGTTTTTGTTTTTAGCCCCCATGATTCTTCGTATACCTACTAATTATAATTACTTCAGTAGGTATTATAAGGAAGTTTTAGGGTAATGATTTTTTTTAAAGGTATTTAGAACTGTGAACGAGACAAAAAAAAAAAACATAGTGAAGCACAACAGCTGCCCAATGAAGTAACAGGAGGGGAGAGAAAATATGAAGCTTCCTTTATTTTCAAAGTACCTACATACTTATTTTTGGGACTCCGATTTCGGTTCGGATAGGTACCTTAACATTTTCAGCTCCAGATAGTAATCAGTAAGTAATACACACCTACTTCGCCAAATTTGAAACGGTAAGGCCATTATAATTGTAATTTGTGGGGTATTTCATGTATAGCTTCAACAAAATAGGTAACAACTGTAAACAAGTGAAAATTAAAAGAAAAAGTCACCAACGACAAATTTTACACCCTTCCACTACACACTTTTTTTGCGCCATAATGAACACTCACTTCAATCATGCTGCATTCACCCCATCGACAACTAACCGATCAACAACTGAATTCCAACATTGATTGTACGAACTTTTAACGGAACACGTTCAAGGTCTCTTCATGTCTTTTTTAATTAAGTGCATGAATAATATTATTCCTTAAAATTAGTTTATTGAGCAATAAACTCATTACTGATTATTAATGACGACTCATACCAGTCGAGAATTGGAAAAATGAAGACTCAACTGTTCATAAAATGATAAATATTCCTAAATTCATATCAGCATTTTACAAGTAGCCTACCGTTCAGTCAACATGTCTGATGGTGTAAGAGAATGCTTCCACAAAAATGTGTACAAAAACTGAAGCTAGCAAGTGTTGTCCCCCACAAAGATAGGTACCACCTGGTGACGCTCGACAGCCGCGGAGGTGATCTTTTGGTTGAGAACTGGTGGAATGGCGAGGAGTGATTGAGGGTTTCGAATCCAGGGGGCCTATTCACTAAAATAGATAGTGGAAAGAGATTATCTATTTTGAAAATCTCCCGCGAGAGATAGTCTCCCCTGGGAGACAGTCTCTTCCAATGTCTCCCAGGTTCATCTATTTTACTGAATAGCTCCAGAGACCTTGAGAAAGAGATATGGATCCTAATACACGAAAATGCCATAGTATCCATAAATTGCGAGATGTTTGAGCCCCCGGGAGTTCAATTCCTTAATAATGAACGCATTTCTTAGTAATACCTATTCAATGGGTACCTACCTACCTCAACCCGTACTTGGACGTTTTTACTCATGAATCAATAATTATGTATATATTTTTAATTAAAATTGAAATGAAAAATTTAATCTTTATGAAATGAAAAAAATACACGAACAAAATGACCGATGTGGTTGCGGATGAACTAGGATATTACACGATCACTGTGAAACAAACGAGAAATAGACTCTCTCTTTCGAGGAAAGACACCTAATTAGCTGTCTCTCTGAAAGAGATCGAGAATGCCAAGATGGCCGCCAACTCTCTCTTTTAAAAGTTACTGAATAACCCTGTCATGGATACTATAAAAATCTATTTTGCTAAAAGAGAGAGTCGGACCTGAAAGAGATGTCTCTTTGGCTTAGTGAATAGGCCCCCAGCTCAAGTTAGGTACGACAATCAATACTAAACAATACTAAACTACTTATCCCAACAATTACAACTATTTATTACTAGTTATTTAATGAACAACGTTTCTGTGCCAAACCGTATGATTTATGTGCAGACTGCGAACTGGTAAATTATTTTCGACATATAATAGGTGTATCATCACACAAAAGTTGTTTCGCTAAGAGTTTTTCTCATAACATCCGGACGAGATTGAAATCTCGATATTCGAAACTGTCATGTCGCGTTCAAACTGAGAACGAATGAGACCGCATCTAACGGTGTCCGATCAACTCGCGTGGGCAGCTCCGGCTACGGAGCCAAAATTTATGCTGTCATTGTGTATAATATCCGGCTCCGGGAAGATGTGTCAACGGATATAATTTCTTTCCACTCTCCGCAACACATTTTCCATCCGCGAACCTGACCCGCGTCACGCTGCATATAATAAAATTATATATAATGTAAAATTGAGTGATAATTGAGTGATGAAGTTGAGTGGGGTATTACTAAAACTGGTAGTCCAGTCACCCGGAAGAAACAAAAAATGAGCTGACCCGCTTCTGCAACCCTTCACAATTTGGAAGACACCCGACGAGTACAACTTTATTGTTCACTGAAGCTATAAGTACCATTGTACAGGGTCAAAAACTGTGGGATCCGCCAAAAAACGCCCTTGATCGTCGTCAAAATTTGAGCATAATTGAACCAGTCGTTCATACTATAAATCGGCCCATTAATTTTTACGATAGCACGAATGCTAACTACAAATAAACGCTCAGTACAAATTCACAGGACCTAAGGTGATGAAAAAAAAACCCAAAGAAAACCAATAGGTAACTCATAACTAGATATTTATAAAGTAAAAAAATCCATATATCTAGATATCTGGGGGAAAATCTAGAAACCTAAAAGTCCAGATATCTAAAAATCTATATATGTATTTGTAAAGTAAAAATTCCTCCTCCATAAACAGTAAAAACACATGCAACAAAAATTATATGAACAAAATAGAAGAAACGTGTACTATCATAAACGTTTTATGGACATTTACATACCGATGCACTCTTCTACAATTTTTACCATGAAACTGTTAATGTACCTATTACCTACTCTTCTACAAAGGTTTCAGGAAAAAACTTGCACCGCTCCTTGAACTCGGATGATGCCTATTTCATTACTTCGAATGAAATTATGAAACACGGTACATGCTCTAGAATGGGGAAGACCACGGAGGTGGTTTGTACAGTATGTCCTACGGAAGGGAATAGACTATTTTACAACACTGTGGGCAACTGAGCGCAATTCTAAACGGCTGGACCGATTTTGATGGAAAATTATGCATCGTGCCCTTGAGGGGCCTAAACAGGGGGGTTCCGATGTCAGAATACATTTTTACCCGTGCGTTGCCCGGGAAATGACAGGAAATTCACAGCCTGGACAGCTGAACAGAACTGGTTGAAAGCTGTGTTGTAGCCTAACTTTCATCGCCCATTTTAATACCTCTTCGAAATTTCCACGAAATGTCTGGTACCAACGTCGCAACGACAAGGAAAAACTAGCGAAAGAAATTTGAAACAAAAATCCGAGAGATGAGATACTTCCGCAGCGCTTTTTCGAGTCGTGATGTTTTTCGGCCGGTGGATCATCTCAAGAGCTAAAAAGTTTTGAATGACCTCTCGAGTGACGCAGGACATTGAGGCATAAGTTGTTGTTTTCAGTGAACAAGGGCGTCAGAAACGATATCTATTCTAACCTATGTACCTATTGTATAATGGCTCTTGTAATTCTGCAGACTTGGGCAGATTGTCTGCTCAAAACGGTCCAATCCAATGTTTCCATTGATTGAGGATGGTTACAGCTTGGCAGTCAAACCAAAAGAGTCTACAAAATCTATAACAACACCTATACCACACCGACCAATAGAAAAACTCCAAGAAATCTGAATGTTATAAAATCATGTAATTCACGCTTATACACATTTCTGACGGTAGAAATGATGGCAACTTCTGGCAATTCACAAATTCATATACAAATTCATAACACAAATATACAAATGTACGTCACATTCAAGAGAAACGTGTGGGCATATTCAAGAAGGAAGCACTGAAAAATACTTTATCAGATTCATCATTTTATTTTGAACACACATATTCATACGTGAACTAAATGTCTACCTTTCCTTCGGATTCACCCTATCAAGGCTATTTTTGATCCAATAAATAATTTCCAAAGGTACACGAAGGAATACCTATCGATGTTTCAAGACGTTGCGATTTTAGTTCGATCTAACTGTTATTACCTACGCGTAACCATAGTGACTACCGAGATCTGGTAATTTATGTAACCGGGTCGGAATATAATATTAGTACTGTCATAATTATGGCGAATGGGAAGTGCAGCAGTCGGAATAAACCCGCAAATCTTAGAAACGTCTATTTTCATTGTTCGAGTACCCAGTGCCTATTGTACCTACCAAATTTTCTTCAGTATATTATCAGTTTTCAGTGTGATTAAACACTTAGAGAAGAAACAAGAGAAGCTTGGAGTATCCATTGAACAAAAATACTACCTACTCGATTTAATTGTGGCTGTACGGTATGAGTGGCCTTCGATCAGGAAATGGTGAGCTTCCGGAATACAGTGAGTTGTGTCCTTGCGATCAGATATTTTGGAGGCCAAATTTGAAAAGTATCTTAATAGCCCGTAGCGCTATGAATATTAAAATACTTCCAAAACAATCGTTCCCGCTGAGCGTGAGCCTTGCGGACTGACCCACCTCAGTGTAGTCCAAATGCATAATGCATATTTTAAAATTCCATCCTATTGATTCTCCCGGTCGGCAGGGTAAGGAGGTCATTACTGTCCTGTACGATGTATCTGGGTAGGTTTAGCTGCAGGTGAGTTGTTTGACGGTATAATACATCAATATTGATGCTCCTGATTGATTAATTCAGAGCAAAGCATGAACCAGTGATTGATGCTAATTATATGAACTGATGTGAATGGGTACAGATTAGTAATGGGTAACTATTAATACTGAACTTTTTTTCTAATGGTACTGATGACTATGCAGAATGAGGTCTCAAGTCTAAATTGTCTCTTGCTGCTTCAATTCAACTTTGCTCCAACAGGACCTCTTTTGTTTATAACGTCTCTGATACGAGTATTACCAACTATGGCCACCCGGGAAGTGGAGATACTATGAGACCATTAGCTAAAGGAAGTTATATCAGGAAGGTGTTATGTGAAAAATAGAATATCAAGGAAAAGAAGAGGTAAAGCCAGCACACCAACCAGCATGAAAGGTTATTTTATATGTTATCAAATATAGCCATCTCCCAAGGCCAGGCCCATTAGCTCTTTTACGAAAGTATGGTTTCACAGGTCGTCAAAGTATACAAATAGGTAAATATCGCGCTCTATTCAGGTTTAAAGCATTGGAGATTAGTTCAAAGTATTCCGGATTATCAGCATCGAATTTTTCACTCAAGCTGACGTTAATACGGATATTCTGGTATTAATTTTTCTTCGTCTGTATCTCCCATCATACGTTCACAATATGAGGTTTTCCTTCACTAGACTGATGCATCCACGAATGTGGCTTCCTAACCAAAATCAGAGATTAAAAACTAAAAATATATTCTGCGGCGTCTTCTGAAAAAGGTGGCTGTGCCAATCTCATTGAAAAAACCAACTTCGTTAGCGGACATTTTAACGAGCCAGGGATATGGGCCCAACAGCTTCTTTCTCAGGAGAATGTGGTAGACGAATAAAATAACGGCAACCCTGTTTTTTTTTTGTTTTTTCCTTTTTCTTTTCCACCAAGGCCTAGAAAGATCGATGAATATGCCCTCAACGCGCACTTTTTCTCACCAATGTGGGGGATCCTATTAATTTAATAAGGAGCTCTCATTTAACGTGGAGGATATTTTCACATGCGTCATCCCGCACGCAGAAACAGAAAAAGTCGAAAAAACTAGAGCATCATCCGTTGTTAGAAGGTAGGCACCAATAAACCTGATAAGGAAGGCAGGTCCTGGTAGTTCTGGCTTTGAATAATTAGAGCAAATACATTCAATATTCTTGTATCTCAAAAAAGAACGTCAATAAATTTAATGAGTATAAAGGTGTTTAACACCAACTTATTTGCGTTTTGTCATATTTCATGAAAAATCCGTGAACAGATATTAATCTGAGCCTAGTTACACAACCCCATGAACATTAATTATTAGTTGGTCATTATAAGTAGTAATGCCAGGTTACACAATGGCATATTAATACACGACGCCAACCTAAAATAATAATTACACGTCAACCTAATATAATATAAACAACGTCAAACTAATACACAATGTCAATAAAGCACCTACTATAAATGTAGAAAGGCCAAACAGACCCTACAGCAACCCTGGAGGTTGATACGATTTCTAACAAAGAATTACAACGTATGAACTTAAATACTCTTATTCAAAATATTGTATTTTTCGTGGGAAGACTACAAGGATCGTTATTCCTTGTAGAACTGTTATTCGTTGTAGAACGTTAATCCTTGTTGTTAAGTACAACATGTGTACTTAAATACTCTTATTCAAACTATTGTATTTTTCGTGGGAAGACTTATGTAGAACTTTCAAATTGTCAAATTTGAAAGTTCGACAAGGAACGCTATTCCTTCTCGAAATGACATATATCAAGGGAGTTTTCAAATATGGAGTACGTAGCAGATTGTGCGAATATGGAATATATTTCCTGAATCATCTGAGCGTCTTCTCAGGGGGTGATGAAATAAATTTACGGATGGATTTCACATTTCGTTCACAAGACCCAGCTTTCCTGGTGGTACGAACAGCAAATTCGGACCCCCCCCCCCCCCCCAAAAAAAAGTCTTCAAGGGCTGCAGCATCCTTCGGTTTTTCGACCCATGAAAAGGTCTTATAAACAGCTCATTTGCTTATCGGAGTCTGAGAGTGTGACCAAAAACGTTAAAAAATACGAAGAAGCCGAATCCCCTCATCATCACTTGGGGTCGGGGTGGGGTGGGGGGTCCGATAATACTTGAATTACACAAAAACTCCACGTTTTTTCTGCATTCAAACTCCATGTTCGTCCCCTAATTAGCACAGCAAAATTAAACTGGATTACTTATGCCATTGTGATCTATTCGGCAAGCTGATGAAAGTAGATGTTTTGCCGATCTTGAAATAGACTAAGCACAATATGGTATTTGACGGAGGAAACGAACAGAAAAAGTCAACTTTTGTGAAGTTCTAAAAAATTTGAATGTGACCTGATATTTTACTTAGTTAAACTCGCTCAAAAATTTCATTTGGGAGATAGGAAATTTAACGCACTGTCTAACGGTATAATCAATTTTGAATTTACAGTGAAAATTGAGCGAGTTTTGGTAATTTTGGAGTCACAAGGTCGAAAACATGAAACAGTCTAAGCGAACTAAAAAAATAAGCACACTAAAAAAAACCACAGTCATGCAGCATGGCTATAAGAGCGAATTTTCGAAGTTTTCGGCATCTTCCTCCTCCGCCTAAAATTTTCTGAAAATTAATTTTCGGCCATTGTTTTCCCGACTTGATACCATACAAAATTAAAACAGGAGTAGTTTTACGCAAAGTAAAAATTGGGGTGGAAGGAGGGGGAGGGGGAAATCAAAAATGTTTTGAATACCAGAAGAGTAGGTATTGGATACCTACGACCTACGTAACAAATTTTTTGTTCCATTTTTTGCCGAGTAACACCTCGGTTTGTAGATTTTCCAACGCTGAACACGATGGTGAAGTCAGAATTGCGATATCCCATTCCGTTATCAGATTAGAGCAGACGAACCAGGAAGAACATCTCAAGAAATAACCACGTTCCTTCATCTTCAAAGTGCTCCAGTTTGAGAATGGAATGAGATATCGCAATTCTGATTTCACCATCGTGTTCAGCGTACAAAAATCTTTAAAATGAGGTGTCACTTGTCAAACTTTTTCATTTTGGGAATTTATGGGTAATTTTCCCCCCCTAAAACTCCCCAAAACTCCCCCTTAGAGTGACCCGATTCTGCCCATCTTCGAACTTAGCCTGTCGATTGCCAAGACAGATTTTTCGTGCAAATTTGAACTTTTTATCTCAATTCTTTCGAGAGTTATCGTCTGGAATGACACATACATATATAAATATATAAATATATATAAATATATAAATATATAAATATATAAATATATAAATATATAAATATATAAATATATAAATATATAAATATATAAATATATAAATATATAAATATATAAATATATAAATATATATATATATATACATATAATTTTTGGTGTCTTTCGGCAGTGAATTCAGGATGGTCTGAAACGGATTTTGGTATAAAAATCTTCCGGAAATTCGAGTTTTAAAAATTTTGGACCGAGAACAATAGCTTCCTTTTCTTCGAAAATTCGCTAAAAACAATGAGCGGACTAAAATAAAAAACAAAAAAGAATAAGCGGACTTGGAAAAAAAGTTACGGGACATTCATTGCAAATTACTTGCAGACTCGGTCTCCGAAGTTAAATATACTTTAAACCGGGACAACCTGATATGACATTTTTCCTCAACTCACTAGAACAAGTAACTATTTGCATACCTACCATCATCTTCACGTGGGTAATGCCCGAAGAGAAGAGATAAGAAATTTATACGTATCTTTTTATTGGCTTCCACTTGACACTTTATGGTCGAGAGCCATCGTAAGACTCAAAATTAGCTGTTTTTCAAATTGGCGTGCTCTCTCGCCTTCTTGGTACCTTCGTGCTGAAGTCGGTTCTTACCACAAAAACCACGGTACAGGTCTAGGAAGTGGTTTTCGAAAGCTCACTAGACCCCCTGGACGGCTTCCAAACATCATTTAAAAGCGGGGACGGGTCGACATAAAACGAAAATCGCGACCATTTGACGACCTGTGCGAATTTCCCCGGCGGTCCAAATCTGTCCTAAATGTCAAAGAGCGATGGCATTTCTTATGGTAAAAAAAACCAGTACGCGATTGTCGAGTGGTTCGGGAGCAGTTATGAAACTAGACGGTGCGAGGAATGGGCAGTTGCGGCCCACAGGTTTTTCGTCCTACGTGACTTTCTACTTGGGAGACGTCCAGGGCGAGATCCTATTGAAACGAAAGGTCCTGTTTATCGAGACGTCGAATTACAAGGCGGCAAGTATTATCAATCTTTGCTTTCATAGGAAGCCTCAATTGATCGGCGAATAACTCAAACTATTTGTAAATGGAATGAAGTTTATTTAACTGTCATGTTTATATTAATGTTGCAAGGATCTTCTTTTTCAATGCTGGTTGATGAAAGTTTGAAGGACGATTGAGATCCAGGTGTTATTTTTTAAATTAATTACTTTTTTTTGTGTTTTCCATTAAATAACGGTTAAAAACCGCTGTACGGCGTACAGACAGAAATATTTTTATTGCAGTTTTGGATTCTACATACCTTGAAACGTAAGCCATCAAATTTTGAGGGGGGGGTAAGAATTTTTTTTTTCTTGCTCGAGTCCAATGGTTCATTATTGAAAATAAACCAAAAAACACCTGGATCTCAATCGTCCTTCAAACTCCCATCATCCAGCATTTAACTGTCATCATCGATTTCGAATGCCCTTTGTGACCTATGTCGATGACGATTTCAGTGAATAGATACAGACGGTTTGCTACGTATGACGATACTCTCTGTTCCTCTACAGCTTCTTTCTTGCCTTTATAGTCAATACTTGAAACTTATTGCTCAATACTTGAAACATTGCTGATACCATGATGATGGTATCAGCACTGCAAATTAGCTATTAGGGGTATTCACGGTCGGGCCGTTGTCGACGTGTTAACGAGTTAAATGTGTTAAACTGGTTAAACGTGGAGAAAATCGGTCGCAAAGATGTTATCAAAGTGCGTTATCACTTGTGTTAAGTTAACTGAGTCCGAGGTGTGGTAAACGTCGACAGCAATCATGTTATCTGTGTTATCAGTTTTCTGACGAAGATTCAAAATGGTGGGTTAGGTACTGTTGTGCCGTGTTTTATATTTCTTTCCTGATAAACAGTTTTAACAAGTTTAGGGTCGCACTTTTGAATATAAGTGAATTACCTGGACATGAAAACAACTTCAAGTTCTTGGAGACTTTCCTCCCAGATTTCCTCCTCCTCGTCAGTGAATTCGGAGTTGATGATATTAACTATTGTTTTTGTAACAATTTCGTCAACTTGGTTTTGTTTTTGGCTCTTCTTCGGCATTTTTGTAAATAAAAACTCACAAATGTAAACAAACGTCAAATATCATAACCTAGGCGGGAAGGTAGCAAAATACCGAGGAGGACGTTGTTGTTGTTTTTTTACATTTCACCCGGAGATTCACCACCGAAGTGCTCCATGGCTAACTGCTAGTAATATAATCATACCACCACCACCACCACCCGGAGATTCGTGATAACACGTTAACACGTTACCGAGGGCCAGGGTGCCTCATGATTTTTCTGAGGACGAAGTTTTCTACTTAGCACGTTTAACTCGGCCAGCTCAACCGTGAATACCCCTTATGGATGGTAACTATAATCTTACTATAACCAGTCCCTCTGTCGATTCAAGTCATCGCCAATTTCAAGGTAACTAGATATTAGCATAAGTATTATTATTACACTCATAAATTGGCAATTGGCATTGGCTCAGTAGGTACGTGATGGAAATGTTATGCTCTCTATTCGAGAGATCTCTGGATATTTATGAGGGGGAAGTTGGCAGATTTGTACAGGATTAGGCATGTACTTATTGCAATATTTTCCAGTCAGCTTCATCAGCAATCTGAAGGAGTTGTGTCATCAATGGAAAGGGGGGAAAAAAAACAGTAAACAGAAAGAAAAATGTGGCAAAAGAAAGCGGACAATATGCGTTCTGTGCTGGGCAAAGTGTAGAACACATTCGTGCATGCGTGAAACAACGCCTGTTCATTTATTCTGGTTCATCGCCACAATATGACAGTAAGTGAATAGGAGATATTGGGTACGGTGATGAATATATTAATAAGATAAGCTTGGCAATCAATAACTAAAGAAACTCCCCTTCGCGATTAGTCAAGGTACAACTTCGAGCCAAAGGGAGTAAATTTCAAAAATGTCTCAAACATACGCGCTTCTCGTGCATCATATCGCTTCATCATTAATTAGTGCTTGGGTGGGGGCTTCGGTTCCAAATTACGATCATAAACATCGAAGGATCGAACTTTTCAGGCGAACCGCGGTTAAAACCTCGATAATAATTCATACCAACCTCACCGCTGAAATTAGGCATACGCAACCACAAATGAACACATACGCTTAACCACTAGTAGGCACCTACGAACCTACCTAGTCATTTTCATGAAGCTCCAAGTTATCACACCCAACGATCACCTCAGAAGGCCAAACAGTTTCGTGACGTATGCGATACCATAATTCAATAACATGAAATATTATCTTTCCGGAAGAATCGACCCCTTCCCAAGTCACGCAACTAGTCAGATTCATTGGATTAATAATATTGTAGGGCTCTCGGCGCTTTATATCCCGACACTGAAAACGGTTTCAATTGCAGCAATTTCGAACTTGGCTGCAGTTTTTAACACAGATAAATTTGTTTTCTCCTGTGGGTCAGGCCGAATTTTGGTTCACGACAGAAATCCCTATCTGTACCTAGGTAAAATGTATCCCCGTCAGTTTTCATACCACGAAAATCGTTAATCACTCGTTGGAAAGCTCCCGATTTATAGTAAAACGTCACGCTGCCAAAATCCTCCCTCCCCTAGACACTATTCCATAAAACACCATTATCACTGTTAACCGATTTTGCGTGAACCGATGAACAAAATTCGGTGTTTCAGACCAATCATAACCACTGTTTGCGTGTAATTTATTTCTGTGGTAATTAATTGAAGCTAGGTAGGTACCTACAGGTATGTACCGTTACTTACTAGTTTGCATCAGTATGAAAGATGGTGGGACTGAGCTGGGTAAGAGTGACAATAACAATTTGTTCATTTCAATATCAACAGTGCCATTCCAAATGCCTTTCTAGATTTGTATAATCATGATACAAATATTTGGCAGATGTACGAACCAAAAACATATCCATGACTTATTGTTTTTTTGTTACAATTTTGAAAAAATTATTGCCTACTACTAGTCTGTGCCAAACTGAATAATTTCCACTTTTCGAGGAAATTTAGCGTATAAAAGAGTCAGGGCTCAGTAAATAGGAATACCTATCATTTAAATAGGACGAACCCAATGACAAATGTTGCCAAATTATCATCAGTCCAGCCTCGAGCCGGTATCTGAAAAATCCACTTGGTGTGACAGTTATCTGTATCCAGCCAATTATCTGTATCACGAACAAAACTCACGTGAATTTAGACTTTTCACGGGTTTCAAGGATTTCAACAATATTAGAAAAGTTCAAATTTTGGTACCCTACAGCGAGGCATGTAATGGCCCGTTTCTGTACTTGTATAATAACTATATAGACAGGATATGAATTATACACAGTTTCATAGACAAGGAGTTTCTATATGACACATGAAAACAACATGATACATGAAAAGTTGAATACCTACTGAGTTCAAAAGCAAACTTAATAAAAGTAAGTGGGACCTAACTAAAAAATAATTAATTGTGACTTAATGTAAACGAATTTTTTCTTCATGGTATTATACCACTTCTATCTAACTTTGTAGTTGAGACTCCAAATCCCAGCACGAGTCTAACTCTTCGGGATGCATCATTTCATTATACTACCATCCTTCATTATACTTACTAGCTTTTATGTGATTACAAATAAATCCATTTACTGAAGGGGGAAAACCAGATTAAGAGTGTATATACACCAATATTGGACGATTAGAAAGCGCTCCTTATACACATCATTCTTTAAGGAATTTTTGGAAGACATTTTTGGGACATGGTGGTGAAGTTGAGTTGGTGAGGAGGTTAGGAAAAGTTTAGCATGTTCCACATTTTTTCTCTCCACAGCGGAAAAGGTTAATATAAACCCCATGACGTACCAAATTGTGGTGAAAGATTTGGTGAGAGGGTGGTCTCAGGTATCCAGGATCTATTAAGGTAAAATCTACTCAAGAAGAACATAAAGGAGAAATGAAAATCACCCATTTCCTGGAATCATGTAGGTAAGTATTCGAATAATAGCGAGATGCCTTTTCAAAATTCCGAAGTCCATTCCGCAGCACGCTCTCACACTGTTGCTAAGTCGTCTGCCAATACTCAATACTTCATAATTCTCGATACCTGCGGCTAACATAATGTATTAACTTAAGTGTTAACCTGACTTCAGAAAAGATATATACATATATCTTACAAAGATTCTTGTCTCTACCGTTAACCCGCCACCGATTGAGGGCGCACAGAAAAGAACCAGAACAGTAGTACAACTACGCATAATAAAATGGTTACGGACCAGAACTCAGATTCCACGTGAAGTCCAGAGGTCCTAGTTTGGGACTCATTTAATTATCCTCGCCCGTACACCGTTACGATATTCTTTAATTTTTATTTCTTGTTGAAGTTAACTTATTGCATGGATGACGAAAACCTCCTCCTCCATCCTCCTTACTAACTTCTTGTCATCGCGCTCCGTTGGTTTTACAATACCTATGTTGACTCTAGAAGGCAGAACCTTGTTAGTTCTGCAAGACGGAATTATTGCCTTTGCATACATTTGTCACGGACTAACGCATTTTTTTAGGGCGAGAAGAGCGAATATGAAGTTGATTTTGACAGAGAGTGAGAATTGAGGTTGTAATGAAGGTTCAGCTTCCAAAATTCGTTTTTTATGAGTCAAAAACCTGGGAAATTACCATAAACTTGCATAATAACACTAGAAGTAGTTTCAACAGGTGAACCAAGACAAGTAAATGGCACTTTCAATGGTCAAAGATAATTTGTCAAAAATAGGAGCTTATTTCGTGTTTTCGGGGGCCAAAATCGGTGGAAACCATCAACAATAGCTATTTCAATAATTTCACATGAAAGAAGCAATAAATGTATTTCCAACATTCTTTTTACGAGTTAGAATGTTGAATGATAAGGATGTAACAAAATCTTGCGTGAGAGCTCTTTGTAAGACGTCACACAACAGCAACTTAGGAACCGAATGTTTACTTGATTAAAAACGTAGAGTTATTCATTTTAGGTGAGGTATAACAAGTATTGTTCATAGGCAATCCGTTTGGTCTTCATCGAGAAAAAAGTTATCAATTCGTGTCTTATATTGCCGACGAAACGTTTTCAGCGACTTTGACGCCATTTTGACAGCGTCGGGCACTCGAACGGTCATAGCATACTGTGGTTTTACTTTTACACGAGGCTGACTTCGTTAGGATGAATGCAGCTCTGGTTTGATCATAGGGAAATAACCATGGGTCGGAAATCAGCCGATTTTGGTTTATTATTTTCAATAACGAACCGCTGGAATCGAAAAAAATAATGAAAAAAATATGTATCCCCCCCCCCCCTCACACACACACAAAATGTTACGGTTTTCGTTTCAAGGTACGTACGCAGATTACGAAAATGGAGGCAAACAATTTTTGTCCGTCCGCCGAGCTTGGCACTACCTATTCTTAGTTTCCATGAACCAAAATCGTAGGAATTATTTCATTTAAAGAAAGACGGTTGTTTTGGTATTTGTTGAAAGATACTAGTTTGTTGTTCGCGGCCAACGTAGAAATATAGATATAACTTACCTGGTTTTGAAAATCACCTATTTTCAAAATTGTGAATCGAGGAGAACGCTCTGTCCGCTAGGACTTGAGCCACTCTTAGCACAGTGACGCTATCGCCATTAAAATAAGAGGTATTTTCAGTAAGTATGTCTCGCACACGAGAAGTACAATCTAATCCCAGTCTCTAATTTCAAATAGGCAAAAAATTAAATAATTGCATTTCGATGAAAGGAACTGACTGCATTCCATGTTTGGATAGACATCTGATAGGCGTATATTTAGCGTTAAGGGGCTAGACGTACACTTATTGGAAATACAGCTCACGAGGGTCGGGGATAAGGAGTAATTTTCCTCTCAAGGAGATGTCTCTGTTGTTACCTTTTAACAACTATGTTTCCGCGATCCCTCGCCCAAGAAACGGGGCACACCGAAGGTGAGGGCCATTGTGCAATGGCATCATCCACGTTTTATTCACAGCTGTAATTTCCACAGGAAGAGGGCGCGTTCCGAGAGAAAGCATCTGTTCCTTTTCGCTTTCAAGTAGGAGGCTCCGGTATTACCGAAGAAAACAGTTCTTGCCGAGTGGTCATTGTTGACACCTCCGTCAAAGCAGGTGGACTCGCCCGGGATGAAATATCCGTCAAACCAATAATATTTCTCCGCAACGGCCGCATTTTATTATCTTCTAGTTGAAAACAACGGTGGAAGCAGGTGCTGGCAACCGCATACCATATGCCGAGCTCTGTATTCGGTTTTGACTAGGTATTAATACCATTCAAATAATCCCTTATCTTCTTCTCTCCATTTATTCACACTAATTACGGTTTAATAATAAACCTATTGAACCGTCATACGATCATTTAAAGTTTCAAAGTACCTACATAACATCCGAAAACCGTAAGAAAAACACTTCACGCCAGTGAAAATTTTCGAGCCACAGTATTCCGAAAATTGGATCCCCTATTTTCCACCCCTTGGAGACGGCTGACAGTATCGCCAAGCTTCGACGCACAACTATACCCCAAATGGGACCGACATGCCGAATTTCATTTAGGTCCAGCGGTTTCAGAGAAATACTACGGACGATGGACGTTTCCAATTTTCAGGATCGAATGAGACCACACGGAGAATTGTATGACGAACCGTTCGTTGACAATAAGCATAATCAAAGCGTGAGTCAAATGGAACAACTCCTGCCCATTTATCAGAGATGGAGAACAGCTGATTAGAAGTTGTTTCGCGATATTATTTAATCCGAAAACAAAATTGGTATTTTGAATTTAATTTATAGGTACTTTTTTTTGCCTTAACAACTGCCCATGCAGAAATAGTACGTACCTATACCTACTGATGAACACACACAATATGAGAAAACTCACAGACGTACCAGAGAAAATTATATGAAATTAATGTGAGAATATTTGGATTTATACCCGGACCCACACAATGCATATTTCAAAACAGGAAATCTAATAAAGGCAAACAGTAAAGGACAAAAAATCAGCTTAAAATCCTCCAACTCATCATTATTAATGAATATTAAACCATTCCAATTAAATTAACATTAATATTTAATTATTCCGATAAAAAAGAAAACATCATTTAATTTTTTTTTAAAGAGTGTGAAACAAAGATGGTTTGAAAACATAGAGAGGTGGAACAGTGGATTCATGATTTACGGCCGTTAGAAATCCGAGACAAATTAAAAAGAAATTAAAATTAAATTACAAGAAAAATTATACCAATAAAATAAATAAGAACCTAATACTGTGGAAATTAACAATATTATTTTGTTTGATTTACCTCACAAGCATCACCGTGGCAGCAGTAAAAAGTGACGGTAATTTCGTACGTACTGAATTACATATTTTAACGAAATATATCCAGAATCAAAATGACCAACTGATGTTATGAGGAAAAATAAAAATTAGTTTGACCCTAAGTGCACCTACGCTCCGAATTTCTGTTCCGATTTTTCGTTCCCTGGCTAGTTACCAAATTGGTTCAAAATTTGGATATGAAATGGAAAAAGGCAGTGAAATTTCACTACTTGACCATGCGATTACAGGGGATGGGCGGCGGAATACAATTATGAATATCACTTCAATTCCTCAACTTATGGTTCAATTATAAAAAAGTCCTCGAATAATATTGACTCATTTTACTTGCACTATTGGTACTCTACATTTAATGGAGTGGCGTGAAGTACTCAAGTAGATACACCAAGTTTCCAGTACATAGCTAATTATTTCAAAACCCTGACCGGTAAAATCGGACTTCGCAATTTCGAATTTCGCTGCCAGAAAGTAATTCAGTTTGACATCAACTCTTCGTCTGCTCAGTATACCTACGACATGAAAACATAAGGACGATATCACAAGTTGGTGTATCACTTAAGAAGCTAACGGTGCCTTCGCGTGTAAGAGGAACGCTGCGCTAGGCAGCTGAGTAGCCGCCTCTGGAATACTGATGAATCGTCACTAGTCACATCGTCGTCTTAGTTAAATATTGGAGACACAACAATTCGCTCAAACACGAGTCGAGCAACGCGAAAAGTTAGGATCGAAGAACAAACTACATCGTGACAACAAACTACGTAGGATTTATTGCCATATGAGTAATAATTTTTCTGTACAGCGCTTCAACGGGATAACTAATATTAATGTAGGTATATGATGGCTGTTTGACCGTCATGTACGCGAGTCTTTGGTACATCTGTAGAGATACATCTGAATATTTGCCATTGTTGTTTTCTTGTAATTTGTGGAGTTGGAAGTTGGGCTTTCATTACAGTTAGGAGAATGTATAGAATCTTGAGGAGTTCTTCTGTTGGCTGTGACGTGGATACAGGTTCAGGTCTTCGTAGGTTTATGTCGGTGGGTCATTATATGTACTCCATTATTTGTTCACTGTTTTTCCAACATTTTCTTCCATGCTCTCTGGTATCGTACAAAATGATAAAACGCTCCAAAGTCCTTGTCACATATTGGACATACCTGCAGAAATGTTGGCTCTTCATTTATTGTTTCTTTCATGTGCAATAATTGAAATAGCTATTTTTGATGGATTCCACCGAATTTGACCCCCAAAAACACGAATAAGGCTCCTATTCTGATTACAAATTATCTTTGATAATTGATAGTGCCATTTAATTGGCTTGATTCACCTGCTAATACTACCTCTAGTGTTACTATACAAATTATGGTGATTTCAGACAATTTTCCAGGTTTCTGACATTATAACAAATGAATTTTGGGAGCTGAACCTTCGTTACAACCGCACTTATTCACTCTTTTGTCAATATCAACTTCATATTCGGTCTTCTCGCCCTAAAAAACATGTAAAAAAAAGAAAAGCTCGTGTTCACTTAAACTTCAAAAAAACCTACCATTTTTCACCCGTAAGACCCCTGGGTGTATTCGGAACGGGCCGAAAATCTTCGGAGCACAACTACCCAAATGTGTTCCCAAATGTGGAACCAAACTGTGTGCGGAAGAACGACCATTTTAGACCAAAATTTAACCTAAATTTAAGGCTGAAACTTCGTTAGAACCTCAATTTTCCACTCTTGTCAAAATCGACTTCATATTCGGTCCTTCAGTACTCCAACTAGTAATACTACGGATTCCTCCGGAAGGTATGGTAATTTGTCTTCTAATACTAGCGGAAATAAGCCTTTAGATATAATACGATAGTTATAGGCTTCTGATTCTTAAAGGAGAAGAAGGGAGGGAACTTAAATCACTTGCGGCGGAGAAGTGGAAATCCATAGCAAAAAACTACAGGATAAAAATAGAAATAGTCTATTTCCACGTCAAACTAACAAACTGTAGACCGGTTTCGGTTGTTATACCATCATCAGTAGAATTATCGTGTACCTACTGATGATGGTGTAACAACCGAAACCAGTCTACAGTTTGTTAGTTTGACGTGGAAATAGACTATTTCTATTTTTATCCTGTAGTTTTTTGAAGAAGGGAGGGGTCTAGGACACTCATAATATGTACAGCCTATCTTATGGTAGAGAGGTAGCTATCGGTGATCATTACGTGTGTGCAGAGGAGCAGAAGGGCCTCTACGAACGCTCTCCATCCCTACGAATCCGGCGCCAGCCTTCTTCCTCCCCTTCAGATACAGCAACAGCGCATTTCGAATGAATTATTCTTCAAGTTGGAGAGATGTTTGCTCGTCGGGATTGCCCGAACGACAGCGGCTTCGTGCACAAAATAAGTTAAACACAGACAAAAACCTAAACGGTCTACGGAAAAATGGTGGATGGATGATGGCGGGCGCTAGAAGGTGGAATTACAGGGCAACGGAGCTATACAAGAGGATACTCTTTTATTTACAGGCATCTGTCTCCTAGCTTCATCGCCCCCCCATCCACCGCTTAACAATCATATACTATTTAAAAATGGTGCCGTTCTCCGTAGATTATAAAGGAAAAGGACGCGGCAATGGCGGATGTGTCAGTCATCAACTATTTACGACGTCTCGTTTACCTAGCAGAAAAATAGGAAACGAACTAACGCCCGTCGACGCTTAATATATGAGTTCCCGAGACAGGGAGAATATTTTCACTTTTTCGACGTAATGTTTCATCTGAAAAATTGATGCAGAAACAAACACTGGATACGTGAAAGTATGTTTTAAGATAATGGTGGGGGCCTTCGCGTTGAAGGTCGGAATTGGCGTTTTGTTCCGCACCTGGTGATCGAGATGATGGGAGAAGGAAACTAGCGGGAACACGACTATTTCGTACTGCATATTCATGCGGTGATGTATGATTCACTGTGTGGTTCAATGGGATCTTATGTATATCATGAAGTGGATATCGACCATTTCTATTGTCCCCTTTTGGTTGTCCGAAAATTGCCAACGGAGAAGATTTATAAGGACGGGATGGAGTATAAAATGAAACTATTTCAAATGGTCTTTAAACGCTATAGATTAATTTAAATGCAAATCAATAAATTGGAAAATAAAAATTGTAAATAACTGTGCAACTGGGTATTTCAAGCTAAACTTTGAGTAGGTACTTCAAGCTCTTACTTCAAGATGCAACAATAAATAATAATACACATGAGTCAGTAAAAAAGGCAGTTTCCGTGCACCTACATCCAAAGCGTGGTACTTCATCTCACAATACAATTAGATGATTAATTACGAGTATAATAAATCTAAAATTTGTGTCTGTCACCAATCATAATTTATTGTGCCGGTATTAGTGGTTGAATACCTGGGTAGTGATTATGATTTTTCAAGGCCAATGTGTCTGTAAACTATTCGAACACTTTTTTTTTAATCAGCGATACACGTTTCACCACCCAGCATTGAAGGTATCGATTAACTGAACCTAGTGCTCAATTCTCTCGACTCTTGATTTATATTTCAGGTCCTTAGTTGTTCTTTTTCTCTAAATTGTAGAAACATTTAAATATATTAATGTACAGCCCCCGTGAGTCTACAAAATTCAGTGGTAGGAAGGTCAAGGGAAAAATGCGAAAATGCTGGTTTCCACACTTAACATAGGTATGTTTGCAAACATCATGTATGGTGGAAATTTGTGAAAAGATCATTTCTCTCGCGTAGCAGTGCAGAGGTTAATGACTGTCATTTTTCAACCGTAGATCAAACAAGAGTCAGAAAGTCATAAAATATCATAAAGGCAAACACCCACGGATATATCTAACCAGTGAATTTTTTAGCCCTGGCAGTGAATTTTTTGGTCGTAATTATGTACTGGGTTTTCCGAATAATCAAGATTTTAAAACATGAATATGTTTTTGGGCTGGGGGACGATCCGAAATTTCCAACACCAAAAAATGTATTGCTGTAATTCCCCAGAAGATAATTAATTGTATTCCTGTTTTGACCTACGACGATGAAATTCGAAATGGAGCCTCTGTGTTTGTGGTGAGTAAGAATGATAAGGTGCGGGAGCCTCCCAAATCAGTTGAGGGAGCCTTTCTTCAATCCCAAAATTTCTCCGTTTAACATCATAAAAAAGATTTTAAACCACATGATTAAATGTTTTTCCGCGAAAGCGGAGAAAATGTGGTTTTTCCAAGAGCCAACAGAATCACATTTCCTAACGAAAACCTCAAATTTAAGAGGGTCAGTTTGCCTTTGACTTCCCTCCCGGTCACTGGTTCTAGCATCCGAAACCCCAACACAACAGAATCTCTGGAGTTAGAAACATTGTCGATTTCCACTAAGATTACACTGTAATCGGTTTAGATGACCGTCAGTAACAAACAGTTGACCGAAAGCGGTATAACAGTGTATTTTGTTCGTAATGGACATAGACAACGGTTACATAACTCCGAAAGTGGTTTCAACGGGACTCGGAAGGTTGCGTATTCAAATCACGTCGGGGTCACCAATCTACATGTAACGTACCTAGGTATAATTGTATGGGATACCTTATGTCGTTATTATTTTTATCGGACTCAGTTAAATGCAATCGTGTCGCAAACGCAAGTCAAGTAAGTAATTTTCATTTTGGTTTCATCATCATTCTAATAAAACGGGTGATCAAATTGAATAAAATTGGAGTACATTCCACGAGTGCGGTTCCCCACACACAAGTTCATCGCGAGCGATTAGTTGTTCACAACAGGAATTGGTAGTGGAATGGCACGACAAATTCATCACCAGCAATTTCGTCACCAACAGAAACTTATCTTCAAAATCCGACTCTTTTTATCAAATTGTTCACATTTCGGACCAACTCAGAGAACTTGAGGGGTTTGAAATGGGCATACAAGAACTCCCTGTGTAATGCGCATTCTGAGGTCGTGGCAGAGGTAACAGGTTTCGTCCTTTTGGATGTTTTCAGTATTTAACTGCTTCTTATGAGGTAACCTAAGCACCTAATTTTGTTGGTATTTTCATTTCCACCTTGTCAAGCAGAATTCCTTGTCAGGAGGTGAGGCACAGGCTTTCACAGCTTCCTCGATCAGCTGATTATGAGGAGGTGAACTACAGCAAGCCCTCAGTTCGGAATTCTGTCTGGCAAACGTTCAGCGTCTCAAATACTTGTATTATCCACAAACCCAACCACGGAAAACTCCTTCGTAACGTTCGACGATGGTGATTTTCAAAGATTGACTCGTTCGAATCAGTCGAATCGAAGTGAACGTAAAGCGCCAAAAGGAAATGAGTCATTGAGATAACATGGGCGAAATCAGCTCGGTCATCAACAGAACTGCAGATGAAGTTTATTCGTGAAGGAGCTTCAGTGCGATGAGTCCGCATTAAATCGCCAGCTGAACCCAGTTCATTCCTTACAGTTCCGAACCTATAACATCGACACTTGTTGACTCTTCCAAACTCTTTATTAGAACAATGCCTGAGTTATATTTACCGGCTATTAATACCACTGACAACTAGTTAATGCACTTTTTCGTTTTGTTAATTTTAATCATTTCAATCAATTTATTCCAATTTGGGCTAATTTTGGATGAAAGTTCCAGTCTTGCCGCATGGCTATAAGAGCGAATTTTCGGAGAAATATTCGTGCAATTTGTAAAAAGGTGAAATAGCAAGAAATCATAACACTTTCTGTAAAATTATACCTATCATTTTTTCGTGATTTTATTCATTTTTACACATTTTTGACCCTTATAAAGTCAAATCAGACCCACTATCTTTTGAGAAAAATACTTGTACCATCGAAATAGTCCCTCCGTCGTAAATCACCATTCACGGCCCATTCACTTGTCGCTTTGTTGTTTAATGTACTACGGCCGAGCTCAAGGGTACAACCGTAGTACCTACCGAGCTCTTCCAGCCCCGCACGTCAATGGGGGCCTTCGTATTCCGTTTGCTACATTTTTCATCGAAAGCCAAGAGGGCGGAAATGTCTTACATCTCCCTTCACAAAGTGAATAAAGCGCTCAGGTTTTGTCCACAATGTAATCCACTTACCCGTTACATGGCAATACCTTCCCACGAGCGACCAGTCACAGTAATCCATAGTAAATAGTACTAGCAAAGGGTGTGTGGGAGTAAATAATGACTTACGTAACACCAAGTTCAATCAGCGAGACTGGAGATGCCGTATTACTTACCTGCAACAATAAACGAAAGGTTCATCAGAGATAATTAACAAACAATTATATTTATTTATTTATTCATATACGGGCGAGCCCAATTACACACATCGCTTAATCAGTAAAAAAGTAATCACAATACAAAAAACGTCATTTAACTATAGAAGAAACCTAATCACCACATCAGGGATATCAGGCACATGGATGCTGTTACTTAGCATATCCCTATGAATCTCTGGATCCTTAACATATCGATGATCATACAGGTAAACCTACAGATGAACTTGAATAATCTCAATGCTGCAAGTTAGGTAGAGATGATGGGTAATGAACACATTTTGGTCTAAATTGAGAAATACAGAGTGGAAATTGATCGGATACTGATTGCACCTGATATGAATGAATGACACCTTATTTCCTGAATGCACCTAAGGGTAGAGCGAGCATCGAAACAAGAAAACTGTGTAGCTACGTATAGCGCTGGGGTGTTTTTTATTTATGTTCCCCATTTTTGAAATCAAACTGCTACGCGAAAACTCTATAAAAAACGCTGCAAATTATTACACAAAGGTTTATTATTTACCTGTATAGATGCCCCTTCTGCGTAGATCACTGTTTTCTGTGGTCAATACCCTCGAGCTCCCTCCAGGAAAGCCCTAAATCGAGTACTGGAGCCGGCCCCGGGATTAAAGTTTCCGACATATGCGCGGGGATTCAATAATTCAATCATTAATTATTTTGTAGTTATTCATGAAGCATAAGGCAAAAACCGTTGTGTAATAATTTACCTGTATAGGCGCCCCTTCTACATAGATAGTATAATGAACAGTTGTGCAATAATGTGTCTTTGAGTAATAATTTGCCGATGTGTAATAATTTGCCGATCAATAATACTTCAACGTTTGTTCAAGTTTCACTGCCTATCAACAAACTCCAAAAGAGCCATCATTTTTCAAATGAAATAATATCACAGAACAACCAACTCGACTTCATACTCCGTGAATATAATCATGTACTCCCTAGCAATGAATATCTCGGGCCGATTCCCGATTGTTAGCGCGTCCCTAATGATGATTTTTGGGCTAAATGTATACAATTTCAATAACCCTGCTGTTGAAAATGCCTGTCGGTGCAAACGTCTGGGCCTTACTGTGAACGAACGGCTGGACGTACAATGCTCCGGGTGGTCTTAAAAAACTCCCAAGTTCGAAAACTATTTAAAACCGTAAAAAAATTCGAGATAACGGTGTCCTGGAGATTTCAACCCTTAATTTGAACCCCTTACACATTAACGCTGAGCTCAGAGGAGCAACTAGACCCCAAACGGGACCAATAAACCGAATTTCGTCAATTTTGGCTCATGGTAATTAAGAAAAGTGCTCCGTACGGCGTACGGTTAAAATTTTTTTTTCATGCTCGGTTCTAAAGGTTCATTATTGAAAATAATAAACCAAAAAAAGTTTCAGGAGAGTTTAAGTGGTGAAAAATCGGTAAAAACCGCTGAAATCGCGATATTGACATAAAATCAGTGAATGTGGTATGGATGGGTGAGTAAAGACATAAAAATACCATTTCAGTTGATTCCTACAGAATAGGGGTGAAATTTGGATTTTTGGTGGTCAAAAGTTGGTAATTGAGGGATAAAATCCATACTGATTCACCTGACGTTGTGTGGGATGTGATTCACGGCGGAGGGACTATTTCGATGGTACAAAAATATTTTTTGGTCCCATTTGACTTTATAAGGGTCAAAAATGAATAACATCACGAAAAAGTTATGTAACTTTAAGAAAAGTGGTATGGTTTCTCGCTATATCATCTTTTTACACAACAGCAGGAACATTTCTTTAAAAATTCGCTAATACGGCCATGCTGAAAATTGAGTTTGTAGGGGTAAAAAATCGGTAAAAACCGCTAAAATCGCGAAATTGACATAAAATCGCTGAATGTGGTATGGAAGGCTGAGTAAAGGACAGAAAAATACCATAACAGTTGTTTCTTACAGAATAGGGGTGAAATTTGGATTTTTGGTGGTCAAAAGTTGGCATTAAGGGCTAAACTCTACAAAAATATTTTTCTCAAAAGACAGTGGGGTTCTGATTTGACTTTATAAGGGTCAAAAATTAATAAAATCACCAAAAAGTTATACAATTTTATGAAAAGTGGTATGGTTTCTCGCTACATCATCTTCTTAAGCAACAGCAGGAATATTTCTTCAACAATTCGCTCTTATGGTCATGCTGCAAATTGAGTTTTTAGGGGTTAAAAATCGGTAAAAACCGCGAAATAGACATAAAGTCACTGAATGTGGTTTGGAAGGGTGAAGAAAGACAGAAAAATACAATTTCAGTTGTTTCCTACAGAATAGGGGTGAAATGTGGATTTTTAGTGGTCAAAAGTTGGTTATTAATAAGGCTGGTAATAAGGGCTAAAAAACTGATTCACCTGACGTTGTGTGGGATGGTGAGTCACGGCGGAGGGACCATTTCGATGGTACAAAAATATTTTTCTCGAAAGACAGTGGGGGTCTGGTTTGACTTTATAAGGGTCAAAAATTAATAAAATCACGAAATTTATATAATTTTAAGAAAAGTGGTATGGTTTCTCGCTATATCATCTTTTTACACAATAGCAGGAATATGTCATTAAAAATTCGCTCTTACGGTCATGCTGCAAATGGAGTTTTTAGGGGTTAAAAATCGGTAAAAACCGCTGAAATTGACATAAAATCGCTGAATGTGGTATGGACGGGTGAGTAAAGACAGAAAAATACCATTACAGTTGTTTCCTACAGAATAGGGGTGAAATTTGGATTTTTGGGGGTCAGAAATTTGTATTAAGGGCTAAAATCCCATACTGATTCACCTTACGTTCTGTGGGATGTGATTCACGGGGGAGGGACTATTTCGATGGTACAAAAGTATTTTTCGGTCTGATTTGACTTTATAAGGGTCAAAAATGAATAAAATCACGAAAAAGTAATTATGAAAAGTGGTATGGTTTCTCGCTATATCATCTTTTTACAAAATAGCTGGAATATGTACTTGAAAATTCGCTCTTATGGCCATGCTGCATGATTGGAACTTCTCCTTTTTTTTTTAAATCTTCCTCCAGTCGAAGGAGGAATCGTTGAAGAGAGTGAGTCAAGGCTGAGGTGACTGCATCCAATTAACCCTCGAGGAAGTGCTTGCAGGGGGGGGGGGGGGGGGAATACCGCCAAGTGCATTATCCCCGAGGTCGATGCACTTTTATGCACCCCCCCCCCCCTCTTACACCACCACCACCACACAAGGATGCACTTTGACGTCCCCGGTGGTGGGGGGGGGGGGGGGTTAGTCGTTTGCTGGAGGGGGCAATACACTTTACACAAATGTGGAGGGGGGCAATGCACAAGCTCCTCGCCTTCGTGGGAGGGGGGGAGGGGGACTTCTCGCTATCGCCCCTCCTCACCCTTCAAACAAGTTGAGAATGCATTCCGTTGCATCTCCGGTGGGGACTTGACGGATAGTGGGAACTAGTCAAGTCAGTTTTGTCTAGTTTCTTTCAGTCAGGCAGTTCGTGTCGCCGTGTTAACCCGCGTCCCGCACAGCGCAGTGTTCGCGCAGCTCGTGCGCAGTGTTTCGTCTTCGTGCCACAAAAAAAAAGTTCAAATTCTGTGTTTATCCACAAAAAAAAATTTGTTCGAGTGTTTTCACGAAATTATGAAAACATTTCTTTTAAAGTGTGTTGTTTTGTTTCAACCAGCCCAACCTTCGATGATCGATCATCTTGAAGATGACGAGTATCGATTACCGATATCGGAATCGATCAGCTCCGTGGTCGATGACGAGTCTTCCATATTCCTACCACCGTCCACCGGGTGGCTGTTGTGGAAGGCTTCACGCTGGTCACAAACCAAAGTGTGCGGGTCCCTGAACGGAATTCGCTCAGGAGATTTTTCAGGTTTACGAAAAAAATTAATTTTTGAATTCCGAACTGTGCCTAAACCTTCAGAAATAACAAAAACTAGAAGCTTCCTACTTTGGCAGCTCAATTTGGGATCATTCGACGCAGATTTGTATGTACCTACCCTAAATCGCCAGTTCTCCAAAATATATGTAGGGGTAAAATGAACGATAAATAAATTCAAATACTGGCAATTTTTGCAAACAAACGGATTTAGATTTTGGTGAGAAATCGCAAAAAATAACAAAAACTCGACGCTTCCTACTTTGGAAGCTCAATTTGGGATCATTCGACGTAGAATTGTATGTAACCTAAATCGCCAGTTTTCCAAAATATACAAGGGCAAAATAAAGGATAAAGCAATTTTTGAAAACAAAAGTGTGTCGGATTTAGATTTTTGGTGAGAAATCGCGAAAAACCCCGAGAGACCGGCTAAAAATCGGTAAATTTATATACCTATGTACCAAAGTCACCATAATCACTGGTATAAAAAATGTAGTAATGGCAAACAAAAGGATGCCATTTAGTGCCTAAAACTTTAGAAATAACAAACACTTGACGCTTCCTACTTTGCAGCTCCGTTTGGGATCATTCGACGCAGATTTGTATGTACCTGCCCTAAATCGCCAGTTTACCAAAATATACGTAGGTGCAAAATAAACGATAAATAAATTCAAATACTGGCAATTTTTGCAAACAAACGGATTTAGATTTCTGGTGAGAAATCGCGAAAAATAACAAAAACTCCACGCTTCCTACTTTGGAAGCTCAATTTGGGATCATTCGACGCAGAATTGTATGTAACCTAAATTGCAGTTTTCCAAAATATACTTAATGGCAAAATAAAACAAAGGCAATTTTTGAAAACAAAAAGTGTGCCAGATTTAGATTTTGGTGAGAAATCGCGAAAAACCCCAGAGACCGGCTAAAAATCGGTAAAATTTATATACCTATGTACCAAAGTCACCATAATCATTGCATAAAAAGGTGACAACATTTTCGTAATTGCAAACAAAAGGATGTCATTTAATGCCTAAACCTTAAGATATAACAAAAACTTGACGCTTCTACTTTGGGATCATTCGACGCAGATTTTTATGTGTATCCTTTTCCAAAATATACGTAAGGGCAAAATAAAGGATAAATAATTCAAAAAGTGTGTAGGATTTAGATTTTGGTGAGAGATCGCGAAATACCCGACGGAACGGCTAAAAATCGGTAAAATTGATATATGCACCAAAGTTACCATAATTATTATTTGTACAAAAAGGTGACAAACATTTCGTAATGGGAAACAAAACGACACCATTTATTGCCGAAACCTTTAGAAATAACAACAATTTGAAGCTTCCTACTTTGGCAGCTCAATTAGGGATCATTTGACGCAGAATAATTGTATGTACCCCAGTTTTCCAAAATATACGAAAGGGCAAAATAAATGATAAATAAATTAGAACATCGGCAATTTTTGAAAACAAAAAGTGTGTCGGATTTATATTTTGATAAGAAATCGCGGAAAACACGGGAGAACGGCTAAAAACTGATAAAATTTATATATGCACCAAAGTCACCATAATTATTTGTAGAAAAAGGTGGCTAAAATTTCGTAATGGCAAACAAAAGGATGAATTTGAAAATGAAGTTGTCAAAATGGGTCATAATAAAATTTTTGTGGACTAGAAATCGCAAAAATCAGTTTAAAAATAGGCTAAAAATGTGTAAAGATGATAGAATTATAAAGACAAGATAGAATAAGAAAGAAAAGATAAGATAAAATTTCACCAGTATTTTTGTAATGTTCAAACATAAGAACAAATTTAAAGATCGGAAATTTGTTAAAACAAAAGTGTTATCTAAGTTTTTGCGGGTCAGAAATCGCCAGAAATCAGCAGGAAAGGCTACAAATTAGTTGAGATTGATTACAGAGTCAGCATACACCTATACAATGGTGATAACCATACAATCGTGAACTAAACTGAAAACGTTCAAAGGTAATGACAAACAAAGGGATGATCAAAAATGGGGAATTTTCAGGTACAAAAAGTGAGTCAAATTTAACTATATGTGGATGAAAAATCGCGGATAATTTGAAAAATGCATTGAAACCATCATATAAGTGGTATAAAATAATGAAAAAATTTCGCCAAACTGTTACCTACCAATAACTATCAAAATCACCGAAAATTGATAATAAATCACCACAAGTGGTATAGAGAGTTATTCGACACAGAGACATACTATTCAAATAAGCAATAAGGTTTAATTGTCAAAAACGCTGCAAATCCCTGCACAACGGTTTATTATTTTGTACAGAATACCCTTCTGTTACAGATCACAGTACAGATAACCCGTCTATATAATATAATATATACCTGCTACTCTGTAGATATTATGTGGATCGCAGACCCTCCGTAGGTTAGTATCTAACCCCGCACTCGTTACTAGGTACCTACCTAAATTACGAGTTAAATGTTGCTAAAATAATACAGCCGATGACAAACAGTAAATAAAACGGCAAAAAGAAACGCAAATAATGAAGTTCTAAAGGAAAATTGTTGGTGTGGAGTGAAATAGATGCCCCTTCTGCGTAGATCACTGTTTTCTGTGGTCAATACCTATAATGAACCGTTGTGTAATAACTTGCCCATCAATAATACTTCAGCGGTTGTTCAAGTTGCAAAAGTACCGATCAACAAAATCCAGCCCCTTCTTGGTAGATGAACCGTTGTGTAATAATTTGCCGTTGTGTAATAATTTACCGTTCTGTAATAATTTGCCGTTGTGTAATAATTTGCCGTTGTGTAATAATTTACCCATAAATAATACTCCAACGTTTGTTCAAGTTTCACAAGTAGGTACCTACCAACAAAATCCAATAGTCAATCACTTATCAAATGAAATAATATCGCAGAACAACCAACTCGACTTCATACGAAGTGGAAAATTGCTAAAAATCACCGAAATGTATATCCCTCCAGTCAGTCATCACCTGTTTCAGTGTTGAGGAAGACCTCACAAGATCACAGGACTCCATCGGTAGGCACTTGCGGCTGTGTAGCGAGGGAAGGGAGGATTAGAAGATTCTCGTCAGTTATCGAGTAGGAATATTTCTTTGAAGAAAGTACAAAAACTGAACTATTCCTGACGAAATTTCGAAAACAGGACGCCAAATATGGCCAAACCCTGCAAATATGACCGTATTCTCGAAAACTCGGAAATATGATAAAATATCACACAAAAATTTCAAATTGGAAAGGCCTGACGTTAAACCGGTCTTGATCTACTATTCGAGGCCTACGCGTGTCAGGAAAAAATATACACATATGACCGAATCCAGAACCTACTTATCGTAATACATACAAGTATGCTCCACGAACAGCCAGCACCATTCAAAGCTTTAGATCTGCTGTAATGTAAATGAATACTTATTAAGAAGAAACGAAAACACTTATTAGTTGGTATAATGGTGGTATTCCTTCGAGTTTAGTTCAACGATCGAATTTGATAATGGCCGACAATAGTGTTATTCGTAGGGAGAAAGATTGTTCTAGTATATCTGGTTATCTAACGAAGTGATTGAGAAAACTCATAAAAAGTTATGAAAACTGAGATACCAAGTAAATACACAATGGTAACAATATCTAACTACGTTTTATCTATTTATCAAGACTAGTTTCGAAAAAATAGGTTTTCTGTTTCTGCCAATAAACTGTAATAGTGATTCCGATCTGCATCGTACGGACGTTTTCATTCAAATGTGAATAAGAACAAAAACGTCTGCGAAAGTATGACACTGACAGTACAAAAACCTTAGCTACAGCAATAAATTCATAAATTAAGTCAGCTGTATGCAGTCAGTGTAACTGCATGTTTTTTGCTGGTATGCGGTAGAGATATGAGTGACAAGGTTGTTTGCAGTTAAATCACGACCAACTACAAACATAAATGTGGTATAGAGTAATCCTTGGATTGCACGGCTCGGCCTTGGTGCTACGGGTGATATTAGTAGGATGTGCTGCAGTGTAGTTCGACAGAGAGGATTTTTTTCTCCAATAATTAACAATCCGGGTCATTGGGGAAATTAAGAAGCAGCATTCCCCGGATTAACGAAGTTTGAACAATGGTCTAAATTAAATGGAACACTACAGACTATTGGGCGCAGGAAGACGGTTTGTTCGGACCAACTGGTCACGTGTTATTGCGGTTCATCGGCATTTACGTTTGCGCATGCGCAGTGTCTAACACTTACAGGAATACGAAAAAATTCATATGGGACCAACGAGTACCTAGCCCCTAACTACCATCAGAATTTGAGCCAATTTGGTCGATTGAGTTGTTATTATTTACATATTGTAAATTGCACGGGCAAATGCCGAATTTCAATACAAATTAAATGACAAAAACTACTTATTCATACACGTACAAACAAACAGTCAACAGTGACATGCATGCATGCAAAAAAAAAAATTATTTAAAAAAAATGTATTCCTATCCTATAAAGTAGCATGTGATGTAGACTAACTATCAAATCACATGCAAGGAACTGGATTGGAGTCTTGATTCACATTGTTGAATTTGCTCCTCGGATTCGAATAAATTTCAATTTATTTTTCAAATCCGCTCCCTCCCCCCCCACCATTAAAATAATGAAAATTGTCTAAAAAGTGTGCCACTTCTTAGGGGCCGAGCCTAAAAAAGAAAGCGGCAAGTGGCATTCAACTTGAAGTACCTAGTTGTTATTTTAACTGTTGATTTTGTTTGATTTACTGTGCACCTGTGCTGTATAAGTAGGTACCTAATTTACAGGAAAAAGTTCCACAAGGACATTTTTCGAAAACGCTTTCAAGTACGCTTGATACAAGTGTAAGAAATTGTTGAATTTATGCTTCACTTTATTTCATTTAATTCAAGAGTACGGCATAAGCCAATTTACAATCATAAATAAAACGAGCTGTTACAAAAGGAGTGGGAAAAAGAAAATTTTCTAATTACAGGTTGAATGGTGTGAAAAACAAAGAACGTTAACACGAAATGAAGAAAATAATTACTGGCTCTGTTAGGTAGGTTAAACAGCTTTTGTGAAAACGATTTCATTAAAAGTGTTCAGTGAGTGTGAGGGTGTTTTGGATTCATAAATCGGTTCGTTGAAAGATACTAAAGCCATTAATAACGAGAATAAGGGTAAAAAAAAGTAAAAATACACTGCCAAGGTGATGGCACAGGAGCTTCCTCGTCACAATCAGAGTGACCCATTATAAAATAGAACAGTCTCGGAAGCAAAATAACATAACATAACATTACATTACATTACATTACATTACATAACATTACATAACGTTAAATATACATATTACATAACATTACATGACATAACATAACATTACATAACATTACATGAAATATACATATTATACATAACATGACTTCCATAATACATTACGTCCATTATACATAACTAGCCTGACCGCTCGCTTCGCTCGCTATCCGAGATTCGCTGTACGCAGTATCGTGGAACCAACAAACGACGGAAAAATCCCATACCCTAACGGGTATTTGTGCCCAATTTTATCAAAATCCGTCAAGCCATTCAGGAGTTGACCATTGTCGACCATATTTCCGCTATGGTCAGGGAATTAAAAATGCGCCTACGTTCAACTTGGGAGGCTACCGGATATTGGTGCCAAATTTGGTCGATATCCGTTGAGCAATTCGGGATTCGACCATGGAGGGGCCCATGGATGCGCTATGGTCGACCGCGGGGGTAGTCCGAAGGGTCGATCGTAGATAGAATTTCACGTAGATTACGAATACGCGATAAAAAATAGGGGTTACCATTTCAATTAACGAAGTTGACCATGGTCGACCATAGTTCCGCTATGGTCAGGGAATTAAAAATGCGACGTTGCACAACTTGGGAGCCTACTGGATATTCGTGCCAAATTTGGTCGATATCCGTCAAGCCATTCAGGAGTTGACCATGGTCGACCATAGTTCCGCTATGGTCAGGGAATTGAAAATGCGACGTTGCACAACTTGGGAGCCTACTGGATATTCGTGCCAAATTTGGTCGATATCCGTCGAGCCGTTTGGCCGTGCATAGAAGGACAGACAGACAGACAGAGCGCATGCGCAGGGCGAACCGCTGGCTCTATCATGTTGAAATTTATATGGGACCTCAATGGGCCCTACCCGCTTAATCCCTGAGAATTACATTGAAATTGGGTGAAATCTTTGGTTACTACGGCTGTAACAAGGAAATTGAATCTATTTCACGCCAGCGCATGCGCAGAGCGCACCGAGGGTCCGATCATGCTGAAATTCATACTGGAACTCACTAGGCCTTGTCCAAACAACCCTTGAAAATTTGAGCGAAATTGAATCAAAATTGTGAAAGTTATGCGTGTTTGTTGAATTTAACGTTAGCGCATGCGCAGGGCGTACCGCTGGATCAATCATGTTGAAATTTGTATGGGACCTCAAGGGGCCTTATCCGCACCATCCCTCAAAATTTGAGCTGAATCAATTCAAAATCGTGGAAGTTATGGCTGTAACAAGGAAATGCGGACAGACTCACAGACTCACAGATTCACAGACCGACAGACACGGAACCAAATTTGTTCAGTAGGCTTTGAAACGCAAAATGCAAGTGGAAATTTTGATTTCTGAAGACAAAAATTTTTTGGCTCACGAAAGTGAACACAAGGCTTCCGCTGCTTCGCAGACTCGGAAGCAATAAAGCGAGGTTACCATGCAAGGTCAAAATAACGTTTTTCTAGTATGCACTTGCGCCATCTTTCTCAACTTGAAATCCCCCTCCCCACCTTCCCCATCACAACAAATGAAATTTTTCATAAATGTTGACCCTTACGAGTAATTTAAGCGTTTGAGGCAGAGAGCATATTTACCTTGGCGTTGGGGATCGATAGCTCGTCGAATTCTGGCCACTAAACGGTTTCCCGGCTTCTCTAATATCAGGAAGAGAATTCGTAATTATCGCATGAATAGCTAAATAGCTGAGCGGATAGAAGGCTACTCTACTGTTCGAATTTCAAATCGAAAAGGCTCAAGGTTAGTCACAATTTCCTAAGAATATTCATCGGAATTGCGTTCTGGAAATTGGGTTTATCGGATTCTCTTGATGGGTACAGGGGATTATGTGGGTGCTACAACCCGACTACCCAGAGAATATGAGCGAAATCGGGTCATTTTTTCGTATGATATTGAGTACTTCGGACTCGCGTTTGCACGTGTGCAGTGGCCGTACCGGTGATCCGATCGTTCTGTCTGCCACTCATAAGGGTCCATATGGGGGCCCGTACCCGCTTTATCCCTGAAAATTTCCGCAAAAATCACGGGGTTTGCGGACAAAGAGACGGACAGACACACACCGAACCATATTTGTTCGATACACGAAATCAAAAATAACCATCTTTCTTCAAATGAATAATATTACGGAACGACCGAGTTTCGTTAATTTTTGTTCATGGTAATTATGAAAATTGCTAAATACGGTTAACGGGAAAAATTTTCGTCTTCCATTTTCGGGTTTTACGTAGGTATCCTGAAACGCAAACCATAAAATTTTGAGAAGGATTAACATTTTCTTCGTGCTCGATTCCAAAGGTTCATTATTGAAAATAATAAACTAAAACCACAGTTCTCTTACTAGGTGTTCTGGAGGCACAAAAAGCTGACTGAGCCACCCATATCTGCGTAGCTGGGTTTACTGAGCGGACAAAACTCACAAAATCACTTTACAAAATTCAAAACCGATTTGTTTTTCCTCCATCGATCCTTGAACAAGACCTAATATATGAAGCACAAATCACATGGCAATGCCAACATGTGCGGATTCAAACGATTCATGCAGGTATGAGTGCCTATCTACCTACAAAATATAAATTTGCAGCGTTATCTAACGCATAGAGGACTAAAAACCGATGTAATAATTTGCAGGGTTTTCAAACGCGTAGAGGAAGAGGACCAAAAACCGTTGTGCAACAATTTGCAGGGTTTTCAAACGCGTACAGGCAAAGGACCAAAAACCGCTGTGTAATAATTTGCGGTGTTTTTAAACGCTTAGAGGAAGAGGACCAAAAACCGTTGTGTAATAATTTGCAGGGTTTTCAAACGCGTACAGGCAAAGGACCAAAAACCGCTGTGTAATAATTTGCGGTGTTTTTAAACGCTTAGAGGAAGAGGATCAAAAACGGTTGTGTAATAATTTGCAGGGTTTTCAAACGCGTACAGGCAAAGGACCAAAAACCGCTGTGTAATAATTTGCGGTGTTTTTAAACGCTTAGAGGAAGAGGACCAAAAACCGCTGTAATAATTTGCAGGGTTTTCAAACGCGTAGAGGAAGAGGACCAAAAACCGTTGTGCAACAATTTGCAGGGTTTTCAAACGCGTACAGGCAAAGGACCAAAAACCGCTGTGTAATAATTTGCGGTGTTTTTAAACGCTTAGAGGAAGAGGACCAAAAACCGTTGTGTAATAATTTGCAGGGTTTTCAAACGCGTACAGGCAAAGGACCAAAAACCGCTGTGTAATAATTTGCGGTGTTTTTAAACGCTTAGAGGAAGAGGACCAAAAACCGCTGTAATAATTTGCAGGGTTTTCAAACGCGTAGAGGAAGAGGACCAAAAACCGTTGTGCAACAATTTGCAGGGTTTTCAAACGCGTACAGGCAAAGGACCAAAAACCGCTGTGTGATAATTTGCGGTGTTTTTAAACGCTTAGAGGAAGAGGACGAAAAACCGTTGTGTAACAATTTGCAGGGTTTTCAAACGCGTACAGGCAAAGGACCAAAAACCGCTGTGTAATAATTTGCGGTGTTTTTAAACGCTTAGAGGAAGAGGATCAAAAACGGTTGTGTAATAATTTGCAGGGTTTTCAAACGCGTACAGGCAAAGGACCAAAAACCGCTGTGTAATAATTTGCGGTGTTTTTAAACGCTTAGAGGAAGAGGACCAAAAACCGCTGTGTAATAATTTGCAGGGTTTTTAAACGCGTACTGACAAAGGACCAAAAACCGCTATGTAATAATTTGCAGCGTTTTTAAACGCGTAGAGGAAGAGGATCAAAACCGTTGTGTAATAATTTGCAGCGTTTTTAAACACGTAGAGGAAGAGGACCAAAAACCGCTGTGTAATAATTTGCAGCGTCTTTAAACACGTAGAGGAAGAGGACCAAAAACCGCTGCGTAATAATTTGAAGGGTTTTCAAACGCGTTGAGGAAGAGGACCAAAAACCGCTGTGTAATAATTTGCAGCGTTTTTAAACACGTAGAGGAAGAGGACCAAATAACGTTGTGTAATAATTTGCAGGGTTTTCAAATGCGTACAGGCAAAGGACCAAAAACCGCTGTGTAATAATTTGCAGCGTTTTTAAACACGTAGAGGAAGAGGACCAAAAACCGCTGTGTAATAATTTGCAGGGTTTTCAAACGCGTAGAGGAAGAAGACCAAAAACCGCTGTGTAATAATTTGCTGCGTTTTTAAACACGTAGAGGAAGAGGACCAAAAACCGCTGTGTAATAATTTGCAGCGTTTTTAAACACGTAGAGGAAGGAGACCAAAAACCGCTGTGTAATAATTTGCAGGGTTTTCGAACGCGTAGAGGAAGAGGACCGAAACCGCTGTGTAATAATTTGCAGCCTTTTTCAAACGCGGAGAGGAAGAGGACCGAAAACCGTTGTGTAATAATTTGCGGCGTTTTTAAACGCTTAGAGGAAGAGGACCAAAAATCGTTGTGTAATAATTTGCAGGGTTTTCAAACGCGGAGAGGAAGAGGACCAAAAACCGTTGTGTAATAATTGCAGGGCTTTCAAACGCGTAGGGTAAGAGGACCAACAACCGCTGTGTGATAATTATCAGCGTTTTTAAACACGTAGAGGAAGAGGACCAAAAACCGTTGTGTAATAATTTGCTGCGTTTTTAAACGCGTAGAGGAGCAAAAGTGTTCTTTGTGGGTTCAACACAGGATAACTGCCCATTTGGCGTAAAAATAACTGACGGTTTCGTCACGGGCTTTTGTACCAGGAGTTTTATGAGACCGGCGAAGACGGCAAAGTCCGTAGCCACAGTGGCGAGATGGAGGTCCTAGACAGGGGAGGTCCTAGCTCAGCTCGGAACTGGTCGTACCGTTAGAAGCAGTTCTTAGATCCACTTTCACTTTCCTGACCATTCCCAGGAACCTCTGAGTTGTCTAGGCAATCTCCACCAGGGGAGGGCATCCGCTCGAGTCCTTCAACAGGATTCGAATCGAACATCCGTCGTTTACTTCTGCTAAACACATCGAAGACCGACGGCCAACACCTTGTTTCAGATTTTCGCTATAAATTGGTTTTGGTTTATTATTCTATGAATAATACTATTCGCTCGGCATAAAATGTTGTTGCCGTGCCCTCATTTTTTTTTTCTTTTACGTTTCGAGGTGCATAGATTCCAAAAATGTGTTGTCCGTCCGCCGTACCATGCATATCTACTTCAATTTCGGTCTACAAAATTCGTTCTTTCGCACACATGCTCCATTTCGGCCCTAGTTGTGTCCCTAAACTTTGCTGCCCGGTCGGAATATACCCAGGGGTGTTATGAGTGAAAAACACTGCAAAGTCCTTGTCACATGGGTTTATTATTCTATTGGACATACCTACAGAAATGTTGGCTGTTCATTTATCGTTTCTTTCATGTTAAATAATTGAAATAGCTATTTCATATGGTTTCCACCAATTTCGGCCCCCAAAAAACAAATTAGGTAGGTACGCTCCTTTTTTTTCTTTTTTTTTTTCTTCAAATTATCTTTGATCATTGTTAGTGCCATTTAATCGTCTTGATCCACGTGTTGACACTTTTTTTAGTGTTATTATACAAATTGATGGTGATTTCAGACGATTTTCCGGTTTTTGCCTCATAAAAATCAATTTTGGCAGCTAAACCTTTGGTAGAACCTCAATTTTCCACACTTTGGTCAAAATCGACTTCATATTCGGTCTTCTTGTCCCAAAAAACATGGAAAAGATACCTCAAAAGCTCATGTTACCAACATGTTGCTAAAACACAAAAAGTACCTATTTTTATCCACACTTTCACTCATAATACCCCTGGGTATATTCCGATCGGGCTGAAAAGTTTCGGGTCACAATTAGGGCCCAAATGGAACATGTGTGCGAAAGAACGACTTTTTTTAGACCGAAAATGAAGCCGGTACACGTGATACGGCGGACGGCGTACGGCGGACGGACATTGCAATTTTGGAATCTACGCTCCTTGAAACGGAAAAGAAAAAATTTTGAGGGGGTGTTATAACAATTTGTTGCTAACCGAATACATAGGTGTATTATTCACAGAATAATAAACCAAAATGTGATTATACTACAAAATTCGTTATTTCGCACACAGGCTCCATTTCGGCCCTAGTTGTCCCGAAACTTTGCTGCCCGATCGGAATATACCCAGGGGTGTTATGAGTGAAAAATGGGTGTAAAAGTAGGTATTTTTTGTGTTTTTTGCGTTTAAGTAGCATGAGCTTTTGAGGTATCGTTTTCCATGGTTTTTGGGCCGAAAAGACCGAATATGAAGTCGATGTTGACCAAAGAGTGGAAAATTGAGGTTCTAACGAAGGTTCAGCTTTAAATTTACGTTAAAATTTGGTGTAAAATCGTCGTTCTTCCATACACAGTTTGGGTCCCCATTTGGGAACACATTTGGCTCCTAGCTCTGCTCTGAAGCTCGGCAGCCCGATTGGAATACACCGAGGGGTGTTATGGGTAAAAGATGGGTGGCGTTCGAGGTTTTTTGAATTTTTAGTGAACATGAGCTTATGAGGAATCGTTTTCCATGTTTTTTAGGAAGAGAAGACCAAATGTGAAGTTGATTTTGACCAAAGAGTGAAAAGTTGAGGTTGTAACGAAGGTTCAGCTCCCAAAATTCATTCTTTATGAGTTAAAAACCTGGGAACTTGCGTCTAAGATCACCTTAAACTTGCACGACAACACTAGAAGTAGTATCAACAGGTGAATCAATAGGTACAATTAATTGGTGCTATCAATGATCAAAGATAATTTATCAAAAATAGGAGCCTAATTCGTGGTTTTGGGGTCCAAAATTGGTGAAAACCACCAACAATAGCTATTTCAATAACTGCACATGAAAGAAACAATAAATGTATTTCCAGCATTTCTGTAGGTATGTCTAGTAGAATAATAAATCAATCAATGTGACTTCGCAGAGGTTTTTTAATTATTATATTCAATAATGAACCTTTGGAATCGAGCATGAAAAAAATGTTCACCCTCTTCATAATTTGATGTTTTGAATTTCAAGGTACTTTACAATCAGAAAATTGAATAAAATTTCTGTCCGTCCGCCGTACTTAGCACTTTTCTTAGTTAACATGAACCAAAATTAATTAAATTTGGTTTTTAGGTCCCATTTGGGGTCTAGTTGGTCCTCGAAGGTTGGCGTTACTGTCAGTCACCTCTAAGGGGTGAAAAACATGGGTTGACATTTTCAGAACGCCGTAGCCCGATTCAGTAGGTTCTTTTTTACATTTGTGAATTGATTTCGACCTTTAGGATATTTTGAGACCACCCGCAGCATTGTACGTCCACCCGTTCGTTCACAGTAAGGCGCTAGTAATAATTAGGATTCGTCAACATGAATGTGAATGAAATACATCCAGCCCAGATATCATTGCTAGGGAACAGCTGATTATAATCAAGCATGGCTGTATGAAATCAAGTTGGTTGTTCGGTTATACGCGTATTACCATTTCATTTGAAGAATGATGTTTATTTTGGATTTGGCAGATAGGTAGGTATGTGGGTAAATTCAACCATTTTCCGAAAAACGTAACTCCGTTCCAGGGCAACACACTCGGATACTAACTATCCATCGCAAGTTCCGTGAGAAAGTTACGTGCTCACGTAACTCCGGACATACGTTGAACTGACGTTAACGTAATAACTTGTCAATGATATATAATTTATCTGTCAAGTTAACCTCTTTTTTCTCATACTAGCTCGTAACATAATTATTCAGTAATACTAGTTATTCCATTTCGACAGTTTTCTATGGGTTTTGAACGATTTCTAGAAGAGCATTCGTGCCGCTTTCCAGTACAACCGTACGCACGGCACAGTGAGACCTTCGTACAATTTTAAATACCGGCAATATTTGCGAAATATAAGGCACTCCCCTTGCTCATGGCTTTCGGATGGCAACGCTCAAGACGTACAGGTACTCGAAACAAATTAAGTGCAGGCTTCCAAATATACCTAAAGAGAACGCAAAATAAAGAGAACAAACGGAGGAAAACCTTCCTGAGGCCGGTTCCTCATGTATTTTTACAAAATTCAGAGTGACGCAATAGCGCAGCAATGGAGATCGAATTTGGTTGTCCACGAAGAAGTTTACCTACTTATCGAGTTACGTAGTAGGTACGTAGCTTTGAGATGTACGACACGCAGTAGCGGTGCGTGGTCTCTGAAAATGGTGGGCCACCAAACCGGAACACAAATCAACAGCTTTTTCTACAAAATACCTGTAAATGTTTTCCAACAGTGGAGTCTTCTTATGAGAAATGGGTGGATTTCAATCAAGCGCAGCTCTTAGCAAGTCAGAATGTAAGCACTGTGTTCACAATAGTTCTGACCAGTACCCGGGATTACCAGAAGCTAAAAGTTCTATAGCTTCATACTGACTAATACTCAGCAAAGGCCTATCTCTTCATAAACTTTTAATCATCACTCTATCTATCCTCGTAGGAAAACGTCGAACATTTCGACTGTAAGTTAGCCACCGAATTCATGTGGTACAAAAATACAGAAGCAAATAAACTAAACAACAACTAAATACAATTAGACTAAAATACAACGAAGTAATGACCCGCCGGTCAGTACCTACTTGGATGGAGAATCAGACTCGAAGCCAGGTACTTATCTGTGTATGTTGACGTCGATCAATCGACCACAGACAGGACACAACGCACTTAATTACCGCAAATCCAAATCTGTCCCGGGAACTCGAATGGGAACATACAAAATTCGAAACGTAAGCAGAAAATTGAAAACTCAACATAGGAACAGAATGGCGAAAGTGATAAGAATTTTTAGGGGAGGACAGATCGAAGGACAAGCATCTCGTATCAAGATGACAAGATGAATTGAAACAATCCAATCGATTGTGAACACAAACGATTTTTGGATGGAAATGTGGGCCCCGGGCCCAAAAGGGGCGTGGCTAACCAAACTTTTACTCGACTGAGCTTGCGCGGACGGGCCACTTTTCTCGGTTACCATGGCGACACCAGGTCCCAGGACCTGTCAGTTTCAGAAGCGTAGGTTTCGATTTCAATTGCAAGACATCGATTAGTGTAGCTATATTCCGATGAAATGCTCGAATATCCATAGCCAGAGAACTCTGTCTTCTTCTTCTTCTTCTTCCCAGTTACTTATCTTGGCCGCAGCCATGCCAGACATAGGTTGGGACAGAGAGAGATCTCTGTCGAGTCGCTGTTGAAATTCGTGAAAAATGCTAGGTACAGTGTACGAAGGGAAATTCGAATGCCAACTGAACAAATGGTTGGCATTTTTTGGAGTTTTTTGTGTTTCTGGGTGCCGGGGTAGTGGTCTTATGGACGCAACGCCCCTGGCGACACGTATCTTTCCAATAGCTACATGGTGCTGGGCAACGCAAGTCTTGAAAACGCTAAAACTTACGTCTCGAATGCAACACTTGCGTTTACGCTCTTCCGATCGTTAATTTTTGGTTACGATAACTCTATTAATTTGTATCTTGAACAGATTTCTCGTGACACAACGGATCAATTTGGTTCAAATTTCGCCTAATAGTTGGGGTGTAGTACCTTCTAGCTAGTTACCTACGAATGGCAGAACGGTCGGATCACTGGTACGACCACTGCACAAGCGCAAACACAAAATCTGCGGTAATCAATTTCTCACGAATAAATGACCCGATTTTTCTCACAAATTGTGGGTTGTTGCGGTGCAGCTGCTAGATGGCACGCTGGGCATTTCAGAACGCCAGAATCATTGAATTGACCACCGCGAATGCGAGACTCAATATAGTCACAAACCCCGATTGTCATGAAATTTTCAGAAAATTTTCTTCAAACTACACGGAGAATAAATATCGTTCAACTTTTTAAAACCTACACATCATGCTTCATGAATAAAAAAAACTGATTATAGATATAATCCTGAATCCGCCATATATTTTTATGAAACTGTAATCGGCTCCAGCACTCGATTCAGGTCTTTCCTGGGGGGAGCTCCTGGGTAGGTATTGACCACAGAAAACAGTGATCTACGCAGAAGGAGCATCTATACAGGCAAACCGTTGTGTAATAATAGGCGGGGTTTTTCACTATTCGACAAAATATTTAAAGACAACTGTTATTTGATTGAGGTTCACTCGCTTCACAATGGAGAAACTTTGCGTGTTTCAACCTCTTCGTATTATTGCTGACCAGTTTTGTTTTTTTCCCCCTAAACGAAAAAAATGAAGACGTAAAAATAACGTTTTCCTCCAAACAAATGTGCTTCGAGTTTGGTTTTTTCGAACAAGAGAATGTTTTCTTCAGTAAATAAACACATCCCATTCAGATAAGCTTTCCCCTCGCATTGTCCTTTTAGTTTTACCAAACAAATTTCAGAATGTTGGTCGCTTCCCAAGAATGAAGCCCGGTGAAATGTCGAGCGAGAAATGACAAATATCACATAGTTTTGGTTGGAACGAAGTGGATCAGGATCCATTCAGCACGGCGCGATTGTATTCATTGTGTTCGAAGGGTCTTCAGTGAAAATGTTATTTGATGACGCCACGTAGATTTTCAAGGTGAAAAGAAGACTGGAACAGCGTTGTACCTGTGGAAACTCTCATAGGACCTTTTCATTATAGCGGAAAATATAACGCGGTAGTAGTGGAATTGAATTAACTTGTAATTGCAGAATGAGATCGTCGAGATGGATACGGCAAAACTCTTTTGGTTTCGCAGCTAAACGTTTATCTCGACGGACTGCTGACAGTTTATTTCCAGTCTCGCAGGACTGGGACCTATTTTGCCCATCAGTCAAGCGACAAATCGGTATTTTCTATGAAAAGTACCGACGGAAACTCTAATGAACGAGATGAAGCCGTTTTCCCAGAGAACCATTCGCAGCAGACGCGGAAACTTTGTACCTAGCGAAAGGATAGTAAGTTACACAGGTAATTAATTCAGAGTCCCACTCTGACCGATATAGGCTATGCCGTGTTAACCACGGTGATGCTGATATGCCTCAGTGAAAGTTAAAGTTATCAACGTTATATATATATATATATATATATATATATATATATATATATATATATATTCCATTCCACTACAGCCCAGGAAAATTAGACCAGACGAAGCCTTTTTAGACACAAATAAAAAAAAAATTGAGTAAGATGTAAATGATGTTAAACACTTTTGGCATGCCAAATAAGAGAAGGATGAATTTCTGAGGTAAGCTAAACTTTCGGAAGCCAATAACAGCGAAATTTTGGCACTTCCAGTTGGTTTATGACATCTAAACTCTTACAAAACATTTGACTCGCACCAAAATTTCCTGTTTCGGGTTAAATTCGAGCTTTCGAAAAAATCGAGTATATTCGGGTCATATATCTGTAAAAATGGCCAAAAATCACCAGAAGCTTATATATCAATTCAGTGAATATAGCAGATATAATATATGGCGACTAATAACCAGGTTATGCTCATATGCTCATGAGTATGCTCATACTGAATGGCTGGAACTTTTTTTGTTTCAAATCTGAATCAAATTCAAGGTGATGAGAGCCAATGAAAAACGGAGTTATCGAAAAAATATTCTATTTCCACTGATACATGAAAAACGCAAAAAAAAACTGTTATACCGGTTTCGGTGATCAAACCATCGTCAGTAGCACACAATAACTCACGCTATTGTGTGTTACTGACGATGGTTTGATCACCGAAACCGGTATAACAGTGTTTTTTGCGTTTTTTCGTGTATTAGTGGAAAAAGAATATTTTTTCAATAACTCCGTCTTTCTTTGGAATGGGTTTCCACGATTTCTTCGCGCGTAATTACGTTCGTACCTTGATGAGGGCCAATGAACGTGAAAATTTTGTTAAAGAGCAACAACAAAACTAAAAATTTATTTATGAAACAAGCAGTGTTCATAATATTATTTGTTGACAAATCTATGGATAATGTTCGGTACCTACGTAGTCAGTTACGTAGTGGGTTATTTCGAAAACTCGCTTCCATGGTCATGCTGCATCAGCGGAACTTTTCCGTGTATTTTTCAACTCTAATGGGGAGAGTTGTGTAATACGGAACAAAAAAAGCCCTCCCCCCCCCCCCCCCCATTACAACACTACGCACAGGTTTTCGTTCGGAAATTTTCCCCCCTTTTTAAACAAATTAATCAATAACAAGGTGAACATACGAATTCGCCCCCCGTGCAGGCGGATGGTGGAAGGGGATGGATATCCATTGCGACAAACATGGGAAAAAGGGTCCGGTCCCCGGGAGATTCGCCGAAAACGCAGTCTGTCTGCCGTACGGTGGTGTGCGTTTGTGTGTGGAGGGGTCGATTTGGATTGTGTGGAGGGGGGCGGGGGTTATTTGATAGAATGACCGCCATTTTCCATTAAAAACATTTGCACTGCAAACCCCCCGCTTGGCCGTCACGTCGAGGAAAAAACACCCTCCGATGCATTTCAATGCGCGCATTAGTAATTTTTCTCCCTGCCGCTGATTATAACGAATGCAAAAAGGGGTTCGGCCCCACGGAACAGCGTACGCGTGTTGTCGCGTTCGTAGAGATGGGAGGAGGGATGGAGGGGGGGAGCATAAAATAATTACGAAAACTCTGTTTTTAGCCGTAGCCCGACCCAAGTATCCTGGACATTTCTCTCCGATGCACGAGCCGTGTCAGGTAGTTTCCGTACTGTTTTCGTTTTTTGTTTGTTTATCATTACCCCCCCCCCCCCCACCTCAAATTCCCCTTCCTGACATTCCCCTTCCTTCAACCTCCCCTGCGCACGCTAATAGTAGGCCTCCCCCCCCCTCTCCCTTAAACACTAGTGAAACCCTGAGGTTTTCCTGAGAAGAGAACATACAGCACAGGAGCTCGAACGGTAAATTTTTTTGAACAACCAACGAAAGGCTCCAGTGATGCAAAACGACCATTTTAGCTAATTTTCGTAGCCGGTGACGAATAACTATTTTCGCCGATTTTCCCAGTTGGCCAACCCCAAGCAAGTTTTTGAGAAAAAAAATTTTTTGACCACCTATTGAATGGACTGATTTGCGCATCGGTTATCTCAAACTAAAGTTCGGTAAAATCGCTGAAAAGTTCTTGTCACACGGGCTTATTACTGTCGACTGAATACGGCACGATTGGACATCAGTGAAGAGACCCACAAAGCTTTATTTGACGGTTTTCAACTCGAATAATAATTAGGGTGACATTGCTGACAAATGATTTTCGATCAGTGAAATTGCCATTGAAATGTCTTGATTCACCTGATAACCCTGCGTTATTACCCAAACTTCTGGTTATTATACAAATTATACAAATTTTCACAGGTTTCTGACCCACAAATATTGAATTTTGTGAGTTAAAACTTCGTTAGACGTTGGTCAAAATCAACTTCATATTTGAACTGTTTTCGTTTTTTGTTTGTTTATCATTAACCCCCCCCCCCCCCCCATTTTCCCTTCCTGTCATTCCCCTTCCTTCGACCTCCACTGCGCACACTAATAGTTCCCCCCCCCCCCCCCTAAACACTAGTGAAACCCTGAGATTTTCCTGGGAAGAGAACATACAGCACAGGAGCTCGAACGGTAAATGTTTTTGGACAACCAACGAAAGGCTCCAGTGATGCAAAACGACCATTTTAGCAAATTTTCGTAGCCGGTGACGAATAACTATTTTCGTCGATTTTCCCAGTTGGCTAACCCCAAGCAAGTTTTTGAGAAAAAAATATTTTTGACTACCTATTTAATGGACTAATTAAAAAAATATAAATATTTTGATTATTTATGCGTATCGGTTATCTCAAACGAAAGTTCGGTAAAATCGCTGAAAAGTTCTTGTCACACGGGCTTATTACTGTCGACTGAATACGGCACGATTGGACATCAGTGAAGAGACCCAGAAAGCTTTATTTGACGGTTTTCAACTCGAATAATAATTAGGGTGACATTGCTGACAAATGATTTTCGATCAGTGAAATTGTCATTGAAATATCTTGATTCACCTGTTAACCCTGCGTTATTACCCAAACTTCTGGTTATTATACAAATTATACACATTTTCACAGGTTTTTGACCCACAAATATTGAATTTTATGAGTTAAAACTTCGTTAGACGTTGGTTAAAATCAACTTCATATTTGGTCTCCTCGCCCTAAAAAACATGGAAAACGATACCTCACAAGCCCAAGTTCACTAAAACCTCAAAAATACCTAACTTTGCACCCATCCCCCCCCCCCCCCATAACACCCCGGGGTGTCTTCCGATCGGGCTGCCGAGACACGGGATACAACTAGGGCCCAAATGGAGCCTGTGTGCGAAAGATTTTTTTTTTTTTTAATCCGAAAATTAAGGCAGATATCGACGATATGGTGGACGGACATAGTATTTTTGGGATCTATAAAGCTTGAAACGTAAAAGAAAAAATTTTGAGGGGGGTGTTCCAAAAATGTTTTCCGAACCGAATACATACATGTATACAAAAATCGATACATTTTTTATACCCATCACGAGTGGTATAAAATGGTGATTTGAGACATACTAATGTTGTTTCAACATTTCAGAAACCTTTTTTTCCCCCCTAACAGTTGATCGAATCCGTGTTTTGGGGGTTTAAAAAAACCTATGAACATAGCAACTGCAAGCATTCCAAAAAAAATTAGTTAGTATATGAATTAGGTGGGATTTATATATATTATGTATATGATATTATCATCTGATCTGACCTTGCTTACGAAGTAAAAAATTGCCAAAATAGTAGTAATGGGAAACGTAACGATTAGTTCCAAGGACACGTAACGATCAGTTCCAAGGACACGTAACGATTAGTTCCAAGGACACGTAACGATTAGTTCCAAGGACACATAACGATCAGTTCCAAGGACATGTAACGATTAGTTCCAAGGACACTTTTGGTTTTCGAAAAGTGAAAGCCAAATTTGAGTTATTGTGGGTTATAACAGCTAAAATCGACTTAAAATCGCCCAACTAACTTTGAATGGTGACGACACAACAAAGGACATTTAAACTATTTCTGACAAGGATGGTGGGGGGAGGGGTTGATACGTACCTAGTTCACAGTCTGTCCCCAGCAACCTCCTTCTACCTGATCTATTCATTTTTTTGCAAATTTGTCACTAACAGAAACTCAAATTTGACTGCTGTGTAAAAGTTGTGCTACGCACTTTTATGTAAACAGTTCTGATAATTGGAGAATAGTATTTTTGGACTCGATGGTGAATGGAGTCCATATATAAAATGGTGAATTTTATACCACTTTTGGTGAATTTGTATACATTTTTGGCGGCTTTTAAGTCGATTCTTGAACCCACAAAAACTCAAATTTGACCAACTTTTCATTACTTGAAATTGTTCTTTTTTAGAATTCATTCTTTCATTTGCCAATTCTAACATTTTGGTGGAATTTGACAATTTTATATCGTTGCCATTGTTTGATACACCGTCTACGAGTACGAATAGAATAAGTCAAAATGTAGGATTTCGAAAATGTTTTAAGAAATGCAATATCACGTTAAAGTAAATCGGAGCCATTTATAATATTATGGGAGCTGTTCGAAGGAAGGTTGATCTCTAGGTTTTAAATTTCATACCACCCGCCACTCTCTCGCCTTTATCCGTCTACAACAATACGTTTCAAACAATGTTTCCGAAATAAACTAATTAAGGTAGGGTTTTTCACCCCGAAACCGTACAGAATATATTATTTCTTAGCTCCCCCACATGCGACAAGCCTAATTAATACCCCAACCCCGATTCTGTCGTATTATACCCGTGCACCAAGAACAATATTCCCGTCAAGCCAAAATCGGCCTCCTTCCTGAAATTTCACCGCAAAACGTAATACTACAAGCAGCGGAACATGTTGAAAAACCGAAGTTTTCACCAAATATCCGATTTCTCGGTACAACCACCCATATGAGATTTCAATGCCGATACATCGTCGGGGTAATGATCGTTTTCCGAGGACTCCACTTTCAGTAATAACAATTCCTCAAATTCCGGTAAGTCAATATCCCGAGATTCTCTGGGGTTATCGTTGTTATTCGAGGCCATTTCTTTAATTATAATTTGATGAAGAAGGCGAAGGCACTCAGTTATACGCTAAAGAGCGAATGGAATGATATGACTTCCGCCGAATACATTAAAATGATTGAAGCTGTGTCTCCACTCTAATTAATTAGCATTATCGCCTGATAGGTAGTCCTACCTGTCTTTTCGGGTGAAGCTCACGAAATCCATCAGGACCGGAGAACGTCCGAGCTTTATAATAATTTACTTCCTTGGTTCACACCAATTCAAAAATTCACTTGTGTGCTTTTTAGCTTTCGATTTCTGAAGAAAATAAGCTACTGCAGTTGGTCCAAAATGAATTTTTGAAACATTTTTCGATTCGTCAATGCTTTATAGAGCATTCTGATGAATCCTATAGATTATCATTTAGCTACATAAATGCGCCCTTCCGAACACTATAGCACCTTGACTATTGGACAACTAAATTCTAATTCCAAAGAAATGTTAGTATAGGCCAACGAAAGGATGAGTTCGACGATGAGCGATTTTCAACAATAAAAAGTGGGTCAAATTTGAGTTTTTGCGGGTGAAAAATCACGAATAATCCGTAAAAAACGTCTGAAAATCGTAGAGAATAAAAATACATTCACCAAAAGTGGAAGAAAATTGTGACTCGAGGCAGAAAAATTATATTTAATTGATCTAATAAATCTTCACATAAAATTGGGGTCAAATTTAAGTTTTTGATGGTGAAAATGGAGGCCTCAATACAGACAGTTGAGCTGGAGACAACGATATTCTACTCCCTCCCCTACCCTACTTAGTAATAGGAGGGGAGTCGCGTGAACCCAGTCTGTCTCCAACGCACTTCGATTTGTACAGGTCATTCTATAGCACTTTTTGTGAATTCAGTATCAACTCTTGATGAATTTACCCATTTTTTGTATCGATTTATACCAATGGCTGACGCCCAAAACTCAAATTTGACCACAACTTTTACATCAGACTTATGTTTATGTTTCGATTGATCATTCCAAACCACGATCAGTGGTGATATTATATCAATTCATAGTAACTGTAACAATGATTTGGGTAATCTGCAATCCACCACAAATTTACCACCCAGCTTGAACACTGAATTTTATAGGCGCAATGCATAACGTAAACGCGCTAAATTTACTCTGGAAATATATATATACATATAAATTTAGTAAAGTTTTGTAAAATGAAACGTTTCAAGACCCACCTAGCTAAAATCGTTAACACAGACACAGCTGTTTTTTATGCACTGTCCAATTTCATCAGGCTGAATCCCTCACACCTCCTTTATTAACCACGAGCAGCTTTCACTTCTTTTACATCATACTGGTTAACTATTGCTTTCATAGTAGATTTTGCTTTGTAATTGCTTGGCAATTCATCATGTCCCCCTCATTTCTATACATAATTGTAATTAATGCACATATTAATTCTGTAGAGTGCCAACATTTCAACTTGTAAATTTTCCTGAACGTCAGGTTCCACAGGAGACCACAAGTCCTTGACTTAATTCTGTAGGTGGGCAAAAGATTGTACCTACTTACTATTTTGAATACCTACATAAATACTGTAATTCACATTATAATAAGATAATTCTACGTTTATTTCTTATTTTGTTTTTACAAACCGGGGGAATGAACTATTTTATTTTCAGTTTTTTTGGGAATGAGCAAATATATATTATATCAATCTGTAGTAGTTTTTAGTAACTTTCGCCAATTTTTAGAATTTTTTGTTGTTGTATGGGGTGACACATATATGTATAAATTCTCTTAAAAACTTAGGAATCACTAGTAACAGAGAATTCTTCATAATTTTTTTTTTTAATCCTGAGCTCACTACAGAAGTTCAATTTTCTTCGACGACAATTTGAGTCACAGCCCTACAAGAGTTAGAGATTTGACGGATGCTGATATCGATTGTATTTTAACCCGTTCAAACTTCAATGCAATTATAATCTGAGAACTTTAAAAACCCGCAAGATTCTACTGAAAGTAGTTATGGAACGAGTGAAACTCCAACCTCGCTTATTTCTACACCTGCCTGAGAGTGAAGAACACATTCTACGAATAACCACGGTTACCACTCCGATATTAGTGAAACATTTAGACTGCGCTTATCCATACGCAATAAGGCTTTTTTTAAGCGTTAAATTTCAGTATGATTTGTAACAATTTCAGCGCTTACCGGGCGGTCTATTTCCTGATTTTTACTTAGTGGGATTAGCAGCTCTTTACGCGTTTAGGTCAGCGAAATGTACACATCACTCAACTTCCATCACTAAAAAGCTCCGGTTATGGAATTATTTCTAAAATGACCCCGCACACTAACGTACCTTTTACTCACAGCACCCCTCGATGCAATGTAGTGAAAAAAACTGACCAAGCCATAGAGAGCCATCCCCCATTTTCAACCTTAGTGCTCTACCTATCCAATTATAATCTGGAACGCCATATAACGAAAAATAAGCAATAAACTGCTAACAGCGGGGTGGGGAACAGTAAAACAGTTACAATGAATAATAAAATAATATAAATCCTTCATTATTATCCCCTTCAAGTTTTACTGGCAACGGACGCAGTTAACAAAGCTCAAAAACATCGGTAGTTATTTTCTAGTGCTGTTTATTATATTAAACAGGTAGTAAAATCTCATGAGATTAGCCAAGACATAAATTAGCGATGGCAATATTTATATCTATTAGGAATCCGTCCTGTCGCCCGTTATTAGAATAATAGACAACAAAAATCGGATTTAGTTTCAGGTAACGAGCGATGGATATCAAAGTCTTCCATTTTAGTGGGACGCAATATATTTCGGATTTCATGATATTGGTCTAGGTATTATAAGTACGTGATAAATGTGTTCTATTGATTTCGGTTTATTTTAATAGAGATCGAGTTCCTAAGTGTTTTAGTTAGGTACATAACTGAACTTGAATGGAAGGGTGGCCAATGTTTTGATGTTCTGTTTTACGTGATTCGTCCATGAATATACAGATGATAGAAGGGCCTCTGGGTGGGTTGATCCATTTTAAATTTTACGACGTCAGTGAGGCTAGCTCTCAGCTCAGAATGTCAATTTAGGGATTGTTTGCAACTAGCAGTTGACGAATTTACTACGCAACAACGCCCGGATAATGTTTCTGAACTCAACCAGCACTAAAACCGGTATTTAGCTAGTGCCACCAACTAGTCGAGTTTGGGAGTTGTAAATATCCCGCGACTTTATTTTCCGGCGAATCAGGCTGATAAGCTTTCGAAGAATAGAACCAAAATTTTATGAAAAGTAATAACACGAATTCAGAGGTATCAAGTTTCACCCAACTGTGAGATAAAAATGCTAATTTGAAAAAATCCATTGACCTTAAATATATACTTTTGATTACCTATTCAAATTATAGTTACGTAAGTACTTACTTAGTTGTATAAAATTACCACCCTTGCAAATGTTCATAGAATTGACTCCAACTTTGAGCGGTCTTCAACACCAACATTGACCGGTTTTTTCGGTCTATTATTTAAATTTGATCTATCTGCACATGAGTGTTATCTTGTATAATTTTCGTATTTTTATTTCCCATGAGTAGGTATACTTTATTACTTTCTTCTACCAGCAATTTAAGGTGTTCTAGGCGGCGAAAAATATGGGTTGACATTTTCAAAACGCCGCAACTCGAAAACTCTCAATAGAAAGATATGGATTTTTTTCTATAGTGCTTTTAAATAATTGATTCCTAACTTGAGGATTGTTGTAGACCACCCGGCCAGCCGTTCGTTCACTTTCACAGTAAGGTCCTGAAGTTTGGACCGAAAAAGCTTCGTCAACTTAAGTGTGAACCATATGGTATAATCCAGCCCAGATATCATTGCTAGGTAACAGCTGATTATAAATACGCTTGGCTTTAGAAAATCAAGTTTGTTGTTCCGCAATGATATTATTTCACTCGACTGAAGGTGATTATTTTGTATTTTGTTCATAGGTACAAGTTTGTTTTACACATCAGCCAGACAAATCACATAAATTTAGTGAAAATTTAGGAATATGACGAGGGTCTTACTTAGGTTCAACGACCATCGGAATACCAAAAATTACCTGATAGGGGGGGGGGGGTTTTCGTAATTACATTTCGAATCTGGTGGCATTTTTGTCGTCTCCGTGTGTGTGTGCGAGCGTGGGTAACGCACCGCAAAAATTGACCCTACTAAAACAGGGTTTTACGCTAATAGGAATCCAGTGATCCACGCAGAAGGGGTACGCATACAGAAAAATAATAAACTGTTGCGCAATAATTTGCAGCGTTTTTTTAAGCTCAATACGCCGGGTGTGTAGCGAAAAACTGATAGAAACAAATCATAATATTGATAATGACGTAAGGGTGGTGACGTCATAATGACGCCATTTCGGCTTCTTTCATTCACTGTCCACTTTTCGCTCACATCGATTCATCGGGGCATATTGGCCTTTGGTAGACGTATCGCGCTGAGACCTTTCGGTTGAGTGAGACGAAACACGTGGAATTTCATGCAGACTAGTGGCATATTACGAATTTTTACCTTGTTGATGAGCTGAGAAGGCACCTCAAGTCGAATAACCGGCAACTGCCGCACAGATCGAAAAACTTGACGAAGAATCGTTTAGACGCTGGAATTAGAATAATTAAACTCGCGGTTATCCAGTGTTTTTGTTCCTCGACGCCAGTAGCTGTCTGAGCGAACGAAGCGGGTACGCAGGAGCCTCCTGCCAAAACTTGCGGTGGGCACGAGAGGAGCGTTCAACTACAACTATTGTTTCCACTAGACAATCGAACGTGGGAGAAGCGGTGGCCCAGATAACGGTAGAATTAGCGCTGATGTTGCCCAAAATGTGTAAAGGTGGGTTCTTTGTGCCTGACACGTTAGTTATCGCAAGTTACTCGTAGTTGGGTGCACCAACTTTCTGACAGGTTTGTGCGGCGTTCGATTCGGCGTTTGCCGCGGCCTGTTCTGGTGTTTTTCGAGGTTTTTATGGCTGAGGTTTTCGGAGGGGAGTCAAGAGAAATACGAGGTTCATTACAAGTTACTGTAAGATTCATTACAAATATCAGAAACTGCAGGTGACATAGGGAGGCCATATGGGACAAAACCAACTCCACGCTTAACTACAGGAAACATTCCGCTGACATTCAAAAGTACAGCCCATTTAATAAACCTTAAAAAATTTAACTGTAACTATCTGAAAAAATAAACCAAAGCTTCTATTTTTTCTCTTCCAAAAATGCTTAGTTTTGCATCTGAAGTCAAATGATACAACTCGAGCAACCTGCATACTTCCTTAAACTGTTGCAGCAAAATTGTCTTCGAAATCACGAAGAACTGAGAAAAATTTGCTGATATTCATTTATTTACATGCTGATATTGCAGTAGGAAGTGTCGTGTTCTGTTTAGGGTTTGAGCAACAGCGCAGTCTCATTCCACTGACTGTAGCCATAATATATAGATAACGTGATAAGATTGGTACCGGTACCCAAAGGAAAGCATGCCAAATTTTTCGATAACAGTTGATAAGCACATAAATCATGAAAACAACTCCATTTCGCTATACTGATAAAATATCGGAAAAGCGCTGCAAATTATTACACAACGGCTCATCCTTTTTCCTGTATAACAGAACCTTCTGCGTACATCATGGAAGTCCTATTGACGTAATACACTGAATTAGAGGGTTCGTTTTTCGCGATGGATACCTACCTACCCACGCACGCACAGACATGACAAAAATTCCACCAGCGTCGATGTATAAGCTCCCTAACTTTCGGAAATTACAGTTAAATAATTTTTTATTTTTTTTTTTTCTACCGCCCTCATCTCCCGCAACGCGCCATTTCCGAGTCTACCAAGGTAGCACGGCAGAGAAAAATATTTTCTCTGTCTCCAAAACAAGAATTTATTCCTACTTTTTCGAAAATCCAATGGTCGCTGAACCCGAGTAGGACCCTCGACATATTCCCAAACTCTCACTTATTCGAATGATTCGTCTGACCGTGAACGACTAAATTGTACCTATCAACAAATATGTAAAAAATTACCGATCAACGAAACCCTAAATAACAGTCTTTCTTCAAATGAAAAAATAATACCACGGATAAGCCAACTCGAATTTTCATTTTAAATCCATGCGTGAATATAAATAAGCCCATCAATGATACACCGTATGATTCACACTCATGTTCACGAAGCATTTCGGTTCAAAATTCAGAGCCTCAATGTGGACGAACGGCTCGCAAAAATCTCCAAGTTCTGAATCAATTTAAAAGCGCCATAAAAACCATATACCCTTCTATTGAAAGTTTACGAGCTACGGCGTTTTGAAAGTTTCAACCCCTACTTTTCACCCCTCAAAGATGACTGTCAGTAATATCGAGCTTTGCGGACCAACCAGACCCTAATGGGACCTACAAACTGAATTTCATCAACTTTAGTTCATGGTAACTAAGGAAAGTGACCGCGTACGGACAGAATTTTCAATTATTATATTCGCATTCGTACCTTGTAAATAAAAAACCAAAATTATTTGCAGGTTTCTTTGAAAATCGTCTCATAAGGTCGCGAATGATACAATAGGGAATTATTCTGTGCCTACAACAAATATTGTGATTATTTATTTTACGTTTCCTGACGGTCTTAAAGGCACGAACACGATCGAAATTCAACAAAAATTGGAAATTCAACGAAAACTCGAATTCAACAATCCATATCACACGTTCATCATCACATACTTTAGGATTTCTAGTAAATAATATTCATTTGTCTACAAGTCGGTATGTAACAAAATTTGGTGATTTGGAAAATGTGCATAAGTAAGTGCCGAGTGCAGTAGATACTCACAGAATCATCAAGTTCCGCTGCTGATTTCAACTCAGAGGAAGGTAGGCATTAGGCACTTACCTGCAACAAAACCAGTGGTTATAGGTAATAAATAGACGTGAAAAATAAATAACGCAAGACAAAATATTTGACAGACTCCGTTCCGTACTTGAATAAAGTTAAGTGACGAAGTCTTGTAGTTCGAAAAGTTGCTTAGTCTGAAAGAACGTGGGTAATCACATGAATTTTGACTTAGACTGCAACAAACAGGAACCAGTAGGTACCGCTACAAATCTACAACAGGCCGGGTAGGTAGTTCACGAACTAAATCACTCGCGAAGAAATCGTGGAAACCCATTCCAAGAAAAACGGAGTTATTGAAAAAATATTCTATTTCTATAGTCTGTTATTGTTTGTTACTGACAATGGTTTGATCACCGAAACCGGTACAACAGTGTTTTTCGCGTTTTTTCGTGTATTAGTGGAAATAGACTATTTTTTCAATAACTCCGTTTTTCTTTGAGGTAGTTCACGTTTACAGGTAATGGTACCTACAAGTATCTGAGATACATTTCGGTTAATCAGATCTACATCTACAGCAGCTGGAGTGCAAAGCGCAAAAATTTGGGTAGAAGCCAGCTAGCATCATGATGGGGGTAAGTGGTAGTTTCCGGTAAGCACATATCTACATCAACAGTGCTGTAGTCAATGAATGTATTTCCGACCTTCTGCGTAAACCAGGTGGGCCACAACTGTATACAGGGTGTTTCTTAAGTAGTGAACCACCCTTTCTAACTACGTTATTTTCAGGAAAATGAAAAAAAGCTTCTAAGGTAACCCCCCTTCATTTTTTACAATGAATTCAAATATCCCATTCCCGCACTTTGCGCATGCGCGGAAACATGCGCAATTGACACCAACTTCGGTTTTTCAAATGGGTACCCTAATTTTTTATTGCAGATTCAGATTCTACGTAACATTTCATGAACATTTGACCCCTCAATCGATGAATTTGACTGCGCAGAACCTGTTCTGCGAGCGTGCAAAGTTGCTCAGCTGCCAAATTTCGCAAAACTTGGCGTCTAGTAATCCCCAAGTGTGGCACATGATTTTTCATTGTTTTTCAACGCTGATTCACATGGTGCTATCCGTTTTTTGATTTGACTCGATTTGAACGAAATAATGGCCAAAAGTCGGTTATTTTGTACGAAAAAAAAAAACGTGTTTTGAGGCGTGTGTTTGCACATGAATTACATAATTTGCTATTCCCATCCTCTCTTCCAGTCTCAACAGAAGCGAAGGAATTTGTAAAATAAAATAATAATACCTTGCAGCTGCACCTGAAATTACATAATCCGTTCTAAACTGAGAAAAATAGTTTGCACGAGAAGTAGATTAAACCTAACTATTGGGCCTCCCAGAGTGCAAATAACTTGATCTGAGCGATAATATGAGACATGCAGTCACTTGCTCGCATATTGGAAAGGTTCAACAGTCATCAAGTGGAGACACGAGGGACCGAGTTCGATTTGAACGGAGGAAAACGAGGACCACTTTTAGAACGGATTATGTAATTTCAGGTGCAGCTGCAAGGTATTATTATTTTATTTTACAAATTCCTTCGCTTCTGTTGAGACTGGAAGAGAGGATGGGAATAGCAAATTATGTAATTCATGTGCAAACACACGCCTCAAAACACGTTTTTTTCGTACAAAATAACCGACTTTTGGCAATTATTTCGTTCAAATCGAGTCAAATCAAAAACGGATAGCACCATGTGAATCAGCGTTGAAAAACAATGAAAAATCATGTGCCACACTTGGGGATTACTAGACGCCAAGTTTTGCGAAATTTGGCAGCTGAGCAACTTTGCACGCTCGCAGAACAGGTTCTGCGCAGTCAAATTCATCGATTGAGGGGTCAAATGTTCATGAAATGTTACGTAGAATCTGAATCTGCAATAAAAAATTAGGGTACCCATTTGAAAAACCGAAGTTGGTGTCAATTGCGCATGTTTCCGCGCATGCGCAAAGTGCGGGAATGGGATATTTGAATTCATTGTAAAAAATGAAGGGGGGTTACTTTAGAAGCTTTTTTCATTTTCCTGAAAATAACGTAGTTAGAAAGGGTGGTTCACTACTTAAGAAACACCCTGTATACGTAGCTACGCCCACAGCTGCAGCTATCATCAATGGATAACTACCTACGTTTCCACCCATAATCCTAGGAAGCGGTGGAATTAGTGGTGTTTTCAGGTAATGATCAGGTCCTCAGCAACAGTAAACCGGGGTAACTTTGCACCACAGCAGGATTTCAAACTCAAATCGCTTTCCCGCCCACAAAAATGCGGGTTGGAAGTTCGTTATGGTCCCAAAAGACAGTGCGGAGTTTAAACTTTGAAGGAAGTTTTGTTATCACTTTTCATCAGTCTTATGTTGTCATCAGTGAGGTTTTGTTGATTTCCCAAATTTTACGAGTTCCCCTGAGGGCTGATAAGTTTCGTTGCAGCCAGGTATTCCTCCTGGTTTTACCTAAAAGGTCAGTCATCTAACTTTTTGTAAATTTTATAATGGTTTTGATCATGAAATCAATTCTGGTATGTAGTTGTTTTTGTGTTTCTCAGAAACAAAAAAGTTAAATTCGCCACCACTAGGTGCAACTTTGCAACACCCGATTTTTGGTGTTTTTGTGCGGTTTTTCGTGTTTTTTTCTCGTTTTGATTGAGTTTATTCATTTTCGATGTTTTCTCATGTTACAGACATGACACGTTCAGAGAAAAAGTTTTGAAGAAACCCCCCCCACTTGAACTCGATGGGGGCAGACACATTTTTCAAGGGGACTCTGAACAAATTCTTTTGACTAATTGGCCTAAGTTATCGTGATTTTTGCTGGTGTTGTTTTCGCTAGATGCCTATTTCATTCCATTTTTGGATTTTTATTTTTTGTTCAAGAAGTTTTCGACAGAATTTTTGGCATTTGCAGCCTAAGTTATTGTGATTTTATAGTCTGAAAATGCCAGATGTGGCGCAATTTCATATTTTTATACTTTGCTCAAGTTTTATTCAAGTTTATTAAACGATCTTGGCAGTTTTCAGCTTTTTTTACTTTTTTTTACTTTTAAATCCAAAATTTCCGGTTTTTTAGGTATGGAAAAATAATGTTTAAATTGAAGTTTATTTTTTTAAATGATGAATGCAGGTTCAGGAACCGTTATGAGGCAAGAACAGAGGGTTACTTGGTCCCAGGGCTTCATTTCTAGCTTATTTAGGTGGGAAAACATTGGGCGGTGCAAAGTTGCCCCCACACGGGGTAATGACTGCTCCACAGAAACTAAGTAATTTGATGAAAACTATTGCACTTATGTTGAATTTCGAAGTTGGAATGTGACCGTAAGAAGGTCAATTAGGTCATACCAAAAGGATAGCTCGATTGGTGATATACAGACTGAGGAATCTCAGAAAAACCTGAAAAAGTGGTGCAAAGTGCGGTTTACGGTACAGCTATCGTCGACAAATGTTTGAATTTCGAACTTGAAAAAATAAACTGCTCCATCGATGAACGCAGGCTTGTTCCAACATAAAATCAAAGGGAGTAGTGAGTGTTCTCATTAGAATATTACAACTACAGCAACACCACCATCATCGGATGTACTGATCAGACATTCAGCAAATCAGGATTTGTACCTAAAAATTAACATAATGTAATGCCACACTGTCAGGTTTGTATGTACAACCACAGTAAATAAGACAGCATCAATCAGTTAAGATGACAAGTCAGTCAGTTATGCCGGTCAATCTCTGGTGGACCTGCAGTTGAGGCGCGAACGCAAAGGCCTTATTTTTGCATTATTCAAGTGTGTTGAACTGTTCAGAATAAGGAAATTCGCAAGCCTGCAGTTGTTCCAATTTCGATTACTCCGCTGGACTTTCCTGCAGGTTATTATGCCGACAGAGGTGCCCGGCAACATCGCTATTTGCATGAGGAGCTATTTTCAGACGACTTTGTAAGTACAGCTGTAGGCAGGTCCCGCTTGTGGCGATCGCGGATGATGCCGTGATCACCAGTTTGTTGTGATCGAACACCCTTGGAATCGAATCAGTCAAATCTAAATACACAGGAAATCGCTCGGTTGTAGCGAACAAGGTTCCGCATATAGCGACCAGATCGGATATTTTTGTAAACAGCAATTATATAAACATGTTTTATCCCTCTTCCGATTAAGTGGCTCAAAACCCCGATCATCTCGATTATGGTGAACCTGACGATCAACCCCGAGACTCACAAGGATAATAAATTATGAACGCAATGTCCATACTCTGACGAGGAATACTTCACTACGGCAAGAATTTCGACCTACTTCAAAGAAATTTTAAACGAAAATACGAAGGAAACGAAAATTGACGACGTTTTGAAAAGAAATTAAATTGAAATTATGTGATTTACGTACCAAATTTGGTTTCTAGGAATTGTTGAAGAAACAAAATGTCCCGTCCAAATTTACAGGCATTATTTCTCTGATACATTTCGGGAGTATCACCCGAGTTCAATTACTAAATCAATACAAAAATATTCGCTCATATAAAACAACCTCCTCATTCAATATTTTGTAGGTAGGTACATAAGTAGTATCTATGTACTTACTTATTCCATGTACATTCCTTAACTGATGAATACACACATCATGTTTTTTGAATGTTGAGGTGTCCACAAGTAGCGATCACCCGCTTGTAAGTAGTGCTCAAACTGGTTTGGCCCGGTGCAATCACTACAAGCGGCACCTACAACTACTGTATTTAACGTACATTTCCGTTTCGTTAGAATACACAATATTAGACCCAACTGTCTCTATTTTCGACTTCGAGATAGCAGAAATAAATGAAAATACGATGGCCAAGACAATAATTATACGAATCACCTAAATACATTTCCAAATGCTGCGAATTTTTACATCAATGACACGTAGCATTACACTCATCACTACGTGATCCGAACCAGTAAAATTAATAATTATTATACTGCTTCTATCGCCTACTCCTGAAATTATTAATCTACCATCGCGACACGAGTCATCGGAAACTAGAAGTTCCGAATGGCTTCCCTTGCGGTAGACCGCATTCGTCAAAACGTCAATTCTTAAATACACCGGTTACAAGACGTCCTTCAAAATTATAGTTTCATTAGAGAATAGACCACCACATTGGTCGAAACTTCCACCAATAACAAACGGCCAAACTCCGCTGAATTTTTGAACAGGAGTGGAGAAATAGGAACATGAAATATTGCAACGTGACGTTTGTTCTCTGTGGTTTGCTATTATAATGATTCACCCAGAACATAGCATTTAATTCATCCAGCGCCGCTCGTCATATTGGTTTAGACAATCTTTAATTTATTATTGTGTGTGCGGCCAGATTCAGTTTTTTTTTAAATTTTTAAATATCTCATGTAACCACTAAGAAGACTGATAATACTAATAATACATCTCTGCCCCGCCATTACGATGATATATAAATTATTTGAATTTGGAAAATAGCAACGGTCCGATAAATGTCTTAGAACGCAATGGCTATTCGTAATCCATATATAGATGTGATGAATTTAAATTTATCATCACGGTGGCGTGAAGGAGTGAATGGATGAGAGCGAGGGAATTTCACCTAGGCGGCGGTAATCCACCGATGTAGGTGAGAGGAAGGAAATTCACCTAGGCGGCGGTAATCCACCGATGTAGGTGAGTGGAAGGAATCTCGTCTAGGCGGCGGTAATCCACCGATGTAGGCGAGAGGAAGGAAATTCACCTAGGCGGCGGTAATCCACCGATGTAGGTGAAGGAAGGAAGGTGCTTGTCTAGGCGGCGGATATCCACCGATGTAGACAAGAGGAGAAGGTAGGAGGTGAATTCCCAGAGCGGCGGATACCACCAGGCATCTGGGAGGAGGAAGGTAGAGAGAGAAGAGAGAGCTGGTTAGAGGAAGTGTCGAATGAAGCTAAAGCTCCAGGATCCGGGGTTATATAGGACTTGGAGTCCTCTCCCTCCAGCTCCCTGTTGGGAGCTGGTAGTGGGGCACCAGGTTGTGTCCCCCGGATTCTGTCGCCTGTCTCCCCACTCAGATGTTTATTAGCGGAAGGTAATTTTTACATAGGAATATTGGTGAGAGCTTTAAGGTTGTAGTGGAGTGTTCCCGGGAGGGACTCACGACAGAGGTCCCCCCAGTTCGAACCAATGTTTGAGGTAGCTGAAGGCTCAAGTTGACAGTGGCTGAGGGCTGCGGAAACAAAAAGGGGAGCTGAAGGCGCAAGGATACAGGAGCTGAAGGCTGAAACAAACAATTGCAGTGCTGAAGGCAGAAGAGTGATCGGAGGTGTCTTAAATCTAGGGTGATATACAAGAGGTAGGATAAGTAGACATAAGTAGACATAGGTAGACGTAAGTAGGGCTAAGTAGACAAAAAGTAGACATAAGGAGACATAAGTAGACATAAGTAGATATAAGTAGACGTAAGTAGATGTAAGTAGATGTAAGCAGACGAAATTTGATGATGGGAAACATATGTACAAGGAGGGTGTGATGAAAAATTTGATGAAGTGACACTATTTACAAAGGTGATGAGTTCGATGATGATGATAAGAGGAGCGATAGTTAGATAGTATGGTAGATAGCTAGATATTTACAGGTGCAAGGTATTTACAGGAAGTATTTACAGGTATGTACAGGTATTTACAGGTATGTACAAATTTTTGGTACGGTTTCAGGGGAGACAGAATTGAGCGGGGTTGCGAGATCCGCCGTTCCCTGGGTGTGGGTTGTGTGTGGTTTAGTGTATTGAGTGTGTGGGTGTAGTGAAAAGGTGGGTGTAGTGTGTGGTTGGGTGAGGATGATGCCCGCTGCGACGAAGTGGCCACGGCGGGGCTGTGAGGTTCGGTACAGTGCGTGTGGGATAATGAAACACAAGCACTGTCCCGAAATCTCAAGGCCCCGCCGTGATTTCTCAGAGCGGGGCGGGGGACTTGGCCGCCGGGACGCGGGGCGAGGGACGCTCCCGTCGTCTGTTGCGGCGCCCGGACCTTTTCGTCCCGGCGGGAACTATTGTGGATATCCCCGGCGGGGATGGGGGAAGAGGGGATGTTGTGGGCTTGGTGGGTTGGGGTGTTGGTGGGGTAGAATTTAAAATTGGGGGGTCGAAAATTGAAAAAGGGGGAGGAGCAAGAGGGGGTTGAAATTTGGGGGGCGGGGGTCCGTTGAAGACGGGGGGAGTGATGTTTGGAAGGGGTGGTGGGGGTGGCATGAGTAGGGTGAGACGAAATTGGTGGAGGAGCGGGTCCATAAGGGGATCTATCGGGACGTAAGGGGGGTGTACCCCGGTGGCTTGCGCTGCGCGAAATTCGCGCAGTATGCGCCACTGGGGGTACTTCCACCGCCGGGGCCGGGGAGGGAGTCCGGAAATCCGTTGCGGAAGAAAAGGAAGCGATGTAGTAGGTCCGGGCGAAGGGGGTAGGGGGGAGAGCGGGTCCGGGACGTACACGTCCCGGAGTATCGCCGCCATTTCCGGATCCGAATCGAAATCCGGAAACGGCGACGGGGGAGACTGATTCGGTGGAGAGAGGTGTTGCATTGCAAACAGACGGCGGGAGACTGATAGTGGACGTTGGTTGAGGGAGAACAGGGGCGGGCTTGCAGCGGGCGAAAGGGACGGTGTGGGGTTTCCCGTCCATTAGCAGGGTCGCGGTGGTATGGGCCAATAGAGCGGCGTCAACTAGGTCCTGTTTGCATTGTTGGAAGGCGGTTGTGAGGGCGGGGGTCCAGGAAATGGGGCGTTTATCGTTTTTCTTTGCCGGTTGTGGGATAGCGTGTATGAGTGGTTGTTGGTGTTGTGCTGCGTGTTTGATGTGTCTACGGTAAAAGTTCAACATACCCAGGAAACGGCGGAGTTCTGAGACAGTGTTGGGTTGTGGGAAATCGGTGAGGGTGTGCACTTTGTCCGGTAGGGGTTTTATTCCTTCGGACGAAACCTGGTGGCCGAGGCAGCGGACGGAGGGTTGGGCGAGGACGCATTTCGGAGTGTTTATGGTGAGGCCCTCGGCGGCGAAGATGTCAAGAACCTGTTTCAGGTGTGCGAGGTGTTCCTTTGGGTCTCGGGAAGCGATCAGTACGTCGTCCAAAAAACAGAAGACGAAGGGTAGGCCTCGTAGTATGTTGTCCATGTAACGCTGCCATGTTTGGGCAGCGTTACGGAGGCCGAAACCCATTTTGATATACTCGAACAGGCCGAAAGGGGTGATGATAGCTGTTTTAGGAACGTCAGGGGGGTAGATGTGAATGTGATGGAAGGCACGAGAGATGTCGAGTGTAGAAAAGATGGTTGTGTTGTGGAGGTGGGAAGAGAAGTCCCGAAGATGTGGGACGTTGTAAAGGTCTGGGGTTGTTCGGGCATTGAGGCGGCGGTAGTCGCCGCAGGGGCGGATATCCCCGTTGGGCTTCTGCACAATATGTAGTGGAGAAGCCCACGGGGATTTGGAGGGACGGATAATGCCTTCCTTGATGAGAAGATCAAAGTGTTTGCGGGCCTGTGAGAGTTGGAGGGGGTGGAGGCGTCGTGCTTTTGCGGATATTGGGGGGCCAGAGGTTTCTATGTAGTGCTGGGTCTGTGAGATGTGAGCTGAGGGGCGGCGCTGGGGTTTGTAGTGGAGGAGGAGTTGTTCAAACTGGGACGGGGGCCGATCCACCGCATGAATGAACCCGGGGATGGGTTTCTGGGTGGAGGGGTCGAGCAGGCGCGCGTTACGGACGTCTACCTGGAGGCCGAAATATGCGAGGAAGTCGGCCCCCAGGATAGCTTTCTCTACGTCCGCCACGGTAAATTCCCACTCGTACGCGAGCCCGCTCATATGAATTGATGAGCGGTACGTCCCGTACGAGGGGATGGTGGTACCGTTGGCGGCGTAGAGGAGTTGCCGGTAACAACGCGCCTGTCGCCGGAGAATATTATTGGGGAATATGGAGAGCGCCGCCCCTGTGTCGACGAGGAACGGGACGTGCGTTTTTGAGCATTTTAGGAACAGGCGTTGGTGGGCTGGGGCGGAGTGCGGTAAAATTGCTGAGGTTTCGGGGTCTGTCGGAGGGGGGGGGCTCGGTTCGTCCGAGGTGATGGGCGGGTGCGATGGCGGTGGTTGGCCCTCCGCGAAGGAGACGCGGGGCGTTTTTTTGCCGTTCCGGGGAGGGGTAACGGTAGCGGCGGCGCGAGTGGCGGCCGGAGGGGTGGTTGTCTTGGGGGCGGGGTTGGAGGGGCCGTTCCGTGGTGGGGGAACGGTAGCGGCGGCGCTAGTGGCGGCCGGGAGGGTGGCTGCCCTGGAGGCGGGCTTGGAGGGGCCGTTCCGGGGTGGGGGAACGGTAGCGGCGGCGCTAGTGGCGGCCGGAGGGTTGGCTGCCCTGGAGGCGGGCTTGGAGGGGCCGTTCCGGGGTGGGGGAACGGAAGCGGCGGCGCTAGTGGCGGCCGGAAGGTTGGCTGCCCTGGAGGCGGGCTTGGAGGGGCTGACTCGGGGTGGGGGGTCAGTTGATGGAGAGGTGGGGAGTTTTGCGGCGCCGTCAGATGCGGCCGGGAGGTTGGCAGCCGTGGCGGCGGCGTAGGAGGGGTAGCGAGGCTCGGTGGAGGTGGTGTGAATGCGGGCGGGGAGGGGTTGGTGGTGGTCCCCCCCGTGTTGGCGAGGAGGGGGGCCCGCCGGATTTACCGGCGGGCGTCCGCGTTTCCCTGCTTGGTGGAGTAGGAGCAGGGGGGCTGGCATTTGCGGGCCTCCCCACCGAAGTTCACATGGTAGAAACATCGGTGGGGGGGGTCCGCCGGGAGGTAGGTCCTGGTGGGGCGCGCGGAGTTGGAGGGGGCCGCCGTGTTTGGGGACCTCCCCCTCCGTTGCTGGGCGGGGGAGACGGTGCGGCGGTCGGCCGAGCGCTGGCGTCGGTGGTCGGAGGAGGGGGTTGGCCGGCGATCGACGGAGAGGGAGCGGCGCCGGTGGAGGGAGGGGGGCCGGCGGCGCTCTTTAGACGGCGATCGGTCCCTGCGTGGGGTGGGGGTGCGGGGTGCGGCGACCTCCGTGACGCTGGCGGCCGCGGCGAGGTCGTAAACCGTGTCGGCTAGACGGAGTAGCGGCTCGTCCGGTCCGTCGAGGTGGCTGGCGAGCGCCATCTGGATGGGGTGGGGGAGGGCTCGCAGCCAGAACGTTCGAGCGATGTCGGCCGTCACGACGTCGTGTAGCTGATGACGTAGGCGACGGTACAGGTGGGAGGGCTTCAAATCGCCGAGATGTTGGGGCTGGGATAGCGCTGCGACACGCGCGATCTTGGAGGGTTGGTAAGCTGATGAGGCGGGCGCGAAGGTCGTCGTAGGCGGCCGTGGCGTCGGGGGAGATGTCCGACGTCTGCAGGAGGATCTCATATGGTAACAGAGAGATGACGCGGGAGTAGCGGGTACGCTGGCTGCGGATGTTGGCGGCAGAAAACGCAGCGTCGACCTGGAAGAACCAGAGTGCGGGGTCGTGCGTGTAGAAGGGGGGTAGCGACAGCGGGAATGACGCCGAAGCCGTCGTGACGTCGGCGGCGGCGTGTGCGGCAGCTGCAGCGGCGGCGGCAGCGGCGGCGGCGGATGCGGTGGAGCCGGGTGGTGAGAGGCTCGTGAAGGGGTTGTCGGTTGCGTCAGAAGTCGCAGCGGTCGGCGGCTGCAGCAGGGACGGCCGGAGGAGCGGCGGCGATGGCGAGTTCGGGTCCATGGTGGAGGTGTCTGTGAACAAAATTCAATTTGAGCGGTTGAATCTGAAAATTCGCAATGAGCGGCGGCGGGTTTGTATGCGGCGGAGAGTTGAGTGCTGTGTGAGCGGTTGTGGGTGGGCCAAAAATTGCGAATTTATACTGACAGTTTTTTTAAATGTGAATTTAAAATGCAGGACACCGAACTTGACTGGGGCGACACATGAGTTGGTAAGAAGGGAGGAAGGGTAGAAGGTTGGATGAACGTCGGGTTCACCACTGTGATGAATTTAAATTTATCATCACGGTGGCGTGAAGGAGTGAATGGATGAGAGCGAGGGAATTTCACCTAGGCGGCGGTAATCCACCGATGTAGGTGAGAGGAAGGAAATTCACCTAGGCGGCGGTAATCCACCGATGTAGGTGAGTGGAAGGAATCTCGTCTAGGCGGCGGTAATCCACCGATGTAGGCGAGAGGAAGGAAATTCACCTAGGCGGCGGTAATCCACCGATGTAGGTGAAGGAAGGAAGGTGCTTGTCTAGGCGGCGGATATCCACCGATGTAGACAAGAGGAGAAGGTAGGAGGTGAATTCCCAGAGCGGCGGATACCACCAGGCATCTGGGAGGAGGAAGGTAGAGAGAGAAGAGAGAGCTGGTTAGAGGAAGTGTCGAATGAAGCTAAAGCTCCAGGATCCGGGGTTATATAGGACTTGGAGTCCTCTCCCTCCAGCTCCCTGTTGGGAGCTGGTAGTGGGGCACCAGGTTGTGTCCCCCGGATTCTGTCGCCTGTCTCCCCACTCAGATGTTTATTAGCGGAAGGTAATTTTTACATAGGAATATTGGTGAGAGCTTTAAGGTTGTAGTGGAGTGTTCCCGGGAGGGACTCACGACAATAGAGTTTTTACGATATAGTCACAAAAATGAGATACCTAATCAAAATCTGTTTAAAATCGAAATCATGTATTTCACAAACCAGGGACATCTCGTTCGATTCGAGACACATTCGTGTTCCTCGTCCTCAGATTCTACCAATAATTAATAGCCAATTTATTTTACCGTGGTCGCATCATGACGGAGCACACTGCGATCGAAGAAGTTAGTTAGAAACAGCTAATACTAATAAAACATGTGTGGCGTAGAATGATGATTCGAGACCAAAAATAACTAATTAAATATGAAAAAAAATTGCAAAAAAATTTACCAAAAGTTGCTCAAAAATGGCTTATAAATTATAAAAAACTTGCTAAGACTTACCTATCCAAAATTACTATTAAATCACCAAAATTGTATATGGTGTACCTACTTCGATAATTCGCTCATATCATGCTGCATGGGTGGAACATTTTTTCCGACGTTTTTCAAGGTCTCCCAAAATGGTGAAGTAGGCACGTTCTGCAGCTAGCAGCAATTTCGCTGGATGTAAACCGATACCAGCTACTAATTCTACCTTAATTTCATTCGTGTATCTCATCAACAGGCTGTGAGCCATTTGAAACGGACAACGACTTGAAGCTTCAAAGCAATATAAAAAAATCGAGTTACTGATTCAATTATTAGCTGGTTGTAGAAAAGGAAATTAGCGTCAAATCGAGTAATCAGGTTACCTTAATCAGTGTTCCCAATCCTTCGATGAGACCGGCACATGATTGGTAATCTCGTTAATTACTGATATGATACAATACGATATAAAAAAATATACAAAAAAAAATTAGCACCATTACTTGCACAGAACAATAAAGAGTCAGAATTCACAGAGGCTTTGACGGAAATAGAGAATCAAAACTATACAGCACAGTGGATTAATTGGTGTCGTTTATAGGAAAATAGTAAATCAATATTACAACGACTGTCGGGCAGTACCAATTACAGCGGTATTTCTCCGACACCGGTGATGAATGGAACACCATATCCACCACTGGGATAATTAAACAACTCGGACCTAGGGATCAAGTAATAAATTTATGAACGCTAGTTTTGTTTACTTTATTTTTAACAAGCGAATTAAACACTGCCGGGTGAACGAAGAAAAAAAAAATTAATAACTGGACGGTAAGAGAATCCACAGAGTATGAGCTAATGTTGATATTATGGATCGATGATGATCGAACAGTTTCACTATGAGGAGCGAACATTATAATTTTCAATTCGGGAGGACGAAAATATTTTGGCGTGCAGTCAAAACGGCTTTGAACAACTGCCGGGCTATTAATGGATAAACGACTCAATATTACGAAAACACGAACGATTCGAATCGGCCGTTGGTTACCTTCAATGACAACCAGGCTGCAGTTACGCCGCCTGATTCACGATGAAATGAAGTAGCTAATACGAATGCAAGAGCCGTATCGGAAATGCAGCCTGTACATCCAGGCCGAATGTTTGTCGACTATGAAATCGACTGGGCCATGTATTACCACCAAAAGGGAAATCAAGAGGAACCCGCTCGGTCATGATCCAGTCTAAACAAAAGGCGTTCAGATGCTTCATCTATTCATTAATTGGGTTTGTTTGCGCATGCGCAGAGGTTACGATTTATTATTCTTTCTGGGAAAGAGACCGTAACTACCCACCGAATTTGAGCGAATCGGCGCATTTGGTTCGTGTGGGGCGAATCGGTACAGGGCGAATCGGTGGGGCGAAATTTGTAGTCGGATTTTGATGACATCACCAAATTTCCGCAGCAGCTAAGAACATTTCAAGAAGTAAGAATCTTGCGTCATGAACATGTTACGAGCGATTTTGGAAATTTGGGGAGTTTCGAAGTCACCCTACTACAAATGTGGTGATTTTAAAAGCCATTTTTGGTGATTCTTAGCTTTTTTTAATCAAGTTAAGCAATTACTGTCCCCACAATATTACCCAAAAAATTTGCTCTAATTAATCACTTTTGATCGATATCTTACAGCTGGTTTTTTATGTTCTGTGCGTAGGATATTAAAACATTCGCATCTGCCTTGTTGTGGTTTTCAATTTATAGAGACTTCAACCACTTATCCTCGTTTTAGCGACTTTCCAACCTTGAAAAAATCAAATCTGACCCTCCTCTTGTTGTGATAAATATTTTTTTTATTATTGAAATAGTAATTTTCAACTACCGTCAAATTTGTACAGATTTTTGGCTACGATAGCATTTTTACCGACTTAAGTTTTACCCATAAAAACCCAACACTGTCCCACTTTTCGTTTTTGAAAACTGTCCATGCTCAATCTCTACCTCCCTTCTGTTTGCCATTACAAACATTTTGGGGACATTTTGCCGCCATTTTATACCACTTATGGTGACTATTTGAGTAGACGATAAGTAGTTGATATTCTATTTTAGTTGACTTTGTTCGGCCGGAAAGCGAGCAATCCCTTAATTTAGTTGTTTGTATTTTATCAAGTTGGTAGATTGCACAGGTAATTCGTTCACTATTGAGAGGTAATTCGTTTACTATTGAGAGTACTTTTCCCATTCAAAAATATGAAAATGGTGTGAAATACGTAGATGAGGAACAACTATTGGAATAGTGCTTCACTTGATCTCAGTGAGGAAATCAACTTGGTGAGAATGGTGAGGCAAAATAAGGTATTCGCTATTTTAGGAATCTTGAGCTGAACATTTGACATTCAAGTTCGTAGTATGAGTTACTTTAGACGATATTCGACCTTCTATTTGATGTAAGATAACAAAATCCACCGAAATGTTCATAATGACCAACGATGACAGTTGAGTTCCAAAATGGACTATTTTCCAAAAATAAAAAACATGTTTCAAATTAGTTGAAAATATGTTGAAAATCACTAATGATCAAGGTATGTAATAATCGTAATGTAATGATCGTTAGTAATTTTCAGCGAAAAATTCTAATTTGAAACATTTTTTTATTTTTGGAAAATAGACATGAATAGGAAAATAGTAATAGCATTTTTTTTGAAAATCACTAATGATCAAGGTACGAAATAACCTATAGGTATTAGTAATTTTCAACAAAAAATTCTAATATGAAAATTAGTCGTCTGTCATTAAGAACATTTCTATGGAATTTGTTACATACTATGAACTTGAATGTCAAATGTTTGGCTCAAGATTCCTAAAATAGCGAATATCTTATTTTGCCTCACCATCCTCGCCAAGTTGATTTCCTCACTGAGATCAAGTGGAACACTATTCCAACTGTTGTTACTCATCTACGTATTTCAAACCATTTTCATATTTTTGAATGCGGAAAAGTACTCTCAACAGCGAATGAATTACCTGTGCAATCTACAAACTTGATAAAATACAACACAACTAAATTAAGGGATTACTTGCTTTCCGGCCGAACAAAGTTAAATAAAATAGAATTCCAATTATCGTCTACTCAAATAGTATAATACACTGATAAACTAACTCACCTTGAGGACGTCTATTTAGTTGTTTGGATCGTCCAATTCCATGGATTATCAAATTAGGCCAATTATAGTCACCTAGCCACTAATAAGCTTGCAGTGAAAATAGTTGTGTCCCACCATTTATCAGTATGGATAGAGTGATTACGGTAGTGACTAAGACCTTCAACAAAGTTAACAATTTTCCGCATCAATACCACATATCCCGTATATAATATTTAATTAATAAATCAAATTTGTTGGTTTACGGTTGAAGATACGTAGAATCAAATATGAAGGGTCCCTTCGTCGGGGGCATGCTTATACGAAAGTATGAGCATAACCCCCATGTTTCCATACCTTAAGTAGCCACAAATTTATAACAATTTTGGTGAATTCAAGTAATTTTTGTGACTTCCAGCAATTACTGCGAATTATCTATGACGATGGCATGTTGCAGTGAATTGGGTCCAAAAATGTTAATACATGACTTCGTTTCTTTCTGCTTCATAGCATTACGAATCCATTACTAGATTTCAAAGATTTTCGTAAGCATTCACAGCCATATATAATATTTACGTACGTTTTTGTCACTCCAGACGATATCATCTCTACGAGTTGGAAAATGCAAAATGTTGTCGGAATGTTCGTAATAGCGATCGGAAAAATATTTTCGAATATGGATGTTTAAAAAAAAAAGTGGGCCAATTTGGGTAATCGTGGGTCAAAAAGGCAAAAAGTGGTCAAGATTGATTTGGAGACACCCGCATGTCGTAAAAATGACTAGAAACCGCCAAAAATCTATTAAGTTCCGCAAATGTTAGTCAGCACAACTTTAATGGGTCAAATGTCGCGAAAAATCGGATGAAACTGACATTACGATCATCGCAGTGGAATAAAAAGGTGAAACGTTTTCGCTGAAATGTTTGTAATGGCAACAAAAGGATGTGTTGCAAGATGGACGATTTTCGAAAAGTAAAAAAAAAAAATGAAAAAGTTGAGTTTTTATGGGTCAAAAAACGCTAAAATTGGTAAAACGCTAAAAACAACCGTAAGTCACTTCCTTTGAGCATTTTGCTGACGGCCAAGCTGCACGACCCACAAAAACCCCACACTGATGGCGACAATACCAATTGTTGGCGGTTTCCACTCATTAGCGTATTTTTATTACGGAATTTCGCTCTGACTGCAATGCTGCAAGGTTGGAGCTTTCCACAGTATCACATCAGCTTGAGCGGACAACCTGCGTTTTTATCGAGTTTTTAGAGAAAATATTTTTCCATTCAGTAAACTCAACGGTAAAACTGCTGTCGGCCCTTTGATGTTTTAGACGCTGCTAACTTTCACTGGGGAAATAAAAAAGAGCTTTTTTGTTTCATTTTTCGCTTTTTTTTCTCGGATGCAGCTTTAATAAAATTGCTGGTGATTCAAGGGAAGGGTTCAGTTAGGGGAAAACACGGAGGGGGGGTCTCGGGAGCAACAGGTTGGTGCATGCAGCCTCCCCCTCCCTCCTCATTTCTCTTCCTCTTCCACACCCCTCTTCTTCCTTCACCCTGCTTCCACGGTTTTCCTCGCAAACCGCGCGCCTCACCACGCAAAAAAGAGAGGGGTGTGGAAATAACGAAAAAAAAGAAGAAAATAAAGTGGTCGACCATACAAAAAGTGTTGGTGAAACATACAGCGTGGGGAGGGGAGAGGGAGCCTCCGGGCTAATGAGAGGGCGGAGGGGAAATCGGGATCTGTGAATCACACGGCACAAGGAACAGAAATTTTGAACACGGATTTTTCGGACTTCAATTTACGCTCCTCTCCGTACCAACGTGATATTCAGCGATGATTCCGATTATAACTTCTACCCCTTGGGCCCTTGTTACCCAACGCATACGTACCTATACCTGCTCGATTGAGGTTGTTCATTTTGAACCTCGTTCCATAACTACAGAGATATTATGTACCTGTCAACCGAGTTAAAAAATAACTCTCATTTATCCCCTGAAAAATGAAAAAAAAATCGCCTTAGGATTTTTTTTCAATAATTTTAAATCAAAAATAATTTTTTTTTCTATAACAACGATCGTCAAATTCAAATTTTTATGGGACAAACATAGCTATAAATCGATAAAATTGCCTAAAATCACCAAACATTGATAATGGAAACTCGAGGCCCACACTTCAGAGATCGATTCTACAACGAATCATTTGAAACAGAAAACCTCTGAATAAGATTTTACTTATTTCCTGTTTCCAACTTGACGTCACTAAAATGACCATAACTTCATTAGTCAAAATGCTATTACCAAATGCAGGGCACCGTTGGAAGGCAGGTTCAAGTTCCTTTGGGTGGGCCCTTGTAATATGAGGGAAATACATGCACTGAAATAGGCTAAAATGTAAAATTTTGAAAATTTTCAGCTGGCCGTAACACCAACCCGGGTTAAAAATCTCGTGGGCTCACTTCCTCGTAATCCAAGCATTTCCAGCGGTTCAATTAATTTTATTGCAATACTACATAAATTTTCTTCAGGTAAGAAATAACTGTTCAAATGTGGAAGAAAAGAGATTTTTTTCTTCCCAAAATTCCCAAATTTTCCCCAAATTCCCTAAAAGTTTCCATAATTCCCCAATTTCCCCCAAATTCCAAAATTTTCACAAAGTTTTTCCAGAAAATGGCTCCAACTTGGGAGGAAGTAGGCTGTCGCCTTCTACGTAGGTAATAATTGTCCACGCTGAATTATGAATGAAAAATAAAACAATTTTAAAAAAAGTTATGGGAGCAGGAAGTTGAAGGTGTTGGGAGTCCACGTCAGAGTAGAAGATTTTCCCAAACCTCGCCTCAACTAGAATTTAAAAAACTGTGAATTATGTTATAGCTTCGTTCCAGCGCGCTTGAGGCGATGAACTAACTCGGCGCAATCGCTCTGCGCAGGCCTTAGCGGGCTGTGGGGCGTTCACGTTCAGTTTTATCCGCCCCGAGCTCGAGCGCCTCGAGTTCTTGAACCGGTACATGAACTTCTTGCTCCAAACGGAGGGCAGAGTTGTGAACAGAAAAGTCGAAGATAACCTGACTGAGTCGTAACCTCACATTGTATCTGGTGGTGGCTCACGCGAAAAAATAATTAGGTGTTACAGTTACCTACTCAACTGTCGTTGTAGTTGCCTACTGCCTACTTAATTGTCGTTTATTTTGCTTCCTCACCACCGAAGGTAGGGAAGTGATTGAGTAAAAAAATCTATGTCCTCCAAAATGAAAATTTCCACTTCCATTTTGCGTTTCTTCAGACATCGAGGAACTTTTTGTTTCCGTGTCTGTGTGTCTGTCTGTGGTAATTCCTTGTAAAGCCCATAACGACCCGAAATAATGGTCGAAATGGGCTGGCATTTGGAGGGTAGGTGCGGGTTGGTCCCAGGCCGTCCCATACCAAAATCACTAAAAAAGTACGGTAACTTTCGGCTGCGCATGCGCAAACGTAAAATACTTGAAAAGCTCATAACTACCCAAAATATCGTTGAAATGAGTTCAAACTTAGAGGGTCGATCAGGAATAATACTTTGACAGTTCCTAAGGAATTTCATTGGAATCGTACTGTAACTTACGTCTGCGCATGCGCGAACATGAAATGTTGACCATTTCCTTGTAATGCTTCTCTACGCGGAAAACAGTCGTAAAGAGCTGAAATTTTGAGGGTACACGCGGGTTGAATCGCAAACGGTCCCGTTTCAAAATCATGGAAATCGTTGTCTGTGCATGCGCAAACGTTAAATACTTGAAACGCCCGTAACTACTTCAAATATTGTTGAAATGAGCTCAGATTTTGAGGGTCGATCAAGAATAATTCTTTGATAGTTCCATAAGAATTACATTCCTCTGCACATGCGCGAACATGAAATGTTGCCCGCTTCCTTGTAACCCTTCTAAGTACGCGAACAATAGTCGCAGAGAGCTGAAATTTTGAGGGCACAGGTGGGTTGGATCGCAGATGGTCCCATATCAAAACGAACCTACCCAACTATTCTTATACGTTCATGTGATTCAAGTGAGGAAGCTATAGTGCCTACTCGAATTGGCAGACGTTTTTCTTTGCTTCGAAGGAATCTGGATTATTTGAAGTGTAGTTATAAAAACTGTGAACGACAAACTACAACGTCGAGTTAGAAGGCAAACGGCAACGAAACGGTATTACTGTTGATGGAAAAATTGATGAGATTTTATATTGCTTCTTTCACTCCAGCATGGGAAAAATATGAGTATGATTTCTCCTATTTAAATTTCCTGGCTGGTTTGAGGAAGGTTTCTAGTTCAGGCGTTCCAGCGGTTCAGTTCATACAGCAAAAAAGTCTGCCAATTCAAGTAGGCAGTATAGCTTCCTCACTTGAATCACATGGACGTATAGAAACGTTGGGTAAGTTCATTTTAATATGGGACCATCTGCCATCCAACCCACGTGTACCCTCCAAATGTCAGCTCTCTAAGACTATTTCTCTCGTAGTTAGAAGCGTTACAGGCAAACGGCCAACATTTCATGTTCGCGCATGCGCAGACGTAAGTTACAGTACGATTTCAATGAAATTCATATGGAACTATCAAAGAATTATTCTTGATCGACCCGCCTAATCTCAACTCATTTCAACGATATTTAAAGTAGTTATGGGCGTTTCAAGTATTTCACGTTTGCGCATGCGCAGATGAAACCACTTCCATGATTTCGAAACGGGACCATCTGCGATCCTACCCGCGAGTACCCTCAAAATTTCAGCCCTATACGACTGTTTTTCGCGTAGTTAGGAGAGTTACAAGGAAATGGTCAACATTTCATGTTCGCGCATGCGCAGACAAGTTACGGTACGATTTCATTTAAATTTATTTGGACTGTCAAAGTATTATTCCTGATCGACCCTCCGATTTTCAACTCATTTCAACGGTATTTAGCGTAGTTATGGGCTTTTCAAGTATTTCACGTTTGCGCATGCGCAGACAAAAGTTACCGTTATTTTTCAATGATTTTGGTATGGGACCGTTTGTGACCCAACCCGCACATACCCTCTAATTGGCCATCCCACCTAATATTACGTATACACGTTTGTGATGTGAAAAATGAGCGCTGACTATAAAGCACACGTAGGTCCCCTCCCATGTTTCCCACGCTGGGCTCATCCCAATTCCTCTTTTCGTCTAAAGCCGCTCCAGCCATGAGCTTTTCTTTTCCTTTTTAAGACGCACCAGGCTCCGCCCACTAGAGACCGAATTCGGACCCCGTGTGGAAGAACTCCCCGAAAAAGAAAACCGGTCTATTTGCAAATACTCGGAGAGGTGAGCTGGGATAGTTGTGAAACTGGACCCAGCCTCCTTGATAATGGCTGATGTGACCTTGTGTTTTTGCAACACCTTCGCCAACTATCCCTCCTATCCTGCCAAAGCCCTCTGAACCGTTTCAGCGCCCATCTTGAGCGTATAGTTCAATTCTTTCACAACAACCGTGACACATAAAACCGTGGAGTAAAACACACGTCTAGACGTTTGGTTCGTTACCACCTAATACTATATCAGCAGCATATTATGTATTCGTATAAATTAATATACAACCTTTCAACAACTCCGTATTTATTCTTTGAAATGGGTTTCCACGATTTCATCGCGAGAGATTTAATTTGTACCTGTAAGTCACACAGTAGCGATATGTAGAGCCAAACGGGTTATTCATGAACGATTTCAACGAGTTTCAAGAACTGGTAGCTGTAGGGGGGCCGTGATTGGCGAAAAACATTGAAAACCCTCCATAAATCTATCAGCCACACCTAAAATCTATTTATTTATCCACTGAATTACAGACAACAATACAAAACAACAAACACACAAACACAAAAATACACAAACAATTACAAATACAATTACAAAAATATTAAATTGACAGTAACTTGAATATACATATCAAAATCTAAATGTAGCTCAAAATACAAACAGAAATATATTTCAAAATACAAATTGAAAAATGGCCAGGAAGAAGCAACTAATGCACTTTTGAAAAACTACAATACCTTAAAAAAAGGTACAAATTGAAGGAGCTGTCGGATTGCAATTAAACAGCTTGAAACTTTAAAAAATAATTCCCCACTCCGAAATTTTAGTTTTACAAAATAGCCTGGGCGTAATATCGACTGCTAATTTATAGAACTTTACCAACTATAACATGACGAAACTGGGTAAAATATAAATACTCGTACATGATCAGTGAGAGTAATGTGTCCAATCAATAATGCGTTTGCATAAAACGTGACCTAAACTAGTTTGTAATGCGAAATTCAAATCGCGGGGATTGTAATAATTATTCTAACGTAAAATACCCACGATATAGTAGCGTACCTATCCAATTATTTGTGACGATGATCAAATGACATATGGGTAAACAGCAGTGTTTTTACACAGGAGGAAGAAGAGGGAGAAAGGAGCAACTCCACCTTTTCGTAAAAAGGTAGGTAGTACCTACCATAAAAATATGAAATTGAAATATTTTTCTTTAATTCATTCGTTTATTTGTTCAATAGTTTATTCAATTTCGAGTTAATATATTAGAATGGGATGAATACAGGGGAAATTTCACAAAACAATGAGGAATATACAGCAACTTGGATCCCAACATAAACAGACCCTACATGAAAATTTAACTGACCCAAAATGACACGTGAGATTTATTATGAATTCAGAGCACTAAGCAGTAATATGAAGACAGACAATTTCAACCCCAATCTTTCACCCCATAGACTGGGGTTGAAAATGTCCGTAGCTCGAAACTTATAATAGATGTTTTTACCTCGAACTTGAGAATTTTTTTAGACCACCCGGAGCATTCTACGTCCAGCCGTTCGTTTGCATCGAAAAACTTCGTCAACATGATCGTGAACATCAGTCCAGATTTATAACTGCTAGGGAACACCTGATTGTAATCACGCATGAATGTGTGAAATCGAGTTGGCTGTTCCGATACATTATTTCATTTGAAGAATGATGGTTATTCTTGATTTTGTTGATAAGTACTTCTGTCACCTGAACAAACTTTATGCTTCACGAATAACGACAAATAGGTAAAATTTAAATCCACCGCATGTTTATGAAAATATAATTTTGGACTTCCCTGAGGGGGGGGGGGGAGGAAGAGGGTAGGTATTAACCACAGAATACACTGGTATATAGGTAAATAATGAACCGTTGTGTAATAATGTCATCAGATTCCTAGAGTTACTGAATGTTGTATTATATTTTATTACTTTAAACTGTACTTTTAAATTTATTTTTTTAAATTGTGTGTAGTAAATTGTACTGCAGTAAACTGTATTCTTACTTGTGTGTCATGACGTTGTAATACCCTGTTAAGGTTGTGCAATAAAAACAATAATAACAATAACAATAACAATTTGCAGCGTTTTTCATTATAAACCGTGAGACAAATCTCCCATACCAAACTATCGAAATCAGTACCAGAGGTTTCTGATTCAAGTGCCTTTTTTATTTATTTTTTTTACAAGACTGGAATAATTTGTCTTGAATTTTTGTCATAAGTCAGTTTTAGTTATTGAATTATATACTATGTACTATCAGGGACCAAATAAAGAACGATGAACAAATAATAACTACAAATGCCTACATTCTACTTTTCACTTGATGCAGTTATTCATAAGGACTCAACACGAAATGCGGTATAGTTACCATAATATACCACTGTCTCCTAGAATTAATGAAATCGTTGATCCCCTTCGACGAAGTTGCATGTTCTGACCACATTGAGATGACCAACTAGCTGGGGTCCAATTTTATTACAAGTCAATATCGCATGTGTCTATTGCTTATAGCGTGCTCTTGTCTAATAGTTTGAAACATTTCGACATTTATCATCCTACGAACGGAGGTGGGTAATATCAGATAGACGGAATGTTATCCGCCCATCTTCCGTATAACGCTTCGGGAGTTTTCGAGGCATATACCATTCCAACTGCTCGGTGAGTCGATACACGCCATGGTAAAAATTCAATAAATGATTATTAGGATGTAATACGTTTTCATTATAATACAACGGTTATGTGGTGACAAACAACACGATGGCAAGTCCAGAGAAGGGAAACGAGTACAACAAAGTTGCTTTCTAGGTTCACATCATCCCAGAACTCCGATCTATCAGAGTTAGACTATCACCGCTAATACGTACAAGTACCTATAAGCATCTATCAAGCACCAATAATTGACAGTGTGACTACAGCAGCCTTACCAACCCCTTAGCTTCATTTTCAAAACGGAGTTGGAAGGTTGTCTATTTCAACTAATACACGAAAAATACCCTGTTATACCGCTTTCGGTGATCAAATCGTCGTCAGTGACTGAAGAAACCAGTTAACTCCGTTTTTTCTTTTAAACCTCTAAATTATTAAACAAATCATTATTGAGTTTCTGATAATCCAGTACACCTAATGACCCACCTAGTAATTTTTAACATGTTTAATGTTTTAGGGCTGGGGGTCATTCTGTGAATTCCGACACGCAAATATGCAACGTTTTTCATTGGTTACTACACAGTTACTACCTTCTGTTGTAGCAACCATAAAGAATATCGCACTCGAAAGAAACAAGAGTCAATAGCTACGTTTTTCATTGGTTACTACACAGTTACTACCTTCTGTTGTAGCAACCATATGTTGATGGCGAGTTCTATAATAAGTACAGTAAATGCAACATTATACTTGTAGAGTTCAGTGAAATTGTGGCTTTCATTTTTTCTTGACATTAAAAAACTATATCTAATTTCTCCCTTGCGAGGGAAAAACATTAAACATGATTTAATGTTTTTCCCTCTCAAGGGAGAAATTTAAAACTAGTTCTGGTGGCTGGAACATACCTGATATGTACTCTACCTGCATACCATATAATATCAACTATGTAAATCAATGAATTTTTATTGTTTATATTGCCTCGGTTTTACGGATTAATTTATTTCAGTAAATCGTAACCGAAAAATTCCTCGTTGAATATACCCAGATACTCCATGCCTAACATAATTTTCATCAAGATATGTAGGTACTTGTACCAAAAACAAAGTAAGACAAAAGACAAATCGATAAAAACTACCCAAATTATAAACAAAACAAAGACCAAGGAAGATAGTGATGGAAAAATCACCGCCATAATTTCTGGAATGCTCGAAAAATTATTGAGATTTGTTCAAAATTATAGGTTGGCACAAACCTTACACGCACAGCCCTTGAACACTAATGATTAGGGCTGACGTAACAACTATGATACAAGGAAATTGAAATAATAAATTAACATATTCATTTTCATGTTGTAGATTCGTTGTTCGTTACAGCGTAATTAAATTAGGAAGAATAACTAATAGTACCCTCTAGCACTCCCAAAGCCGCCAGAATCAAGCTCAAAACTGCATCTTAATAATATTATGTTGCGTAGTTTCTCCCAAAATGTAGCATGGCTGCGAACGATGGATACAGGATGAACAAATTATGTATCTCCCTTTAGGGTACGGCATAGTCGGGTGAAAAGTACATTATTTAATAGAAAAATAATTTCACAAGTTAGCTCATACTATTGCCATTTTAGTTGTTTTAGTTATATGTATTACATGCTGGATTTGAAGAAAACTACTGATCCTAAAAAATCGAAAAATCCGTGGATTTTGTGTGGAAATAGTCTGGAAATCCGAGGAGTTACCAATACAATATTACGAATCAAATGTCTGGAGAGAAAAATTGAAACTGGCAGAGGGCTGCCCAGAGCTGACATCCTGTACCTACCGATTTTCGTGATTTTTAGGCGATTTTCTATGATTTGTACGCTATTGCAGTCGATTTTTGCCCTTTTTATGGAATTCCACAAATAATCAACTTCAAATACACCTTATTTTTTGTGATGATAAACACTGAGACTTTAATTTCTTTATTTAACAACAACACTCTGAAATTTGGTTGTAATCATCATCTTTCAATTTATTCATTATGAAATTTCAAGATGAACACAAGACAGTTTGTTGTGAAATTCTGCTGCACTCGTAATGGTGAAGACTTCATGCAGTAAGCGAACTTTGTTCGGCGTTCCACTCAAGACTCAGTAGGACGAATAACTGTGAATTGAGCAGATTTGGGTCTGCTAGTATATCGAGTTGAATAAAACTGCGACGAAACTGGCTAATTTCACGAATTGCTGGCGGCCGACGTTGTTTACGATTCAGCGGACTAAACACATGCATCTTTCATTGCCCTCATAAAATAAGGGGAAACTCGTAGTATCATAAAACAATACGGGACGAGGTCGGGGCACTGCTTCCACTCAGGCACGTCTTCGGTAATTATTGTCTCGCGTAACACAGTAAGATGCGGGCCCGGGAGATGACGGAGGTTTCGCGACTTGTGAAATGTCGAATTTGGTGGAGGACAATATAAGGGGCAGGCTGAATCAAACTAATAAGCAACCACCCAAATTGGTTGAGAATATGGGCAGCGGACACAAGATTTGTAGAAAATCCCGCGCTCCCTCCCCCCATCCCTATACAAATAAAAGTCGAAATTCCGAAGATGTAGTACACACACTGAATTCTGCGTCGAACAAGAAAAGAAACGCGTAAAATGGTAGAGAATTAAGCTCTGGGCAGCGCACACAAAATTTTGTCGAAACCCCCTTTTTTTCGGCATGGACCCTTTCCCCCTTTTACTAGCAAATTTCGAAATTCCAGTGACGTAAGGCACAATTAGACAGTTTTCTCCATCGAGCAAAAAAAAACACGCAAATCGTTTGAGAATTGCGGCCTGGGCACCGGGCATAATATTCTGCCACGCCAAGATTTTTCGCGGATTTGGATTCAGGATGGCCTGAAACGGATTTGAATGTGGTTCTTTTCATTCTCGGCTGAGTTTTGTCCTCTTCTGACCACATCAGATACATAAGGACGTCTCTTACTACTGAGGGACGTCCTAAAAACCGGACAGCAGCTTTTCAGCAGAAACTATCTTAAGCATTTTCTACTGTTTTCTAAAGCCTGTTGGTGAAAATCCTCACACCTAATCATTGTTTTGTAATGGCAAAGGGGGAACATAGTTGTGGTGGTTTGATGATGAGAGAGGTAGCGGTGAGGTATGGAGAAGAGAGTGAGTGTGATGGAGGAGAAGGTGCTGGATCTAGCGTCTAAAAGGTTAACACCTATAGCGAAGCCAGGGAGGTTTTCACCACTAAAGAAGCAAGAGGGTTTTGCCCAGTGGTTGCCACTCGTGGTAGCTTATCACCTTACAGGTTCCACCAGTCTGGGATCTTTTTGGTAAAAGGTAAGGAGGCGTGAGAGGAGAGGGAGAGAAGTCATCGACTTGAGGTTTGAGCGTAGAATGAAGAAAAGGGCGAGAACGGCGGGTTTTTATATGGCCCTTTCCACTCTCTCCCAGTCCCTTGAAGGTCGTTTCCGACCGTTGAGGGATGGTGGGAAACAGTGGGGTTTTGCCCGCAGCCAGTCACGTACGCCGCTTCATTCGTCTGGTTTATTTTGTGCAATCTTAATATGAAATACAAAGTGATGTTCTGGGAGGATATCATGACAATAGTGTAGAGAGGTTCATTATCCGGAGAACATGCTCCGGTCTGAACTATGTCCAATTTGATGTTTAGACTCTTAATAATGTCATAAATGTAGGATTAGGGTTCAGTTGTTGGATGGTATAATTTGAATGAAACTTTATTAAAACATCAGATAGTATTAATACGATGCGTGAAAAATGATAATTTCAGGAACCAGGCGAGGCATGGGGGATTATGAGGGGAAAAGAAAGGGGGGATGTGTCAATTTTAGTTATCTATATGAATGGCGGATCCTCAACAAAAGACCTGTCAGACAATTCAAATCGTAGGAAACATCAAGTAAATTTCAGATTTCATAATCGGAGTAAAACATCAGCGAAATAGTAGTAATGAGCAGATTCCATATGAATTTCCTCATAACTGGACTGTAAATTTAGTGTGCGCATGCGCAAAAAAGAAGTCCTTGCCACGCTCCTAACTACCCCGAAGAATACTACGAGAGGACACAGGAAACTGCCCCAGGTATGAGATAATTAGTTACGAGCAAGGACTAATTTATAAACAATTCCATATAGCCTTTTAGGCTGTGGAGTGTAGCATACACCCGCCATTACCCGCCATTTATTGTCATTTTCCTCTCACACAGACATCGATGTTGTAACGAACTCTAATTCACTCTCGTTACATTTTACCGACACTGATTGAAGCTCATGTTTTCGATCAGGTTTCAACCAGTAAATCCATTGGAAGCAAACGCCTGATCGGAGCAACCGGGCCCGTCGACGAAACGACTGGTCAGTCTACCGCTTCGTGCACGGTAAGTGAATAATCGGTTAGTGGAATGCCCTACATATTAGTTCACACGGAAATCCTACTGGCGCCTTCTCCGGAGGCGCCTCTCTTACTAATTCGCCGAGGTCTCATTATCCGTTAGAATTCAACAACGTTTGTTTCAACAACAAAAAATGGTTGACTGCTGGAATTGAAATGACAGAAAAATTAATTCACATTATAATTATAAGGTCTACGTTATGAGGTCATCTGGCAACGACGTGTACAGCCAACATTTCGTTAAGCTTGGGTACCGTGTATGTATGATCAGAGCATTAGTGCTGCGTGACTGGGTAAACAAGCAAACCTGAAAAGAAATAAACAACGCGACTTTTAAAACTTTTTAGGGACAGCCAGGAGCCAGGAGTCTAAATTAAAAGCGGTTCTAATATAGAACGTTTCAAGGAGAGAAGGACAACCTGGAGCCTACAGAGAAAATTACGACGTACAAACCATACCAGACCATATTTTTAGACGAATCTGAAACCAACTTGGGTCTAATTGTACAATTAACTTTAGGAATCTCGAAATTAATATGCAACTGACACAATTACAGTAATTATGTACGTAATGAGGGGGAGGTGTAAATATGAAATTTTGCATCATTTGACATGGTTGTTTGAAATTTTTCCAGATCTAGAGTGATAGGAGAGCTGGAGGAGGTGAATATACTCAGGACGGAATTTTCATCAAATTTCAAAGGTACTTTTTGTGATCATCTGTTCAATTTGCGCTTAGTTGTGCAAGAAACGTGGGTAAGTAAGTCCGAGTGAGTGCAGTTTTTGATGTACATTACTCAATAATATGACTTCTGTCCTGGTCACTAATCGGCTATCGTCTCTCGAGTGGTATTTTTACGTTCAATTTGTGTTTCTGTACGCAATTTCCTCCGAACCCCCACAACTGAGCGAGAAATCAGTCGTGAATGGAAAAACGTCTCGTGAAGATAATACTATAACTAACATAACGTAATACATAATGAATAGTTCGGTAGGTTCGTTCCGATGCGGAACCATCTGCGATCCAACCCACGTGTACCCTCAAAATTTCAGCTCTCTACGACTATTTTTCGCGTAGTTAGAAGCGTTACAAGGAAACGGTCAGCATGTCATGTTTGCGCATGCGCAGAGGGAAGTTACAGTACGATTTCAATGAAATTCATATGGAACCACCAAAGTATTATTCCTCATCGACCCTCCAAATCTGAAATCATTTCTACGATGATTAAGGTAGTTATGGGCACTACAAGTATTTCACGTTTGCGCATGCGCAGACGAAACAATTTCTATGATTTTGAAACCATCTGCAATCCAACCCACGTGTACCCTCTACATTTCAGCTCTCTACGACTATTTTTCGCGGAGTTAGAAGCGTTACAAGGAAACGGTCAGCATGTCATGTTTGCGCATGCGCAGAGGGAAGTTACAGTACGATTTCAATGAAATTTATATGGAACGACCAAAGTATTATTCCTCATCGACCCTCCAAATCTGAACTCATTTCAACGATAATTAAGGTAGTTATGGGCACTACAAGTATTTCACGTTTGCGCTTGCGCAGACGAAACAATTTCCATGATTTTGAAAAAGGAACCATCTGCAATCCAACCCGCGTGTACCCTTTACATTTCAGCTCTCATCGACTATTTTTCGCGGAGTTAGAAGCGTTACAAGGAAATCGTCAACATTTCAGGTTCGCGCATGCGCAGATGAATGTTACATCTCGATTCCAATGAAAATCATTTGAACTATCAAAGTATTATTTCCTGATCGACCGCCCAAGTTTGAACTCATTTCAACGATATTTAGGGTAGCTATCATGGGCGTTCCAAGTATTTCACGTTTGCGCATGCGCAGACGAACGTCACAGTACTTTTTCAATGATTTCGGTATGTGACCGTCTGTGACCTAACCCGCACCTTCCCTCGAAATTTCAGCCCATTTCGACCATTATTTCGGGTAGTAATGGGCGTTACAAGGAATTACCACAGACAGACAGACGGACGAACAGACAGACAGACACGGAACCCAAAATGTTCCTCGATGTCTGAAACGCAAAATGGTAGTGGAAATTTTCATTTTGGAGGACATGCTTTTTTTAACTCAATCACGAATCCAAGGCTTCCCTACCTTCGGTTGTGTGTAAGCAAAAATGCAGGTAGGCCCTAAACGAGATGTTTTTCCACAAGAGACTGTGGTGCCATTCACATTCATTCTTAGGGGCAGCACAACAAATTCACCATTGTCCGCTCGAAACGCAGTTGCGACTATTGTGCGCATTCACAGCACAGACTCACCCCCCAGTGCACGTACCAACTACGTTTCATACCGGCATCCTCGTGCGAGGGGTCGCACAAATCAGGTTTCTCCCTGTAAACCTTCTTTCAGCGTGAAACCTGTTTCAGAGAATGGGGGGAACGCGAATTTCATTTTTGGGATCATTCGTTTGATGTTTCAGGGTCAACTACAGATAAACACATATTATTTGCCGAGAAGAGTCCACAGCTTCTCGTATACAAGAAAACAAGAGTTTTCTGTACATGTTAAGGGTAAGTCCACGACTCCGGTCTTCACAATGTTGCCAAACGATACGTTTGCAATAAGGACTTGGGTACTTACTATGCGTTATTAGTCATCTTGAAATATTTGGTTGGCGAACTGTCAAACGCCAGGAGGGCTTCCATGTGCGTATTCCAAGACAGCTTCCACGGAACACTTCAAGTTTCAAGTGCGCACTGAGGCTAATATATCTCCGATTCAACATAGAACAGAAGGACACCAGTACAAATGGGTAAGACTGACGAGGTGGGGACACTAGTGCAACGATGGCGATTCAAAATCAATCCGGTCAAGTCCTGTTCAGTGAAGAAAAACGGAGTTATTGAAAAAATAGTCTATTTCCAGTAATACACGAAAAAACGGGAAAAACACTGTTATACCGGTTTCGGTGATCAAACCATCGTCAGTAACAAAAAATAACTCCAATAAATAATAAGTTATTCTTTGTTACTGACGATGGTTTGATCACCGAAACCGGTATAACAGTGTTTTTCCCGTTTTTTTCCGTGTATTACTGGAAATATACTATTTTGTTCAATAATTCAGTTTTTCTTTGAAATGGGTTACCACGATTTCTTCGCGAGTGAGTTAGTTCGTGTCCTGTTCAGTGTCAGTTTACCCCCTTCGCTTTGAAGACCAGTTGATTCCAATAGCAGAATCTGAGAAATTTGGGACGCTAAAATTTTTCGACGAACACACCTCCGATCTCCTCCAGCGAAGTAACAGAATGCCTCAGCTCAATGGTTTTCCGATAACACGGCTCATTAAATTGAGGATAAAATACTGACATACAACGTGGTCATCAGGCCTCTCTGGAGTCTGGACATATTTTTTTTTTTTTTTTTTTTTTTAATTATTCCAGAAATACACAGGTTTACATAGAAACTAATACAATATACTTAGTACAAAAAATAAAGTACACTTTTGATATTTCTACAATAGAAAAACAGAAAACAAATCCACTGAAATTAATCTTCCATTTGAGATAAACTCGTGGAGGAAGATGAGTCGTTGTTCCTACCGACTAGTTATTAGAGGTTTTTTTTTTTTTTTAACACTATATATTGTCTTGATCACTTATGTTGTCAATGTTACACTGTAGGCAATATATTATAAATTTAGAAATAAAAATAGTTCCGAAGTTCTTCCCGTTTTGATTTCTTAAAATGTCCAATCATTAGGCTCCTTCTTAGCTCTAGAGGTAACTCATTGAAACCTTTTATACCACTATAGTTAAAAGCATTCTGGGCAAATGTGGTTCGAAGTAGTGGAAGACTAATTTTATAATCATTGCTGAATCTGGTTCGAAACGTATGTGACGGCAAGGAATAATCTCTAGTTTTAATTATTATATGTTTATAACTCGATCAATTTAGAGAAGTGCAGAATTTTTAATTTTTTGAAAATTGGAAAAGTGTGGTCAAGGTAGCCAAGTCACCCACGATTTGACTGTGTAACAAGCAGGTTGCATCTTGAGTGCTTCGCTTACATGATACCAGACTTATTGGCCTATAGTTCGTGTAGTCGCCTTCATTACCTGCTTTATGAATAGGAGTGACGAGTGCAATTTTTAAAACCTTCGGAAATTTGCCTTGTTTAAAACTTTCATTTATTATTCCACACAAAGGCTTACTAATTTCATTTTTGATGAGCTTTAGAATTTCTGTTGTAATTCCATCAATACCAGGACTAGACCCCCCTCTTAATGAATCTATCTGCTTTACCACACTACTTTCTGTTACACTTTTAAAGCTTTTTAATCTATTCGTAATTTGTACATCATGTTCAGTTGTTTCTGCTATGTTTTCATCTTCTTTTAAATCACTAATTTTGTCTGCCATTTCTTTTCCAATATTTGCAAAATAGTTGTTGAATGTATTTGCACACTTTTCCGCTTCGCTTTGCCCATCCAAGATTATATCCCCTATCTTAAGTTTCCGCTGGTAGTTTTTATTTTTATTTTTATTCCCTATAATTGTATTAATTTCATCCCATGTTTTTCTACTATTTCCTTCTGATTGTTTTAAACGAGTTTTATGGTAATCTATATAAGCTTTATCTGTGAGCTGCCTCAAAGTTTTTTGGTATTTGGAAAGATATTCTTTAAGTCTAGTATTGAAAGGCTGCCTTCGAAGGACTGCTTTGAGCTTTTCTCTTTTCCTAATTGATACAACCAGTGACCTAGTGATCCATGGTTTCAGCGGCATTTGCTTGTTCGGAATTTCCGTAGTATTAGTAGCCTCTGCTATATGGTTTTGCAGTAAAACTATGAAGTTTTTAGCGCTTTGATCAACATCAGGCTGATTTAGAACCGAGTCCCACATTTCAACTGTCAGCGCAGCATTTAGTTTTAAATTATCTATTTTCTTAATTATTCTATTGCTAGCCGATAACTTAAGAATTTGTTGCTTTGGAACAATCAGCGCAGCAATTGCTTTGTGATCACTGATCTGAGAGTCCACTATTGCAGATTTTATATCCTTATTTAAATTAGAAAAAATATGATCGAGACAAGTGCCATCATTTGAACCTAAAACGGTGTGTCTGGTGACACTGTTTATATACGACAAATAACCATTTTGTGCCATAATATCAAGGTATTTATCTACGCTTTTATCATTCAGGTTACTCATTATATTAAAGTTCATATCCCCTATTACAATATTAGGCGTTTCCAAAGAGATCATAGTTTCAAATTCTACTAGAAATCGTAAGATCTCCTCCATGCTTTTCAAATGAGAGCGATAAATAGTGATTATTGATATGATCTGTTCTTCAAATCTTATATTTACTTTTATAGCACTGCTTCCGAAAATACTCAACTCCTTGACGTTGATCAACTCTATTTCTTTTTTTATCAAGCATATAGAACCGCTATTCTGGTTAAAATTTGATTTAGTATAATAGGATACATAGCCTTCGATGTTATATTCCATATTTACATTTTTCTGAAGCCAGCATTCACTCAAAAATATTAAATCTGGTTTGTTTTCAAACAAAGACACTTCCACCACCAGCTGATTGAAATTACGCTCGATACTACGCACATTTTGGTGGAATAAAAATAATCCAAAATCTTCTTTAGCAAAATGTTTGTTAAACTCATCATAATTGACAAAAGTAGGTGTATTTATTTTTAAGGAATTATCTATACTGTCCGACAAATCCATGCATTTTGGGGGCAATTTAATTTAATGTTCACTGATATCTATTTAGGAGGGGTTTTGTTCAAGTACTTATCCTTAAGCTGCTTCAATTGCTGAACGCTAGTGATCCGAATAGGGTTTTCTCCATCCACTCTTCTCATATTGATCTTGTAGTCCCTGGTCCATACGTATTTGAATCAAATTTCTTTAGCCAACGTCCTTGCTTCATATAGAAGAGCAGAGAGTTCCTTAGGAAGGTGATCACCAATGTAACAGCGTACAGCTTCCCAATTGCGGCCAAAAGAAGACAATTTCAACCCAGGTCCGTCGTTTTGTATGTTGATGGAATCACGGTAGGCTTGGAGAATTCGATCTTTCTGCTTTCTCGCAAGAAAGCGGCATAGTAAAGCGGTTGGTTTTTTATCATCTTTTGAGGATAGCCTGAAGGCAAAGTCAATAGATTCTTCATCTATATCAATTTTCATTAGTTTGCCGATTTGCTTAACAATTTCGACAACATTTTCGGATTTCGTGTTTGGAATACCGTGAAACAAGACGTTGTTTCGACGTGTATCTATGTTCAACTGCATATTTTCAATTTTCAACTGTTTTACCTCTTCTCCAAGTTCGTGGTTTTCCTTCTGTAGCTGACCAAGTTTCCCTTGGTATATTATCTGCGCGTGCGTGTTTTTAGGACGTCCCTCAGTAGTAAGAGACGTCCTTATGTATCTGATGTGGTCAGAAGAGGACATCACTCAGCTGAGAATGAAAAGAACCACATTCAAATCTGTTTCAGACCATCCTGAATCCAAATCCGTGAAAAAAAAAACCGTGTGTGTGTGTGTGTGTGTGCGCGCGTATGTGAGAGCCGATTCACAGCTGATAATTTACGTGTTTCTTTTTTTGGCCAATGGAGAAAACTGTCCAGTTGTGCCTTAAGTCGCCGGAATTTCGAAATTTACTTCTAGAAGGGGGGAAGGGGGTCACAGTGCCGAAAAACGTGGATTTCGATAAAATCTTGTCTGCGCTGGCCTTCTCAACCGATTTGCGTGCTTCTTTTGGTTTGTTATTCTGTGAATAATACACCTATGTATTCGCTCAGCAAAAAAATTGTATGACACCCCTCAAAATTGTATCTTTTACGTTTCAAGGTATGTAGATTCCACAACTGCAATGTCCGTCCGCTGTACGCCGTCCACCGTATCATGCATACCGGCTTCATTTTCGGTGTAAACAATTCGTTCTTCCGCACACATGCCCCATTTGTGTCCTAGTTGTGTCCCGAAACTTTGCAGCCCGATCGGAATATATCCAAGGGAGGTATGAGTGAAAATGGGTATAAAAGTAGGTATTTTTTGTGTTTTAGTAACATGAGCTTTTGAAGTATCGGTTTCCATGTTTCTTGGACGAGAAGACCGAACATGAAGTCGACTTTGACCAAACAGTGGAAAATCGAGGTTCTACCAAAGGTTCTGCTCCCAAGATTGATTTTTTATGAGTCAAAACTTGGGAAATTGTCCGAAATCACCATCAATTTGTATAATAACACAGGAAAAAGTGTCAACTTGGTGATCAAGACAATTAAATGGCGCTAACAATGATCAACGATAATTTGAAGAAAAAAAAAGCGTACCTAATTCGTGTTTTGGGGGCTAAAGTTCGTGGAAACCATCAGAAATAGCTGTTTCAATTATTGCAAGTTAAAGAAACAATAAATGAAAACCCAACATTTCTGCATGTATGTCCAATAGAATAATAAACCCAAGTGACAAGGACTTTGCAGCGTTTTTGTTTGACGCAGAATCGGTCTAGTTGTGCACTACGTCACCGGAATTTCAGAATTCACTTCAGGGGGGGTTAACGGAGGGGTAATATTGACAAAATCGACAGCAAGGGATGCCCAGGCAGCAATTTGATGGCTACAACCGATTTTTGTGGTACTTTTCATTTTTTTATGCAACTCACTTTTGAGCTGTGCACTGCGTCGCCGAAATTGTGAAATCCACTTCAAGATGGGATGGATGAATTGAGGGGTTAATATTGAAACTGTATCTATGCAAAATTCTCAACCGATTTGCGTGGTATATTTTTATTTGTCTCAGTTTTGGGTCTAATTGTACACTACGACGCCGAAATTTCGAAATTAATTTCTGCAGAGGTGGTGGAGAGGAGAACGCGGGATATTCTGCAAATTTTGTGTCCGCTGCCCGTATTCTCAACTTTTGAAACTGCCATATGACATAGGTATGTAAGAAACAAAAGGTATAGCAACCTAATCTTGGATCAATCAATCAATTTATTCACAATATTCTGAGGCATTGTTATGATGATAACATCACCTACTCTAACATAGGTAATAAAGCACCTACCCACGAAAGCTGCTCAGATCGCGTCACTAGTCACGAAATTATGTAATTAAATTAGACAATGAGCTCATCATCATCATCATCATATATATCAGTTACTCATACTGCCTACTTCAGACGACCTGCAATGAGTAAGAGTGATCTGTACTGGGTCACCCACAGTAGGGACGTCCACTGTAATGCATGCATTACTCTACGGGATGTTTACTCCCACTGTCAGCGTCCAGAGCAGCAGAAAGAAAGTCTGCAACAGGGGCCGGGGGGCAACAGCCACCGACCTTTTCCGAGTCAAAAAGTTCCATTGGGATATATATATATATTCCCAATGAGGTTAAATCCAGGTTTACACACACAGGTAGATATATATATATATATTTTTTTTTTAAGTGCAAATAACCTTTCGTCAGAAACGCCACAATTTACTGGAACTGTCAACTTGAAACGCCTCAGGAATGTCGGGACAGCGCCGTGAAGCCAGTGGTTAAGTAAGCATTCTGGAGGGCGAAGGTTTCCTTCAGCCAACCAGGACTTCTTGCGAACACCACCTCATTGTAGAAATAAGAAGCGCCAAATACATATTACGAACGCGTAAAGTCATACCTACCAAGTCAAGTACACACCATACCATAGGTCTGGAATTGGCAGAGGTAAGTAGGTAGCCTGCGTGCACAGGTTCGGTATAGCGACGTTGAATTCGTAGCCAAAGTTACCGGTTTGTGGCCAAAATGTTCAATCACGAAAGAACTCAGATTATATTGTATTGCTATTCACGTTGGCAGGTGTTTTTCTCGCTCCAAACAATTTTTCTCATCTTTTTCATAAAAGTGCGAAGGAGGGCATTGAAAGTATCGTCCTCCCTCTGAAAAGCTGCTGGCCCTTCGCGACGGTGGATGGGTAAAAAAAAAAATCTCAATGGCACGCCATCCAAAAAAGACGGGAAAACACGAAGGAAACCCTGAGATGACGAGGGGGGGGGGGGGTGTTTAAAATGGAGGGGGAGGACCTTGAAGGGACCTGTTGATTTTCCAACCACCGAGAAGAAGCTTGTTTGACCCTTTAGCGCCCCCCACGCTTTTCCTGTTGTTTTTCCCTTTTCTCTTTTTCTCCGTCGTCCATTAATATTATCTTCCATGATGAAAACGACATGAAAGAAGATTTGTAGGTATTTTCACGCGGCCCTCCAGTGGAAAACGACGAGCAATAAGAATTTGTTCAGTCGAAAGTCTTGTAAATCGTGCCATTTTTATGAAGTTTATTCTTCGTTCGAGTCTCGATGAACTTGAATCACATGGACTCACAGAATTAGTTGGGTAGATTCAGCTCTCTACGACTATTTTTCGCATAGTTAGAAGCGTTAGTTAGTTAGAAACACATTAAAAATTCACGCAACCCATTGTTCCTATTTACCTTGGGTTTACAAGCCAATTCCGCTAAATATGAGAAAAGCGTCAATGCGGGAATGGATACGTTCGTCAGACGTTTTGCTTCCTCACTAACGGATGGTAGGAAAGCCTTGGATTCGTGACTGAGTAAAAAAAAATTCATGTCCTCCAAAATGAAAATTTCAACTACCATTTAGCGTTTCAGACATCAAGGAACATTTTTGGTTCCGTGTCCGCCTGGTGAATTTCTTGTAACGTCCACAACTACCCGGTGGGTGCGGGTTGGGTCACAAATGAACCCACACTAGAATTATTGAAAAATATAGTAACTTTGGTCTGCGCATGCGCAAACGTGAAATCCTTGAAACACCCATACCTACCTTAAACATCGTTGAAATGAGTTCAAACTTGGAGGGTCGATCAGGAATAATACTTTGATCGTTCCATATGAATTTAATTGGAATCGTACTGTAACTTTCGTCTGGGCATGCGCGAACATGAAATGTTGACCATTTCCCTGTAACGCTTCTAACTACGCGTAAAATAGTCCTGAACCTAACCAACTAATTCTGTTAGTAAATGTGACCTGAGTCGTTTAGTCATTAGCACCACCGAATGGGACCACTGAATGAACCCATCCAACTATTCTATAAGTTCGTGTGATTCAAGTAAGGAAGCTACACTGCCTACTCAAATTGCCTGATTTTTTTCAATGATTCCAGCACTTCTTCAGCAAAAAAATAAATTTTACGAGTGGAAAAAATTAGTTGAAGTAAAGTCCACCGATGTTCATCGTAGGAGAGTGCGGATGGTTTCAAAATGCTTAGAATCGAACCTACTTTAATTTAAAAGTAATATAAACCCCTTTTGTCACCCATGCGCATATATCATTTAAAAATGCTACAAAAACCAAACCTTCTATTGAAAGTTTTCGAGCCATGGAGTTTCGAAAATGTCAACTTATCATTCACAACTACTTGGAGATACAGACAGAGACATACAGAGAGTAATAACGCTGAGCTTCGTGGACCAACTACTAGACCTCAAAAGGGACCTAAAAATCCAATTTAATTTATTTTGGTTCATGGTTCCTAAAGGTGTGGTTTAACTTTTGGTTTATTATTTTCACTAATGAACCTTAAGAATCGAAGAAGACCATGAAAAAAAATATATATATGTAAAAAAAAATTAGCCCCCCCCCCTCGCCCATCAAAAATTCAAGGTTTACGTTTCAAGGGACGTATAATACGAATATCGAATAAAAAAATTTCCGTCCGTCCGCCGTACGCGGCTTTCTCCTCAGATCCCATGAACCAAAATTCACGAATTTTGGTATATCGGTCCCGTTTGGTCTCTAGCTGGTTCTCGAAGCTCGGCATTATTGTCATTCAACTCTAAGGCGTAAAAATAGGGGTTGAAATATCCAGAGTATCCCTATCTCGGACAAATTTGTTTGGAGGTGTGGGTTTTCTCGATTTTTAAATAGTTGGATTTTTTCTGCATTATTGAAACCATCTGGAGCATTCTACGATGCCGCCATAAAATTTGCCCTAAACAGCATCGCGTATGCAGGCATCAACTTCGATTGATACCGCACATCACTGCCTCTTACCCGTGTGATCCCGTAGCTCAGTGGCCTAGGCGTCCTAATCCCACGCTGAAGGTCGCAGGTTCGAATCCCAGCCGAGACCCAAAAATATTTTCCACTCCACGTCAACAATTTACCTTCAGAACGACATCTGAATTTTGCCATTTTACTACTGGTTTTTATGAAACTTTCAATTCCCGGGCCGGCTCCAGTAGTCGATTTAGGGCTTTCCTGGAGGGGGGGGGGGGGCATGGGTGGGTATTGACCACGGAAAACAGTGATCTGCGCAGAAGGGGCATCTATTTAAATAATAAGGAATTTAGCTAGAAATAAGTTGTTGATGAGAACAGATTTCAACAGCGTATTATAGTCGTAGAGGATTCGAGTCGCACAGGGGACGAAACCCCGATCGCTAACCGTCCCTCGATGTAGGTTATTGCAACCGACGAGACAGTGGAAAAAAGCAAAAACTACCGCTGGCTTGTTTGTCTCGGCGAGGTTTCAGGAGGCGACAAAAGGAGCGTCTGGAGAGCGAAAGAGGATAAAACAATGAATGGCGAGTCGTAATAGGTAAGAAGGAAGGTAGAAAGAGGAAGTTTGGTACCCCACGAGTACATAAAGCGATGATGGAGCGGGGGTTGGCGCGAAAACAGCTGCCGCGGACGTCCGCCCTTCCTCAGCCGGATCTACTTTGGGTATTCGTTTATAAAGTATTATCTGCGAGCAGTCATCTGAATGGCCGAACACCGCCACGCCTTTTATCCTTGCGGCTTTTAATGGACACGGCATTCGCAACCCCTTCGAGTCATCTGCGATGCAAACACCGAACAGACTGGCAGTCGTACGAGGCGATGGATTTCAAGAGACGAAATCACAAAATGGTCCACGCTCCAGGAGACGAAAAACGCTGCGAATCCCGGCACAACGGTTTATTATTTTGTACAGAATACCCTTCTGTTACAGATCACAGCTCTCTGTACAGATAACCCGTCTATATAATATAATATGTACTAGTCTATACCTACATGTCATGTAGATCGCAGACTCTCCGTAGGTTAACACCTAACCCCGTAGTCGTTACTAGGTACCTATCTAAATCTCGAGTTAAATGTTGCTAAAATAATACTGTCGGATGACAAACAGTAACTAAAACGGCAAAAAGAAACGCAAATAATGAAGTTCTGAAGGAAAATTGTTGATGTGGAGTGAATACCTGTGGTCAATACCTACCCTCGTGGTCAAGTAGAATGAACAGTTGTGTAATAACTTGCCCACCAATAATACTTCAACGGTTGTTCAAGTTGCAAAAGTAAAAAGTAAAGTGCTTCTTGGTTGATGAACCATTGTGTAATAATTTACCGTTATGTAACAATTTACCGTTGTGTAATAATTTGCCGTTGTGTTATAACTTATAACTTACCACTGTGTAATAATTTACCCATCAACAATACTTCAATGTTTGTTCAAGTTGCTCAAGTACCGATCAACAAAATCCAGCCCCTTCTTGGTAGATGAACCGTTGTGTAATAATTTACCATTCTGTAATAATTTACCGTTGTGTAATAATTTACCGTTGTGTAATAATTTACCATTGTGTAATAATTTACCCATCTTATTGATGGGCGTTGAAGTATTATTTACTTCAACGTTTGTTTAAGTTTCAGAAGTACCTACCAACAAAATCCAATAGTCCATCACTTATCAAATGAAATAATATCGCACAACAACCAACTCGACTTCATACAGCCATCCTTTATTATAATCAGATGCTCCGTAGTTGATATCCGGGCCAGGTTTTTACCGTTTGATTCACGATCGTGTTGGCGAAGCTTTTTGGTGCACACGAACGGCTGGACGTACAGTGCTCCGGGTGGTCTCAAAAAATTGTTTAGCTCAAGAAAAATTTAATAACGTAAAAAAACCATACCCTTCAATCGAAAGTTTTCGAGCTACGGCGTTCTGAAAATTTCAACCCCTATTTTGAACCCCTTAGAGATGACTGAAAGTAACGTCGAGCTTCGAGGGCCAACTAGACCCCGAACGGAACCTATAACCCGAATTTCATCAATTTTTATTCATGGTAACTAAGAAAAGTGGCCAGTACGGCGGACAGACAGAAATATTTTTATTGCATTTTCGGATTCTACATACCTTGAAACGTAAACCATCAAATTTTGAGGGGGGGTTAGAATATTTCTTTTTTCATGCTCGATTCCAATGGTTCATTATTGAAAATAATAAACCAAAATCCAAAATCGAACGTCCAACTGAGTATCCATACAGCCACTCTTGCCCTACACTGCTTCATAATACCCATATACAGTAAAACCTGGATATAAGGAACCTGAATATCAGAAAATCCTCTATGTAAGGAATAAAATTCCCGGTCCCACCCCCTTGGGGCCCAAAAACCTCTTTGTAAGGAATTTCGTTATTTCTATGTAAGGAATCTCGGCTGGTCGGTCTTTACCTCTTTGTAAGGAAAATTTCCAAGACGCTACCTCTGTGTAAGGAAGTTCCCCCCTTCCCCTTCATGAATCATGCGTTGTTTATTTGTTTACATGCAGTTCCTTCCTTCTTCCTGAAACAATTCAGTCTCGAAACGTGTTCTCGCAAACGACATGCCGAAGCGAAAGTTCCTCTCCTTAAGCCAGAAACTTGCTGTCATAAATAAAATCGAAAGTGGAACTCCGCGGAAAGACGTGTGCGGGAAGTACGAAATTTCGCAGTCGATTTTGTGTCGAATTTTAAAAGATAACGAGTCAATTGAAACTGAGTGTCGCGAAGGACATGGAAAAGTCAAACGGGCCCGACCTGCGGAATTCCCTTCAGTCGAAAAGTGCCTCGTGGACTGGATCAAGCAGTGTAGAAGTCAAAACATTCCGGTATAAGTATTTCAAATATACATTTTCTCCAATTCAATTTTGAAAATTCATTATGTACCTACCTCTAAGTAAGGAATTTTTGACTGATAAAACCTTAATGTAAGGAAACCTGGATTCAAGGAAAACCTGGATATAAGGGGAAAAAATTCTGGCCCCTTGGGATTCCTTATATCCAGGTTTTACTGTAAAATGCTTGGGAGTTGTATTTGATCACAATATGAAATGGAAGAATCAAATCAACGACGAAAATAATAAACTGAGAAAATTAATTTATGTATTTGCGAGGTTGAGAAGGGTGGTTTATTTTGCTCTGGTGCAGTCGGTTCTCCTCTATGTACTGCCGGCCTGGGGTAGTGCATACATTACCTCTTTAAACCCGGTAGCACACACGCAGAAAGCGTTGCTAAGAATTATAACCAACAGAGGGTATCTAGAACATACGCCTCAATTTAAAAAAAATATATATATATTTGGACATTTTCAAACTCAAAAATTTTCCTCGATACGGCAGGTCCTGAGGGCGAAGTCATTTTCACTCCCTCAGCATACTCCGCCAACCCGCTACCACGTTTTTGGATTTATGGTCCTCCCCCGTTGCGCCACCACGGTGGGTTTAAAAAGCTATCGGTATTTCGGGACTAAAGAGTTTAACCAATTACCGAATGAGTTGAAACTTAGGCTTCCAGACCATCCTAAATGTGTAAATAGAAGTTTGAAATCCCCTTACATAAACCTAGATTAATATTATTAGCATAGCACTAGTTAAGTTCAAGTGATAACTTTTTGTAATGTTGCTTAGAAGGCAATTTATTTATTTTTTGTACATTTTCTCATTTAATTGATGTTTTATGTTTAGAACGGAACTCTTCTCCCTAACTCGGGCATTAGCCCTCATAGGGGAATATTTTCCTTAGCCATAAATTACTTTTCATGTATTTTTCATGTATGTTATCTGGAAATAAAATGTCAAATTTGCCGTGGGTTCACAGTAAGTCCCTGAAAGTTGAACCGTAGAGCTTCAACGTCAACATGAGTGCGAACCATACAGTATATAACTCCAAACTGACTTTGATGTTTCAAAATATTATTATTTCATTTAACTGAAGATGGTTATTTTAAATTTGGTTGGTGGGTACAACTTGGCTGTTCACGGCTAAATGAATCATCAAAATCAGGTGAAAATTTAGTGAATATGACGACGGTCCTACTTAGTTTCAGCGGCCATCAGAATACCAAAAATGACCGGATGGAGGGTTCGTGTGGCCGAAATGGTGCGTTTAACTGTAATTGCCAAAAGTTAGAGAGCTTATACTGCGACTCTGGCGGCAATGGGCAGGTAGGCATCCACCGCAAATAAAACGACAACGACCCTAATAAATCAGGGGCTAGCGCTTATTGGAATTCAGCGATCCACGCAGAAGAGGCTTCTATACAGGGAAAGAATAAACCTTTGTGTAATCGTTTGCAGCGTTCCACCCTCCTTTCTGTTTTCGTTGATTTCAAGGAAGCTTTCGACTTACCCAATCATTTTCAGTCCCAGTCTCAACTATTAGCCCTCAAAATATCCCTGATAATCAATGTTATTTGCAGTGGAAACAAAATATGAAAAACCCAGCTCGAACAAACACATAGTAGTAAATTAATAAAGTAAATAGTAGTAAATTAATGAAGTAAAAGCCACATCTTCGTAGGAAAACAATAAAGTATAAGCTACAGCTTTTTAATACAGCAAATTAATCACAGTAAATGGCTTACCGTAAATTAATAAAGTAAAAGCTACATCTTAGCAGTAAATTAATAAAGTAAAAGCTACATCTTAGCAGTAAATTAATAAAGTAAAAGCTACATCTTAGCAGTAAATTAATAAAGTAAAGGTTACCGCTTACAAAATATGTAGTAAGCTACAAAATATGCAATAAGCTACAGCTTACAAAAGATGTAGTAAGCTACGATTTAATAAATCTTCGTAGTAAATTAATAAAGTAAAATCTACAGCTTTTTAATAAAGTAAATTAATACAGCAAATCGCTTACAGTAAATTAATAAAGTAAAAGCTACATCTTAGCAGTAAATTAATCAAGTAAACGCTACAGCTTACAAAATATGAAAACCCCACCTCGCACAGCCTTATAGTAGTAAAAAATTAATAAAGTAAAAAAGTAGTAAATTAATAAAGTAAAAGCTACATCTTCCTAGTAAATTAATAAATTAAACGAACTAAATCACTCGCGACGAAATCGTGGAAACCCATTTCAAAGAAAAACGGAGTTATCGAAAAAATAGTCTATTTCCACTAATACATGAAAAACGCAAAAAACACTCTTATACCGGTTTCGGTGATCAAACCATCGTCAGTAACAATAACAGTTATTGTGTGTTACTGACGATGGTTTGATGTGTGTTTTTTGCGTTTTTCATGTATTAGTGGAAATATACTATTTTTTCGATAGCTCCGTTTTTCTTTGAATAAATTAAAAGCTACAGCTTTTTAATAAAGTAAATTAATTACAGTGAATTACTACACTTAATTGCTCACAGTAAATTAATAAATTAAAAGCTACATCTTACTAGAAAATTAATAAAGTAAAAGCTACATCTTCATTCCGACGAAAATAACTTTAGGCCATGTTTATTTATTTATTTAAATAATCCGTAAGTCCCAATTACAAAATGATTATTATAATTATCACGGGTGTACAAATGAATAAAATAAAATGAATGTTATGTTGATACTCGCATGGAACTCTACGACCCCTAGTTGAACCTTCACACTTCTGCTTTCACCGACCTCAGCCAGGTCCACCTGCTTCTAACAATAAACTGCATTGTGTCAAGTACCTACTTATTTCATGAAACCGAGAAAAAACGGCTATTTGAGCCCTGCCATAGGGTAGTTATTAGGGTCAAGGCGCATTCCGTTTGGTGGAAGACGGCATGTGCCCATGGAAAATACTTCCGGTAGTAAACATTGTGTTTAACGGAATGAAGAATAAAAGGGGCTGTTGAGTTATTATTACGAAAACAAATGATTTTCCTCAGAGTAACAACAGTTAGAATGCTACACGTAGTTATGATACTTGTCACCACCCTTACTCACAAATATCGCTGTACTTTCATCACACAACTACACTTCTTATATCCACACTCCTTTTGATCATCCCCGGTATAATTTCAAATGTTGCTCCAAATTTTCAACTGCGTACTTCATAGTTCCTAATAAAAACGCTTACATGATTTTAGTACTACGTAAGTACACAATTACGGATTGCTCTAAAACGGAAAAGCAATCAACGAAGACATTTAGAAAGTTCCAGTCATGCATCATGGCTATAAGAGCGAATTTTCAAATAAATATTCGTACCATTGTGTAAAAAGACGATATAGCAAGAAACCACACGACTTTTCGCGACATTATATAATTTTTTTTCGTGATTTCAGCCATTTTTACCAATTTTGACCCTAATGAAGTCAAATTTGACCCACTGTTTTTTTTTGTTTTTTTTGACAAAAATGTTTTCATTGTCGAAATAGCCCCTCCGTCGTGAATCACCATCCCACACGTCAGGTGAGTTAATATGGATTTTAGCCCTTAATACTAATTTTTAACCCCCCCCCCCACGCCAAACCAAATTTGACCCTCTATCCTGTATGAAAAACAACTGAAATGGTATTGTTCTATCTTTACTCACCCTACCATCCACTTGTTCGCGAATTTAGCCGTTTAACCTATTTTTGGCCACCTAAAACTCCAATTTGACCCCCTTAGAGTTTTTGAAAATTGCTCATCTTCCAACTCATCTTTTTGTTTGGAAACACGAACATTTTGGCGAAATCTGGAATTTCTATCATATCGCAAACTCAGACATTGTCTGGAGTGACACATAAATAAATATATATAACTACATAAATAAATACATACATAAACTCTGCAACTATTACAAAATTTTCAAAAATTCATGATCTGAAAATATTGGGCACATTGCAGCAATAGCTTCATTTTCGTAGAAAATTCGCTAAAATAATTCTGGACTTATCAAAAATTTCAATTTATTACAATTAAATTTATTAAAATGCGATTAATTATTAAAATTTAAAATATACTTAGTCAAAAACCATGATCAAATTCGCCTTCCGATAATCTGAAATGTGAAAGTAAAACGCCTCAACTCCGTTGTTTACGAAAATGGGGTTTTCGCGTGTTTTTGACCAGCTCTTTTCGATGGAGAAGTCAACATTTCAAAATCCGATTCGGACGTGGGGGCAATGCCGACCATAAACATAGGGAAATCAGTCGATGTTGAGGAGAAACGCCTCAACTTTTACACAGTATACAACTATAGCTGTTGTATAAATATTATTTTGACGGGAAAACGCCTCAACTCGTCAAAAATTGACTGATTGATTGATTGTCAACTTTGGTGAACATTGGCTTACGATTTATGGTGAGACAATAAATCGAAATTGTTCAGGTTTTTTTCCTCCACATAATTACACAGATTGTGGAGTGCGGTACTTCGATTTTTCGCACCAAAAAAGGAGCAAATTGATACACAACGGTTAATTATTTACCTGTATAGATGCCCATTCTGCGCAGATCAATGTTTTCTGTGGTCAATATCTACCCTCGTGCTCCTCCTCAGGAAATCCCTAAATCGAGTACTCCAGCCGGGCTATCGCGTTTCATAAATATGCGATGAAACCAAAAATTCTATCACTAATTAGTTACTAATATTTATGAAGCATTTGTTTGTCAAATTAGGAAAGTAGGCAACTATCAACAGAATACAAAATAACCATCATTTTTCAAATGAAATAATATCACAGAATAACCAACGGAGTATGAAGACTTCATACTCCGTCAATATAATCAGGTGGCCCCTAGCGATGATATCCGGGCTGGATTTATACCGTTTCATTCACGATCATGTTGCCGAAGCTTTTCGATGCACACGAAAGGCTGGTCGTACAATGCTTCGGAAGGTATCAAAAAATTCTTTGGTTCAAGATCAATTTAAAAACGTAAAAAAAACCATACCCTTCTATTGAAAGTTTTCGAGCTAAGGCGTTTGGGAAATTTCAACCCTATTTTTCACCCCTTAGAGGTGAGCAGCGGCGTCGTTATAGGCAAATGGCAAATTCGTTTAAATACGATGTGCGCCAAAATGGTAAGTGATGCCACGGCGTCTCTGAACGTACATCACGACACATCGGAAATGTATACAAAATTTCTGGTTTGGAGCTCGCCATACAATACTTCAACGTTTTTCACAACAGCGTGGATAACAGTTTGGCGGCAGAGACCGCCCATTTCGCTCAAAATCCGCTAACTCGCATACAAATCTCACTTTCAACCACTTTCTGTTACCACACCCACGTCATTTAGCTAGTAAACCTAGAAAATGTTGGACTCACTGACTTATTTACCACTGTAAATTAGCCAAATCGAATGTGATCAAGCTCAAAATCAACATGCATGACCTAGACATCCTAACTGACATTTCTGGCTTCAACCGCACCAGTTTTGGTCCATTATTACTGCAGTTATCGTTGAAAAATCGAAAAATTAGAAAATCCATCATAACTCCCTCACTTGTCCACGTACAAAGCTCTGTCTCATCACAAATTGAAGAGCTACATAGACGAGCTGAACGGAACACGAAAAGGAAATTCGAAAAAGACCGTATTTTGAGGAAATTATGACCATCTGAAATTCCAACATATATGCGCACATTCACACGCAGGGAGCGACATCAAGGAGAAAACCGTCTGGAAACTCGTTTTGAGCAGTTCAAAACAAGAATCCATGGTTTTCTCGAACACCTATTTTTGACGGTATCACCATACTTCCATTCTTATATAATATGAACACAGAAGTAAAATGTGTAGGTCACTGTGTACCTGTCACAAATTACTATGCAGAGCAAATGGCGAGGGTTTTTAGGAAAATTATAATTAGCTGTGATGGCAAATTCAATGGCAGAAGAGAACCCGCGTCGATTTTTTTAAACAATTCGGCGAAAAATGCGTATAAATACGTGTCGTTATGAAGCTGTTGTTCAACGCTGTCTCGTTGATTAAATTAATTAATTTATTGGGAATTCTATGTGTCGCTAATTATGTTGCATGATTTCTTTCAAGATGTTTTCATACTGTACTCGCAAGATTAGTTTCTTTTTGCAATAAATAATAATTTTTTTAATGACTTCAAAAAAGGAGGAGGTTCTCAACTCGACTTCTTTTTATATATTCTTTTTTATTTCATGTTTGTCCTACGATTATTCCAAAACTACCGGACCGAATTCGATGAATTCATTTTTGTCAAATGAAAGAGGATCATCCCCCGGTGGTTCAATCACAGGTTTGTAGGCAAAAAATTAATACTGGGCATCTACTAGGCCAGTTACTACTATAAATACTCGTCGATTTCTATATAGTGCTTTGATGGGTCGCTATTAATTGGCTTCAGCACAGAAAAGTGTAGGTAGGAGGTACCTGCTCAAAAAAAAAAAAAAAAATGTATTTGATAAAACCTATTTCGAGAAACGCATTAAAAAGTACAAAATAATTCATAAACACACTTCCGAAACTTTTTTTTTTAAATAATCTATTGATCGCACTTAGAAGCAACCAAAAAAGAAAATGTTTAACAACATTTTTTAAAACCCGACTTTAAAAAAAGCTGTAGAAAACTAAAAAGATTATGCCGAACAAACGTATAATTAACCAAACCCAATAAAACAAAATGTTTGAAGTCGGGCACAAATTTTAACTAAAAACACCACACAGCCTTTGTCTACGAACCCCTTGATTTTTATACATTTTAGTTGAAATTTAGCGCAGACTTCAAACATTTTGTTGTATCGGCTCGGAATAAATTGCTTAGGTCCGTTTGCTCAGCATGCAATTTTTTCTTTAATTTTTTCCTTTTTATACAGCTTTTTTGCTTAATCACTACCAAAGGTAGGAAAGCCTTAGATTCGTGATTGAATTTAAAAAAATTACGACCTCCAAAATGGAAATTACCACTACCATTCTGCGTTTCAGACATCAAGGAACATTTTTGGTTCCGTGTCCGCCTGTGTTGAATTTCTTGTAACGTCCACAACTACCCGAAATAATGGTCAAAATGGGCTGAAATTGGGATGGTGGGTGCGGGTTGGGTCACAGATGGTACCGTACCACAATCATTGAAATCGTACCGTAACTTTCGTCTGCGCATGCGAAAACGTGGAATACTTGAAACACCCATTACTACCTTAAATATCGTTGGAATGAATTCAAACTTGGAGGGTCGATCTGGAACAGCACTTTGATAGCTCCGTAAGAATTTCATTGGACTCGTACTGAAAATTTCGTCTGCGCATGCGCTAACATGAAATATTGAAAAAATATTGACATGTTTGACCCTAATACGCATGTTAGGTAATTTATTACTACCTTATTTATTGATATTCAATCGTTTTGACTCCTATCTGTTATTACCTACTGATTTTACACGTCTATGTTACAGTAACCGAGAAAGCTATTATACTGCCCATCCAACTTGGCGGACGTTTTAGGTCAGTTTGTTCAAGGTGCGCAGATACCAAAACTGTCCGCCGTATCATCCATATCTACTTAAATTTCGGTCTAAAAAATTCATTATTTCGCACACATGCTCAATTGAAGCTCTAGTTGTGTCCCGAAACTTTGCAGCCCGATCGGAATACACCCAGGGGTGCTATGAGTGAAAATGTGTATAAAAATAGGGTTTTTTGGTGTTTTAGTAACATGAGCATGTCAGGTATCGTTTTCTATGTTTTTAGGGCAAGAAGACCGAATATGAAGTCGATTTTGACGAAAGAGTGAAGAATTGAGGTTGTAACGAAGGTTCAGCCTTAAATTTACGTAAAATGTTGGTATAAAATCGTCGTTCTTCACACACAGTTTTGGTCCAAATCTTGGAACACATTTCGAAATTAGTTGTGCTCCGAAGCTCGGCAGCCCGATTGGAATACATCCAGGGGTGTTGTGGGTAAAAATAGGGGTTTTCGAGATGTTTTTGAGGTTTTAGTGAACATGAGCTTGAGAGGTATCGTTTTCTATGTTTTTAGGGCGAGAAGACCGAACATTAAGTTGATTTTGACCAAAAAGTGAAGAATTGATGTTGCATCGAAGACCCAGCTCCCAAAATTCATTTTTGTATTACTCAAAAACCTAGAAAATTTTCTGAAATCACCATTAACTTGCATAACAACACTATAAGTAGTTTCAACATGTGAATCAAGACAATTAAATGGCACTATCAATAATCGAAGACATTTTGTCAAAAATTGGAGCCCAATTCGTGTTTTTGAAGGTCAAAAATGGTGGAAACCATCAGAAATACCCATTTCATTCAATAACTGCACATGAAAGAAACAAAAATGAACGGCCAACATTTCTGTAGGTAAGTCCAGTTGAACTATAAACACATGTGACAAGGACGTTGCAGTGATTTTTCAAGGTGCGTAGATACCAAAACTGCAATGTCCGTCCCCCGTAACATGCATAATTAAATTTCGGTCTAAAAAATTCATTATTTCGCACACATGCTCCATTGAAGCTCTAGTTGTGTCCCGAAACTTTGCAGCGCGATCGGAATATACCCAGGGGTGTTGTGGGTTAAAAATTGGGGCAAAAATAGGGTTTTTTGGTAGTAACATGAGCTTGTCAGGTATTGAGTTTCATGTTTTTTAGGACGACAAGACCGAATATGAAGTCGATTTTGACGGAAGAGTGAAAAATTGAGGTTGTAACGAAGGTTCAGCCTTAAATTTACGTTAAATTTTGGTCTAAAATCGTCGCTCTTCCGCAAACAGCTTGGGTCCAAATTTTGGAACACATTTGGGTCCTAGTTGTGCACCGAACCACGGCAGCACGATGTTATGGGGAGAAAATGGGAGTAAAAATAGGGGTTTTTGAGGGGTTTTTTGAGGGTTTAGTGAACATGTGCTTGTGAGGTATCGTTTTCTATGTTTTTAGGGTGAAAAGACGGAACATTAAGTTGATTTTGACCAAGGAGTGAATAATTGAAGTTGCATCGAAGGCCCAGCTCCCAAAATTCATTTTTTTATTACGCAAAAACCTAGAAAATTGTCTGAAATCACCATAAACTTGCATAACAACACTATAAGTAGTTTCAACATGTGAATCAAGACAATTAAATGGCACTATCGATAATCGAAGACAATTTGTCAAAAATAGGAGCCTAATTCGTGTTTTTTGGGAGCCACAATTTGTGAAAACCATCAAAATAGCTATTTCAATTATTGCACATCAAAGAAACAATAAATGAACATCCAAAATTTCTGTACGCATGCCCAGTAGAATAGTAAACCCATGTGACAAGGACTTTGCAGCGTTTTTTCAAGGTGCGTAGATACCAAAACTGCTATGTCCGTCCCCCGTAACATGCATATTTACTTAAATTTCGGTCTAAAAAATGCATTATTTCGCACACATGCTCCATTGAAGCTCTAGTTGTGTCCCGATACTTTGCAGCCCGATCGGAATACACCCAGGGGTGCTATGATTGAAAAATGTGTGCAAAAATAGGGTTTTTTTTGTGTTTTAGTAACATGTTGGTAACATGAGCTTTTAAGGTATCGTTTTTCATGTTTTTGGGGACGAGAAGACCGAATATGAAGTCAGTTTTGACTAAAGAGTAGAAAATTGAGGTTCTACCAGATGTTCAGCTCCCGAAATTGAATTTTTATTAGTCAAAAACCTGCGAAATCGTCTGAAATCACCATCAATTTGTAGAATAACACTGGAAAAAGTGTCAACAGGTGGATCAAGACGATTAAATGGTACTATCAATGATCAGAGATAATTTATTTTTGAAAAAAAGCTTGTCAGGTATCGTTTTCCATGTTTTTGGGGACGACGAGACCGATAATGAAGTCGATTTTGACGAAAGAGTGAAGAATTGAGGTTGTAACGAAGGTTCAGCCTTAAATTTACGTTAAATTTTGATCTAAAATCGTCGTTCTACCGCACAGTTTGGGTCCAAATTTTGGAACACATTTGGGTCCGAGTTGTGCTCCGAAACTCGGCAGCCCGATCAGAATACACCCAGGGGTGTAATGGGAGTAAAAATAGGGGTTTTGAGGGTTTTTTAAAGGTTTTAGTATGAACATGAGCTTGTGAGGTATCGTTTCCCATGTTTTTAGGGCGAGAAGACCGAATATTAAGTTGATTTTGACCAAAGAGTGGAAAACTGAGGTTCTAACAAAGTTTCAGCCTTAAATTTACGTAAAATGTTGGTATAAAATCGTCGTTCTTAACACACAGTTTTGGTCCAAATCTTGGAACACATTTCGAAATTAGTTGTGCTCCGAAGCTCGGCAGCCCGATCAGAATACATCCAGGGGTGTTGTGGGTAAAAATAGGGGTTTTCGAGGGTTTTTTAGGTTTTAGTGTACATGAGCTTGTGAGGTATCGTTTTCTATGTTTTTAGGGCGAGAAGACCGAATATTAAGTTGATTATGACCAAAGAGTGAAGAATTGAAGTTGTATCGGAGGTTCAGCTCCCAAAATTCATTTTTTATTACTCAAAAACCTGGAAAATTGTCTGAAATCACCATAAACTTGCATAATAACACTTTGAGGTCAAAAATGGTGAAACCATGAGAAATAGCCATTTCATTCAATAACTGCACATGAAAGAAACAAAAATGAACAGCCAACATTTCTGTAGGTAAGTCCAGTAGAATAATAAACACATGTGACAAGGACTTTGCAGCGTTTTTTTTTTTTGTTTATTTATTTTTATTTATTTATTTAATTTTTTTTGTAATAAATTTTTTTTAAATAATATTTTATTTGTATTACTCACTGCGATATGGCTGGGGGGGCTGATGCTTAGCCCAAAGCCCTAGAGCTGCTGCGGTGTAATCCAGGATGAGATTTCTGGGTCCACCCACGGCGAAAAAAAAACCTCCTCAAAATATAATCGGGAGAAATCGACGGAAATCGCAACTTACCGGTCGCGATTTTGAGCTGCGGGGGGGGGGGAAATCCCGACCGAAGATTTCTCTACCGGAACGAGGAACGAACGTCCGGGACTTGCGCGGTACCGGCTGTTATCATCTGTCGGGAACGAGTGAACTGATAACGGCGGCACACGGCGTCACGGGGGGGAAGGCGAAACAGACGTTTTTCCGTGATCGACACCAAAAAAAAAACCCGTCAAAAAACGGATAAAGGTTTTTTTCTCGGGCGGGGGAAATTTGGCGGTTTTTGTTTGTTTTTTTCTCTCGTCGGGAATATTGGGCGCTCGTACTGAGCGGGGGGGACTCGAAAACTGGAGTCAGCGAGCGATGCGTTTTCGGGAAGCAATGCAAGGGGGCTTCTCGGAGTTGGACCGGTCCTTCCCCACTCCGCCCACTTGCCGAAAATTCGCAAGGTGTAGCTCAGTGAACCTCCCCCCTCTCCGAGGCGACCGTTTTTTTTTTTTATTCGTAACGGGTGCGAGTGAGACGGAGCGATACCCCAAATCCCCCACTGCCGGTTCCACCGCCTTCCGACGGACCCCCCCCCGCGCGCGACCCAGCGGTTCCCCTTGTGTATTTGTTGTTTTGTTTGGCGGGCCAAGGGGGGGGGGGCTTATGAGGAGTTTCGGCAGAAGGTTCACCGGAGGGGGGGGGGGGGGGCGCATATTTCGTGGCCCCCGCCAAATGATCGACGCTCGGTGAGGCGCGGAGGTTTTTCTCCGGTGTTTCGGGGCGGCGGAGAAAAGTGTGTTTGGTGCCCGAGGACGAGTAATGGAGGGGGGGGGGGGGGGTTGCATTGGGTATCAAGGTCACTAAGTGCATTATCAAGGTCATGGCTCGAGTGTCTAGGTCTTGGTTTCAAGGGCGCCCCCCCACCACGGACTTTTGCTTTTTATTCGGAGCCTTGCACTTGGAATTTCTCTCGTATCCCGGCCTACTGCGCACTTGCTTCACTTCCTTCAATAAACAAATAAACAAATAAACAAATTTGGAAAAATAAAAAAATAAAGAAATAAAACTTTTAAGTGGTTTACTTCAAAACCAGTCATGCAGCATATCTTTTAAAAGAGCGAATTTTCAAAAAAATATTCCTGCTATTGCGTAAAAAGGTGGTACAGCGAGAAACCACACCACTTTTCGTAAAATTATACAGTTTTTTTTGTAATTTTAGCAATTTTTACAGATTTTGACCATTACTATCATATTTGACCCACTCTTTTTTGAGAAAAATATTTTCATCGTCGAAATGGTACCTCCATCGTGAATCACCATTCACTCAACAAAAATCCAAATTTGGCCCCTATTTTGTATTCGAACAACTGAAAAGGTCTTTTTTATATATCTTTACTCATCCTTCCATGCACTTTCAGTGATTTCATATCCAATTGTTCGCGACTTCAGGCTTTTTAACCGATTTTTGACCCCTAAAAACTCAAATTTGACCCCCATGGAAGCTCATCTTGAACACATCCTTTTGTCTGGCAATACGAACATTTTGGCGAAATTTGGAATTTTCATCACGTACCCAAGGTCAGACATCGTCTGATGTGACATGCAAACTAAATAAATAAATAAATAAATAAATAAATATACATATATGTATATACATTTCTGTCAAAATTCTCTGTTGTGATGTTAGGATGCTCTGGAACGGCTTTGCTCATGAAAATTTTCAACAATTCACGTTCAAAAAATTGTGGACGCACTGCAATAGCTTCATTTTCTTTGAAATTTCGCTAAAAAGGTGTATGGAACTACAAGTAAAAAATAAAAATAAAATCGTAATTTATTCAAAGCCTATGCAACGAAATGTTTGAAGAAGGCGCCAAATTCCAACCAGAATGCATGAAAACCGAAGTTTTTTTTTTGCTTTTTAGTGCGATTTTTTGGTTTATTATTTTTAAATAGTTTCGAAATTGTGTTTATGAATTATTTTATACTTTTAGTGCGCTTTTTCGAAGCAGGTTTTGTCAAATAAATTTGTTTCTGTTAGTTTCCTAACTACCTACACCAACGCCTTTTCTATACCAACGCCAATAATTGGCCTCATGCTGTCAAGTACTGAACTGATACCACTATTATGGGGGCATCCAAAGTCTTCGGCAATTTTCTGTTATCGTCAAAACGTACATCAAAGCAGTAGAAATTGAGGAGTATTTATAGTAGTAACTGACCAAGTACAGGCCCAGTACTACTTATTTGCTTACAAAACTGGGATGGGACCACCGCGGGACGATCCTATTTCATATGAAATAATAATAATAATAAGAATAATAATAATAATTTCATCGAAATTGGTCCGGTAGTTTGGGAATAATCGTAGGATAAACTCTGGAAAAAAGCTGCAAATTATTACAAAACGGTTTATTATTTACCTGTGTATGTAGATGCCCCTTTTGCGTAGGTCACTGTTTTCTGTGGTCAGTACCCTCGAGATCCCCCCAGGAAAGCCCTAAATCGAGTACTGGAGCCAGCCCGGGAATTAACGTTTCATAAATATGCGATGGATTCAAGAATTCTATCATTAATTATTAATTGTTGTTATTCATGAAGCACAACGTTTGTTCAAAATAAAGAAGTACCAGTCAATAGAATCCAAAATAACCATAATTCTTTAGATGAAATAATATCCCGGAACAACCAACTCGACTTCATACAGCCATCCTTGTTTATAATCAGGTGCTCCCTAGTGATGATATCCGGGCTTGATTTATACCGTTCGATTCACGATCATGTTGACGAAGCTTTTTGGTACAAACAAACAAACGCCTGGACCGAGTGGTCTCAAACAATTCCTTAGTTCAAGATCAATTTAAAAACGATAAAGAAAAACCATACCCTTCCATCGAAAGTTTTTGAGCTACGGCGTTCTGAAAATTTCAACCCCTATGTTGAACCCCTTAGAGATGACTGACAGTAACGTCGAGCTTCGAGGACCAACTAGACCCCGAACGGAACCTACAACCCGAATTTCATCAATTTTTTTTCATGGTAACTAAGAAAGTGCGCAATACGGCGGACGGACAGACATTTTGTTCACTGCATTTTCGGATTCTACGTACCTTGAAACGAAAACCATCAAATTTTGAGGGGGGGGGGGGGGGGTTCATGCTCAACCCCGAAGTTTCATTATTGAAGATAATAAGCCAAAAGGGTTATTTTGGTATGAAAATCTTTAATTTGAGTAGTTTTTTTTAAACCTGAACAACCGTTATGTTTCATGAATAAGAACAAATAATTTTTAATGATGGCATTTTTTAATCCGCCTTATATTTATCAAATGTGATCGCCCGGCCGGCTCCAGTACTCGATTTAGGGCTTTCCTGAGGGGAGCTCGAGGGTATTGACCATAGAAAACAGTACCTACGCAGAAGGGGCATCTATACAGGTAAATAATAAACCGTTGTGTAATAATTTGCAGCGTTTTTATTGCATTTTCGGATTCTACGTGCCTTGAACCGAAAACCATCAAATTTTGAGTGTGGGCTCATGCTCCATTCCAGTGATTCCAGAAGGTTTAATTTGGTATGAGAAAACTCTAATTTAGGTTTTTGGTTTATTATTCTCTGAATAATACACCTATGTAATCGCTCAGCAAAAAATTTTTATAACCCCCCTCAAACTTTTTTCTTTTCCGATCCAAGGTGCGTAGATTCAAAAAATGCAATGTCCGTCCGCCGTCCGCCGTATCACGTGTACAGGCTTCATTTTCGGTCTAAAAAAGTCGTTCTTTCGCACACATGCTCCATTTGGGCCCTAGTTGTGTCCCGAAACTTTTCAGCCCGATCGGAATATTCCCAGGGGTGTTGTGAGTGAAAATGTGTGTAAAAATAGGTACTTTTTGCGTTTTAGCAACATGTTGGTAACATGAGCTTTTGAGGTATCGTTTTCCATGTTTTTGGGGACGAGAAGATCGAATATGAGGTCGATTTTGGCCAAGGAGTGGAAAATTGAGGTTGTACCTGATGTTCAGCTCCCAAAATTGATTTTGTATGAGTCAAAAACCTGCGAAATCGTCTGAAATCACAATCAGTTTGTAGAATAACACTAGAAAAAGTGTCAACACGCGGATCAAGACGATTAAATGGCACTACCAATGATCAAAGTTAATTTGAAAAAAAAAAGATCGTACCTACCTACCTAATTTGTGTTTTGGGGGCCAAAATTGTTGGAAACCATCAGAAATAGCTATTTCAATTATTTCACATGAAACAAACAATAAATGTACAGCCAACATTTCTGTAGAATAATAAACCCCATGTGACAAGGACTTTGCAGCGTTTTTTAAATTTCAACAACCGTTATGCTTCATGAATAACAACAAATGAATTTTAATGACAGAATTCTTGAGTCCGTCGCAATTTTTATTTTCTTATTTTCAATAGTGAACCTTGGGAATTGAGCATGAAAGACAAATTTTTAACCCCCCTCCATCTCAAAATTTGATGGTTTTGGTTTCAAGTACCGAAAATGGAATTAAAAAATTTCTGTCCGTCCGCCGTACTTCGCACTTTTCTTAGTTACATGAACCATAATTAATGAAATCTGCTTTGTAGGTTCCGTTTGGGGTCTAGTGGGTCCGCGAAGCTCGGCGTTACTGTCAGTAATCTCTAAGGGGTTCAAAATAGGGGTTGAAATTTTCAGAACGCCGTAGCTCGAAAACTTTCAATAGAAGGGTGTGGTTTTCTTTACGTTATTAAATTTGTTTTGATCTGAACAATTTTTTGAGACAACCCGGAGCACCAAAAAGCTTCGTCAACACGATCGTGAATCAAACGGTATAAATCAAGCCCGGATATCATCACTAGGGAGCACCTGATAATAATCAAGGATGGCTGTATGAAGTCGAGTTGTTTGTTCTGCGATATTATTTCACGGACTATTGGATTTTGTTGGTAGGTACTTCTGAAACTTGAACAAACGTTGAAGTATTACTGATGGGTAAATTATTACACAATGGTAAATTATTACACAGTGGTAAATTATTACACAACGTCAAATTATTACACAACGGTAAATTATTTCATAACGGTAAATTATTACACAACGGTAAATTATTACACAACGGTAAATTATTTCATAACTGTAAATTATTACACAACGGTAAATTATTTCACAACGGCAAATTATTACACAACGGTAAATTATTACACACCGGTAAATTATTACATAACAGTAAATTATTACACACCGGTAAATTATTTCATAACGGTAAATTATTACACAACGGCAAATTATTACAAAACGGTAAATTATTACACAACGGTAAATTATTAAATAATGGTAAATTATTACACAACGGTAAATTATTACACAACGGTTCATCTACCAAGAAGGGGCTGAATTTTGTTGATCGGTACTTCTGCAACTTGAACAACCGTTGAAGCATTATTGATGGGCAAGTTATTACACAACGGTTCATTATACTTGACCACGAGGGTAGTTATTGACCACAGAAAACAGTGATCTACTGAGAAGAGGCATCTATTTCACTCCACATCAACAATTTTCCTTCAGAACTTCATTATTTGCGTTTCTTTTTGCCGTTTTAGTTACTGTTTGTCATCGACAGAATTGTTTTAGCAACATGTAACTCGCGATTTAGGTAGGTACCTAGTAAAGAGTACGGGGTTAGGTACTAACCTACGGAGGGTCTGCGATCTACATAATATGTGTAGAATAGTACATATTATATTATATAGACGGGTTATCTATACAGAGAGCTGTGATCTGTAACAAAAGGGTATTCTGTACAAAATAATAAACCTTTGTGCAGGGATTTGCAGCGTTTTCAAATGTGATTGCCCGGTCGGCTCCATTACTCGATTTAGGGCCTTCCTGATGGGAACTCGAGGGCATTGACCACAGAAAACAGTGACCTACGCAGGAGGGGCATCTATACAGGTAAATAACTAACCGTTACTTATTTATTTATTTCACGGGTGAGCCCAATTACTTAACAAGATTCAAGAGGAGTGAAAAATATACTAAAATAAGTAAATTATAATACAAAAAAAAACTTGAAAAAAACTAAAATATTTCATGAATAACTGATGGGGGAGGAAGATAAAGTGTAAGGAAGAGGGTGAGGAATGGAAGAAGTCAAATTCGGGGTTAATGGTGAGAAATAAATTGACAGTTTTGTAATAACTTGCTGCGTTTTTATTCCATTTTCGGATTCTACGTTCGATTCTGGTGGGTGGGGGGGGGGGGGGGGGGGGGGTGTACAAATTTCATGCTCGATTCCTAAGGTTCATTATTGAAAATAATTTACTAAAAGGGTTAAAATTTATTTGGAAAAATTCCCAATTAAGTAGGTACTGTTGCAAAAATCACGTCGAGGTCGAATGTGGTGGCACACAGGGTGCAGCACCCAAATTTGAGACTTGAAGTCTACTCACCAAGCACCATTGCGACTGGGGAACCGGAAAATCGACGCCAAGTCCGACGCCGTCTTCTTCTCCGCGACGAAGAAATCCACCGAGCGCTGCGACGTCAGAGAGCGCACGTCGGTTGCAATGAGATCAACAAAGGCCGCGAATGCAGCGGCGATCGGTTGGAGTTTCTCCCCGTCTTCGCCCCCCTCAACCGAGAAAACTGTGATTTTATAACTCGCATTAATCCACCGGAGGGAAGGCGACGTGAGACTTCACACCAGCCGAGGCGGGAAAATTGGCGGGCCATTGTTGGCGAGCTCCCCGGGAATCGCTTCGCTCCTGTGGAGCAGCCGACACGCGAACGTTTCACGTCGACAGCGAGCAACGAAATGCGCGGATTTTGAGTGCACGGAAGTTGGATTTGGCTCGAAAGTAAAACAAACCGCCAAACCGCTGCAAAGTCCGTGTCACGTGGGTTTGTTGTTCCCCACATGAATACGGCAGGAGTGGGACCAACAAAGCTATGTTTGACGGTTTTAAACTGTAAAAATTAGTTTGGACCATGGGAATTGTCACTGATTTAAAGAAAACAAATAATATTGCATTTATTTCATAAAATGGCTGCAAATTATTACACAACGGTTTATTATTTACCTGTATAGATGCCCCTTCTGCGTAGGTCACTGTTTTCTGTGGTCAATACCATCGAACTCCCCCCAGGAAAGCCCTAAATGGAGCCGGCCCCGGAAGTTTCATACAAATGTGCGGGATTCAATAATTCAATAATTAATTATTTGCAGTCAGTTATGAAGCATATAAGGCAAATAATAAAACGTTGAGTAATAATTTGCCTGCATAGGTCCCCATTCTACGTAGATAGTATAATAAACAGTTGCGTAATAATTTACCGTTGTGTAATAATTTGCCGTTGTGTAGCAAAAGTCACCGTTGTGTAATAATTTACCCAATAATACTTCGAGTGCTGAGTACGGCTTGAAACAGAAACCATAAAATTTAGAGGGGGGCTAAAATGTTGTTTTTCGTGCTCGATTCCAATGGTCCATTACTGAAAATAACAAACCAAAAGCCGCTGCAAATTATTACACAACGGTTTATTATATATCTGTATAGATGCCCCTTCTGCGTTGATCACCATTTTCTGTGGTCAATACCCTCGAGCTACCCCCAGGAAAGCCCTAAATCGAGTACTAGAGCCGACCCGGGAAATAAGGTTTCATACAAATGCGCGGGATTCAATAATTAATTATTATTTGTAGTTATTCATGAAGCATAAGGTAAATAATAAACCGTTGTGTAATAAGTTACCTGCATAGAGGCCCCTTCTGAGTAGATAGTATGATAAACCGTTGTGCAATCATTTACCATTGTGTAACCATTTACCGCTGCGTAATCATTTACAGTTGTGTAATAATTTATCCAATAGTACTTCATCGTTTGGTAAAGTTGCATTTACCTATCGACAACATTCAAAAGATCCATCATTTTTCAAATGAAATAATATCGCAGAACAACCAACTCGACTTCATACAGCCATCCTTGATTATAATCAGGTGCTCCCTAGTGATGATATATGTGGGCCGGATTTATACAGTTTGATTCACGATCATGTTGAAGAAGCTTTTTGGTGCACACGAACGGCTGGACGTACAATGCTCCGGGTGGTCTCAAACAATTCTTTAGTTCAAGATCAATTTAAAAACGTTAAAAAACCATACCCTTCTATTGAAAGTTTTCGAGCTACGGCTTTCTGAAAATTTCAACCCCTATTTTTCACCCCTTACAGACAGTGACGCCGAGCTTCAAGGACCAACTAGACCCCGAACGGAACCTATAACCTGAATTTCATCAATTTTTTTTTTTCATGGTAATTAAGAAAAGTGCTAAGTACGGCGTACGGCGGACGGATAAAAATGTTTTTATTCTATTTTTGGATTCTACGTACCTTGAAACAGAAACTATCAAATTTTGAGGGAGGGTTAACAATTTTTTTCATGCTCGAATTCAAAGTTTTATTAATGAAAATAATAAACCAAAATACCTACCCTTCTCAAGGAAAATGGGAGCGAGGGAGGCCTTTCTGGGACACTGCTTCGGACAGTTATATTATAAAAGTAGAAGTTACAGGGTGGACTACTATTGTTGTTACAATTTACTTATACCAACTGTCGTGGTATCCTCCCAGAACCACTCCTTGTAAACCTGTAAATATTAGATCTCGCAAATAAACTCATATTAGTGGGGACAAAAGATGCAGGAGCACCGAAGAACCTAGTGGGGATCCCCACCATTCTCCACTAGCTGGAGGATGGAGGGAGATAGCCCTCAGGGCTATAAAAACTCGCCTCCTTTGCCTTTCTAGCCATTCTACGCTATCCTCTAGTCGCTGACTACTCTCTCACCTCGCTCCTCCTCTCTTTCTCTCTCCTCAACCTAAAAGATCCTGGAATAGGTGACAGCCTTGAGTGTTGGAACCTGCCAGGCAAATGCTCCCGAAAAGATCCCGGAATTGGTGACAGCCTCCAGTGTTGGAACCAGCCGGGCACACGCATCCAAAAAGATCCCCTTTGAATTGGTGACAGCCTTCAGTGTTGGAACCAGCCGGGCACAACCTCGCATCCTAAAAGATCCCAGAGAAAAATACACTGCCAAGGTGATGGCACAGGAGCTTCCTCGTCACAATCAGAGTGACCCATTATAAAATAGAACAGACTCGGAAGCAAAATAACATAACATTACATTACATTACATTAAATTACATTACATAACATTACATAACGTTAAATATACATATTACATAACATTACATTACATAACATAACATTACATAACATTACATGAAATATACATATTATACATAACATGAGTTCCATAATACATTACGTCCATTATACATAACTAGCCTGACCGCTCGCTTCGCTCGCTATCCGAGATTCGCCGTACGCAGTATCGTGGAACCAACAAAATACGGAAAAATCCCTTACCCTACCGGGTATTTGTGCCCAATTTTATCAAAATCCGTCAAGCCATTCAGGAGTTGACCATGGTCGACCATATTTCCGCTATGGTCAGGGAATTAAAAATGCGGCGTTGCACAACTTGGGAGCCTACTGGATATTGGTGCCAAATTTGGTCGATATCCGTTGAGCAATTCGGGATTCGACCATGGAGGGGCCCATGGATGCGCTAAGGTCGACCGCGGGGGTAGTCCGAAGGGTCGATCGTAGATAGAATTTCACGTAGATTACGAATACGCGATAAAAAATAGGGGTTACCATTTCAATTAACGAAGTTGACCATGGTCGACCATAGTTCCGCTATGGTCAGGGAATTAAAAATGCGACGTTGCACAACTTGGGAGCCTACTGGATACTCGTGCCAAATTTGGTCGATATCCATCAAGCCATTCAGGAGTTGACCATGGTCGACCATAGTTCCGCTATGGTCAGGGAATTGAAAATGCGACGTTGCACAACTTGGGAGCCTACTGGATATTCGTGCCAAATTTGGTCGATATCCGTCGAGCCGTTTGGCCGTGCATAGAAGGACAGACAGACAGACAGAGCGCATGCGCAGGGCGAACCGCTGGCTCTATCATGTTGAAATTTATATGGGACCTCAATGGGCCCTACCCGCTTAATCCCTGAGAATTACATTGAAATTGGGTGAAATCTTTGGTTACTACGGCTGTAACAAGGAAATTGAATCTATTTCACGCCAGCGCATGCGCAGAGCGCACCGAGGGTCCGATCATGCTGAAATTCATACTGGAACTCACAAGGCCTTGTCCAAACAACCCTTGAAAATTTGAGCGAAATTGAATCAAAATTGTGAAAGTTATGCGTGTTTGTTGAATTTAACGTTAGCGCATGCGCAGGGCGTACCGCTGGATCAATCATGTTGAAATTTGTATGGGACCTCAAGGGGCCTTATCCGCACCATCCCTCAAAATTTGAGCTGAATCAATTCAAAATCGTGGAAGTTATGGCTGTAACAAGGAAATGCGGACAGACTCACAGACTCACAGACTCACAGACCGACAGACACGGAACCAAATTTTTTCAGTAGGCTTTGAAACGCAAAATGCAAGTGGAAATTTTGATTTCTGAAGACAAAAATTTTTTGGCTCACGAAAGTGAACACAAGGCTTCCGCTGCTTCGCAGACTCGGAAGCAAAAATGGTGACATCCTTTAGTGTTGGAACCAGGCTGGGCACATCCTCCTACCGCTAGTATTGAATAAGCGCTACATCAATTCACTACACCAACATATTCGAGACAGAGAGCTAACGGGCAGACGTTCCCTGCTGTAAATCAGACGCGATGGGGCCACCTAGTCGTAGATGAGGGTCGCTCAGGAGTCCACACGGTAATTTATCCGGATCAGCCCCAGAGATAATATTTAATATCCGGCTGAGTTCCAGATGCGACTGCAAGCGTGTGAAAAGGTTTATTAGGCTGATGCAATGGGATTGGAGGTGGTTTCAACTGGGACCAATCAATTTCATGAACCGTTTCGATGTCAGTTTCTCAGAAAAGGCGATAGCACGCTTACAGCGCCGTTCAATTCGCTATGAAATATGATGGAGTCTTTTCAGTCACAGATACACAGAAGTGTCGAGAATGAGTCAACCGAGTTTTCTTATATATCAGCCACGACGAAGTAAAGAAACTCAGTGAGTGAAATGAGGAACTCGAGTATAAAAGCCTTATCACATGGGCTTATTATTCTAAAGAAATGTTGGTTGTTCGTTTATTGTTTCTTCCACGCGCAAAACATGGAAAACGATAAACCACATGCTCATGTTCACTAAAACCTGAAAAGAATAAATCACATGGGTTTATTATTCTACTGGGCATACCTACAGAAATGTTGGCAGTTCATTATATCGTTTCTTTCATGTACGGTACTTGAAATAGCTATTTCTGATGGTTTCCAGCAATTTTGGCCCCCAAAACACGAATGAGGTACGCTCCTTTTTTTTTTTCAAATTATCTTTGATCATTGGCAGTGCCATTTAATCGTCTTGAACCACGTTTTGACACTTTTTATTGTGTTATTATACAAAGCGAAGGTGATTTCAGACGATTTCGCAGGTTTTTGACTCATAAAAAATCATCTTTGAAGCTGAACATGTGGTAGAACCTCAATTTTTCACTCTGGTCAAAATCGACCTCGTATTCGGTCTTCTCGTCCCAAAAACATGGAAAACGATACCTCAAAACCTCATGTTACTAAAACACAAAAAGTACCTATTTTTATACACATTTTCACTCATAACATCCCTGGGTATATTCCGATCGGGCTGCAAAGTTTTGGGACACAGCTGGGCCTAAATGGAGCATGTGTGCGAAAGAACGAATTTTTTGGACCGAAAATGACATTGCATTTTTGGAATCTACACACCTTGAAACGGAAAAGAAAAAATTTTGAGGGGATGTCATAGAAATTTTTTGCTGAGCGAATACATAGGTGTATTATTCACAGAATAATAAACTAAAACCAACTCGAAAACCCCTATTTGTCACCCATAACACCCATGGGTGTATTCCGATCAGGCTGCCGAGCCTTATAGCACAGCTAGGGCCCAAATGAAGCCTGTGTGCGAAAGAACGATTTTTGACCAAAATTTAAGGTAAATTTAAGGCTGAAACTTTGTTAGAACCTCAATTCAACCCTATTTTTACACCCATTGTTCACCCATAACACCCTTGGGTATATTCTGATCGGGCTGCAAAGTTTCGGGAAACAACTAGGGCCCAAATGGAGCCTATGTGCATAAGAAAGAATTTTTTTCTTCCGAAAATAAAGGTAGACATGGATGATACGGCGTAAGAGGTAAGGAATTGCATTTTTGGAATCTGCGCACCTAAAAACGAAAAACAAAAAATTTTGACGGGAGTGTTCAAAAAACTGTTTGCTGAGTCTTCCAAGTCTTTGCCATCAGCTGTTATCAACTGATAACTTGAAAATAACGAGATGTCGAACAAATGAGATGGTCGAGGACTGGATGGATTCAATCAACTCTTCATGTCGTATTGTCGATCTTTAATGCCGTTTTGTTCATGTTAGGAAAATCGTATCAGGAAAATCGAAGGTTTTGAGTCCTTTGTTCATTTTTTTAATCAGTTTTTTTAACGAGTAGGTAATGATTTGTGTTCGATCACAAATGTACGATAAAATGTTGAATAAACACGCAGCTATTCGACAAACACTAATTGCTACGCTGAAGGACGAAATTTCGAACAGTCACGAGGGTATTGCATTTTTTGTAGAAAGAATAAATTGAATTTTGCGCTTGTAGAAAGAATAAACTAAAGGATAGACTATTGCCATGGTACCCCTCAAAGGTTACATTTACCACTCCTATGTAAAATATAGATTTAACCAAATAAACGAGGAGAAAGACGAGCTGTGCGACGCCTCTGTTGAAGGCCAGAAGGGGTTCCCCTCCCAATGCCGTTGCTGGGCGAGGGACGAGATGGAGGCTCCTATATATACCACCCAGCTCGCCCAGCTCTTCATTCCACCGATCTCGCTCTTACCTACGACTCCTCTCACTCACCTTCACGTCCTCTCTCTCTCCTACCCTTCCTCCTATCAGCTGTGGCGATAACGGCGGGGTATTAGCATCCTTATCCTCCTGTGTCTGCTGTGGTGATAACAGCTGGACACTCTCTTCTATAGCAATCACTGTGGTTATAACCACGGGGTGCTAGTATCCTTCTACCTTGGTGTCTGCTGCGGTCATAACCACGGGACGCTCTCTTCCTTGGCACCCACTGGGGTGATAACCACGGGGTGCTAGTATCCTTCTACCATGGCGTCTGCTGTGGTGATAACCACGGGGTGCCTCTTCCTCTAACGTCTGCTGTAGTGATAACCTCGGGGCATTAGTGATCCAAAAAAACTCCTAAGGAGCACATCCTTCCTATCCTCCACACTACCCAAACCTACCCTACCTGTAGGATAACGACTACGTTCTGTTTATCTTAGGAAAATCGAATAAGGAAAATCGAAGTTTTTGTGTCCTTTATTCATATTTTTTAAATCAGATTTTCTTGAAATGACTAGGTAATGATTTATGCTCGATTACAAATGTACGATAAAATGATGAATAATAAACACGCAGCTATTCGACAACCACTAATTGCTATGGTGAAGGATGACATTTCGAACAGTCACGAGGTTATCGCTCTTGTAGAAAGAATAAACCAAAGGATAAACTATTGTCGTGGTACCCCTCAAAGATTACATTTACCACTCCTATGTAAAATATAGATTTAACCAACTCAATGAGGAGAAAGACGAGCTGTGTGTCGCCTCGGTAGAAGCCCAGAAGGGGTTCCCCTCCATCGAACTCCAACGCACCTCAACAGCTGTAACGCCCGCCGTTGGAGGACGAGGGACGAGGAGGACGCACCTATACCTGGCTCGCCCAGCTCTTCATTCGACCATCTCGCTCTTACCTACGACTTCTCTCTCTCTCTCACTCACCTTACACCTCCTCTCTCTCACTCCTACCCTTCATCACACCTGCTGTGGTGGTAACCGTGGGATGCTCCCTCTCCCTTCTAATACTCTCTGAGATGATAACCGTGGTTGGGTGGGGGGTACTAACATCCTTATCCTCTCGCGTCTGCTGTGGTTATAACCGTGAGACGCTCTCTTCCCTAGCACTCGCTGTGGTGATAACCACGGGGTGCTAGTATCCTTCTACCTTGGCGTCTGCTGTGGTGATAACCGCGGGGCTTTAGATATACAAAAATACTCCTACATAGCACATCCTTCCTATCCTTCGCACAACCCAAACCTACCCTACCTGTAGGACTACGACTACGTCTTGTTTATCATAGGATAATCGAATAAGGAAAATCGAAGTTTCTGTGTCCTTCGTTCATTTTTAAATCAGATTTTTTCGAAATGAGAAGGTAATGATTTGTGTTCGATTACAAATGTACGATAAAATGTCGAATAATAAACGCGCAGCTATTCGACAACCACTAATTGCTATGGTGAAGGATGAAATTTCGAACAGTCACGAGGTTATCGCGCATGCAGAAAGAATAAACTATAGGATAGACTATTAAGGATAGACACTAGGAGGTAAATCAGGCATCATTCGAAACAGATCAAAAACATCCAGCACTGGGAAAACGGAATCGATCACATAACGTACGCGAGGAGAGGTTAAATGTGAACATAATATATTTATTAAAGATGAAATTATGTGTTTTCAAGTCGCAATTAAAATGAGACCTTGAGGAATCCGAAATCGTTGGTATAAAATGCAATTGGCATTCACTCATCAAAAAGCAGGCGCATTCACATAAAATTCGCGAATAGTTTCAGTAAAACGAAAGTAAGACAAAACATTTACAAATTTAAAGACTGGCAACGTACATCCGAGTGTTACGACCGACGAACGAGGGAATCGAGGAAAATCGTTTTGCCCAAGATGTTCCAAGCAAGGAATGCCTTACTGTGAACAAACGGCTGGACGTACAATGGGTGGTCTTTATACCGTTTGTAACTTAAATCACTTGCGGCGGAGTAGTGGAAATCCATAGCAAAATTTTTCCACTTCATGGAAAAACATTGAATCATGGATATGTTTTTGGGCGCTGTATTTTCACATCCACTTTTCAATGTTTTTCCATGAAGTGGAAAAATGATATAAATTTTTGAATTGATTGATAATGAAAAAAGTGCAATTGGTAAAATTTATTGTACAGAAATGGGGTCAGTAATAGACAATAACGGACGATGATAACTAAAGTAAGAAATATATAGTTTCGTTTCGAGATGATCAATGTGAGATCGCTACCTTCCAATTCGTTCAATAAAATGGTTTGTGCTCATTTCATTATTGTTTCGCTGGGTATTGTCGGTAACTACACACGCACATCTCCAAATTGTTTATCGGTTGCAGCGTTGCATTTTTTTCGGTCGCAAATTTTAGAATGACCCCCCCAGGGCAAAAACATATCCATGTTAAAAAACACAGAACAAATGAGATGCTTAACAGTGGATGGAGTCAATCAACTCGATATACAATAAGTACTTATGTCTAACTCTTCACGCCTTTTGTTTACTGTAGTTATTTTGAATCATAAAAATCGAAGTTTTTGTGCCCTTTGTCAATTTTTAAAACCAGATTTGATGTTCATTAATACAGAGGAGTTTTGAAATAATGATTTCTGTATAAGTAAACATGTTCACATTTTCTCTGTTCGACATTTTCGTCCTAGCGATATCTCGAATTCCAACCCAATAGAACTATCAACACCTCGAACAGTTAGGCCCGGCCCCGAGGTGTATGACTTACCTACCGACTTTCAACTTATGTACTTACTTATGTGAACCACTTACTCAAGACTGTGTCTATTCATAGAAAAGAGAAGGACGATGAACTATGGTGATTACGGTAATTAAAGTGTAAAACAGAGCGAAACGGAGGTATCATAGTGACGAACAATGAATGTTCCATCCATGTTCACACGGCTCGCTGACTATCGGAGAGGCTCACATGTTCATCACGCACTCGCTACGGCCACATAGAAATTGACGATTATGTCATATAGGAAAAATGTGTGGGATCGTATCGGATTTCACTTAATTAAACAATCCCAGCGGGAACCACCGCCCCCACGTGCGTCGGCCAGACACTGCTTCGTAGTTTCCTTGGAGAGTACCTTGGATTACCCATACAGTGTACATAATAATGTTGTATTATCTGTAGGCACAACTGGGTAAGAATCACACGGTATGGAGGAGACCCCACTCACCTAGTGAGCTCTATGGCTGATTTACTCATCGCGGGGAGGACGAATTGGGGTCTTGTGGGGCTGAGATTCAACAAACTTGCTGTGATTCGATAAATATTGAACAAATGAGATTTTTCAATCCTTTTACCCTGTAATTTGATATCACCCAGATTTTTGTGTGGCTAAAATGAACGTAGCCGTGCCATTTTCCGAGTAAGTATGGTTTAATGTTTTAAATTAATGACAAATGTGAAGTTTTCAAAAACTCAATTTTATTTTTGATTAAAAAAAAAAGTTATCACAAAATGTACAATAAGGCAGACTAGGTACATCCTAGAGAGGTAGGTATTCAAATAATTACTTGGCGAAGGCATTACTGTTACGTAGACACCCGTAGAAATTAGACATGAAGATTCCTCAGTACAACTGGGTAAAACTGACAGTAGGGAGCCAACCCGGTCAGCTAAGCGCAAGTATAGGGTGTAGCAAAAGTCGGTATCTTTTTGATTTTCTCATAACATTATTATAAATAGGTATATTTACATATTATTTTCGTCATATGTAGGTAAACGTCTCTGATTTAGGTATGGAAGATAATATCTAACATGTGGTCACCCCTAGACCGATGACACGCGTCTACTGGCTCCAAGAAATGTTGCAAGACAGAGCAGCTGGGCGACATCTTTGAAGATGACAGTGGAAATGCTGTCACCGCCAATGGGGAACGGTACACAGATTTTTGGTTCATTATTTTCAATAATGAACCTTTCGAATCGAACATGAAAAAAATTTTTAACCCCCCCTCAAAATTTGATGGTTTACGTGTCAAGGTACGTAGATTCCGAAAATGCAATACAAAATTTCTGTCTATCCGCCGTACGCCGTACTTGGCAGTTTTCTTAGTTACCATGAAAAAAAAATTGATGAAATTCGGTGGGGTTGAAATTTTCAGAACGCCGTAGCTCGAAAACTTTCAATAGAAGGGTATGGTTTCTTTTTACGTTTTTGAATTGACCGTGAACAAAAGAATTTTTTGGGACCACCCGGAGCATTTTACGTCCAACCGTTCGTTTGCACCCAAAAGCTTCGTCAACATGATCGTGAATGAAACGGTATAAACCCGGCCCAGATATCATCACAAGGAAGCACCTGATTATAATCACGGATGCCAGTATGAAGTCGAGTTGGTTATTCATTTGAAAATAGATGGATCTATTGGATTTTGTTGGTATAGGTACTTTTGAAACATGAACAAACGTTGAAGTATTATTGATGGGTAAATTATTAAACAATGGCAAATTATTACAAAACGGCAAATTATTACACAACGGCAAATTATTGCACAACTGTAAATTATTACACAACGGTAAATTATTACACAACGGTTCATTATACCACCTACGTAGAAGGGGCTGGTTTTTGTTGATAGGTACTTTCGCAACTTGAACAACCATTGAAGTATTATTGATGGGCAAATTATTACAAAGCGGTAAATTATTACACAACGGTTTTCACTCCACATCAATAATTTCCCTTCAGAACTTCATTATTTGCGTTTCTATTTGCCATTTTAGGTACTGTCTCCCATCGAAAGAAGTATTTTAGCACAATTTAACTCGTGATTTAGGTAGGCACCTAGTAACGAGTACGGGGTTAGGTACTAACCTACGGAGGGTCTACGAATAGTACGTATTATATATACGGGTTATCTACACAGCGAGGTTATCTATCTGCGAGCGAGTCTTGCAACATTTCTTGGAGCGAGTATAGACGCGTGTCATCAGGTTAGGGGTGGCCATATGCCGGATATAATCTTCCATACCTAAACCAGAGAGACCGATTTACCTACATAATGACGGAAATATTATGTAAATATACCTATTTTTAATAAAGTTATGGGAAAATAAAAAGATACCGACTTTTGCTACACCCTATATGATGTACTCACTCCCACGATCATCACAACGACCCCAGAAAGGTAGAACATAGTAAGCGCCATTTTCTAAAATTTTACAGGAGAGACGAAAAATTGTGGGAGGATCTTTTGATTGCCTAACCCATAAAACTTGGTATTTTAAGGTAAACTGGACCGTTCATTAAATGTTGCCCAAATTCGATTGGTGCATACGATAAGCTGCTCCGTGGCGCTTACGATACATGAAATACAACACAGAGGGATTATTATTGTGAGTATCGGAAATGGAGTGCTTACGGTAGTAGCAATTTTCACCTTGGTATTTATGAGTACTTTCGACTCGTGGCGCTTAAATTCTGAATGAATGATGGATACGATATTTTACCAAACTGGTGGTCGCGATTCGAAAACTGAGGCTGTTTTTGAACTCCTTGGAGATTTCCGTAGCTTACGATAGACAGCTAGATGCGCCTTTTCAATACGAATCCAACGGCCATAACACAAAATCCATAGTAATATACTCCAAAAACCTGGAAAAACTGAACTTAACTAAATTTTATATTCTTCAAATAAAAAATATTCTGATGTTTATTTAATCTGTATAATTAATGTAAGCTTTATAGCGATAATTTTATTTCCATAACTAAAATTACGGTAAGAAACCATTATTAGATTAATAGCAGAATATTGATGTAAATTGCCCCTTTTTGAAAGGGTATTAACTTTGGGTTTTCCCCATGTTTATAGAGTATGACTGGGGTCTCACCGTTGATGGCAGAAACGTAACCTCAACGTAACAAATTCAACCAAGTCCACCATCAGTTCACCATTGATTACCACTTCAAAATATATGAATCTTGAACCGATGACCTCAACACAAAGCATTTTAATCCGAAGAACTTTCTTTGTAGCAGGCAGAATGATAATAATTGGCGCAGGGGTGGACACAATTCAACAAACATAATGGTACAATCTTCATGAATCGGAACTAATACTTCACCGATATCACCCGAATTCGATGGGTCCACAGCCTATAATTGGCGAAGGGGTGTACTATAGACACAATTCAACAAACATAATGGTACAATCTTCATGAATCGGAACTAATACTTCACCGATATCACCCGAATTCGATGGGTCCACAGCCTATAATTGGCGAAGGGGTGTACTATAGACACAATTCAACAAACATAATGTAACAATCTTCATGAATCGGAACTAATATTCCACCGATATCACCCGAATTCGATGGGTCCACAGCCTATAATTGGCGAAGGGGTGTACTATAGACACAATTCAACAAACATAATGTTACAATCTTCATGAATCGGAACTAATATTCCACCGATATCACCCGAATTCGATGGGTCCACAGCCTATAATTGGCAAGGGGTGTACTATGGACACAATTCAACAAACATAATGTACAATCTTCATGAATCGAAACTAATACTTCAAGAGAGCCTGATCCGACATCACCCCAATTCGATGGGTCCACAGCCTATAATTGGCGAAAGGGTGTACTATAGACACAATTCAACAAACATAATGGTACAATCTTCATGAATCGGAATTAATATTACACCGATATCACCCGAATTCGATGGGTCTACAGCCTATAATTGGCGAAGGGGTGTATTATGGACATAATTCAACAAACATAATGGTACAACCTTCATGAATCGGAAGTAATACTTCAAGAGCACCTGATCCGATATCACCCGAATTCGATGGGTCCACAGCCTATAATTGGGGAAGGGGTGTACTATAGACACAATTCAACAAACATAATGGTAAGATCTTCATGAATCGGAACTAATATTCCACCGATATCACCCGAATTCGATGGGTCCACAGCCTATAATTGGCAAGGGGTGTACTATGGACACAATTCAACAAACATAATGTACAATCTTCATGAATCGAAACTAATACTTCAAGAGAGCCTGATCCGACATCACCCCAATTCGATGGGTCCACAGCCTATAATTGGCGAAAGGGTGTACTATAGACACAATTCAACAAACATAATGGTACAATCTTCATGAATCGGAATTAATATTACACCCATATCACCCGAATTCGATGGGTCTACAGCCTATAATTGGCGAAGGGGTGTATTATGGACATAATTCAACAAACATAATGGTACAACCTTCATGAATCGGAAGTAATACTTCAAGAGCACCTGATCCGATATCACCCGAATTCGATGGGTCCACAGCCTATAATTGGGGAAGGGGTGTACTATAGACACAATTCAACAAACATAATGGTAAGATCTTCATGAATCGGAACTAATATTTCACCGATATCACCCAAATTCGATGGGTACACAGCCTATAATTGGCGAAGGGGTGTATTATGGACATAATTCAACAAACATAATCGTACAACCTTCATGAATCGAAACTAATACTTCAAGAGAGCCTGATCCGACATCACCCCAATTCGATGGGTCCACAGCCTATAATTGGCGAAAGGGTGTACTATAGACACAATTCAACAAACATAATGGTACAATCTTCATGAATCGGAATTAATATTACACCCATATCACCCGAATTCGATGGGTCTACAGCCTATAATTGGCGAAGGGGTGTATTATGGACATAATTCAACAAACATAATGGTACAACCTTCATGAATCGGAAGTAATACTTCAAGAGCACCTGATCCGATATCACCCGAATTCGATGGGTCCACAGCCTATAATTGGGGAAGGGGTGTACTATAGACACAATTCAACAAACATAATGGTAAGATCTTCATGAATCGGAACTAATATTTCACCGATATCACCCAAATTCGATGGGTACACAGCCTATAATTGGCGAAGGGGTGTATTATGGACATAATTCAACAAACATAATCGTACAACCTTCATGAATCGGAAGTAATACTTCAAGAGCACCTGATCCGATATCACCCGAATTCGATGGGTCCACAGCCTATAATTGGGGAAGGGGTGTACTATAGACACAATTCAACAAACATAATGGTACGATCTTCATGAATCGGAACTAATATTTCACCGATATCACCCAAATTCGATGGGTACACAGCCTATAATTGGCGAAGGGGTGTATTATGGACATAATTCAACAAACATAATGGTACAACCTTCATGAATCGGAAGTAATACTTCAAGAGCACCTGATCCGATATCACCCGAATTCGATGGGCCCACAGCCTATAATTGGGGAAGGGGTGTACTATAGACACAATTCATCAAACATAATGGTACGATCTTCAAGAATCGGAACTAATATTTCACCGATATCACCCCAATTCGATGGGTCCACAGCCTATAATTTATTGACGAAGGGGTGTACTATAGACACAATTCAACAAACATAATGGTACAATCTTCATGAATCGGAACTAATATTTCACCGATATCACCCAAATTCGATGGGTACACAGCCTATAATTGGCGAAAGGGTGTACTATAGACACAATTCAACAAACATAATGGTACAATCTTCATGAATCGGAATTAATATTACACCGATATCACCCGAATTCGATGGGTCTACAGCTTATAATTGGCGAAGGGGTGTATTATGGACATAATTCAACAAACATAATGGTACAACCTTCATGAATCGGAAGTAATACTTCAAGAGCACCTGATCCGATATCACCCGAATTCGATGGGCCCACAGCCTATAATTGGGGAAGGGGTGTACTATAGACACAATTCAACAAACATAATGGTACGATCTTCAAGAATCGGAACTAATATTTCACCGATATCACCCAAATTCGATGGGTACACAGCCTATAATTGGCGAAGGGATGTATTATGGACATAATTCAACAAACATACTGGTACAACCTTCATGAATCGGAAGTAATACTTCAAGAGCACCTGATCCGATATCACCCGAATTCGATGGGTACACAGCCTATAATTGGGGAAGGGGTGTACTATAGACACAATTCAACAAACATAATGGTACGATCTTCAAGAATCGGAACTAATATTTCACCGATATCACCCCAATTCGATGGGTCCACAGCCTATAATTTATTGGCGAAGGGGTGTACTATAGGCACAATTCAACAAACATAATGGTACAATCTTCATGAATCGGAACTAATATTTCACCGATATCACCCAAATTCGATGGGTACACAGCCTATAATTGGCGAAGGGGTGTATTATGGACACAATTCAACAATCATAATGGTACAACCTTCATGAATCGGAAGTAATACCTCAAGAGTACCTGATCCGATATCACCCGAATTCGATGGGTCCACAGCCTATAGTTGGCGAAGGGGTGTATTATGGACACAATTCAACAAACATAATGGTACAATCTTCATGAATCGGAACTAATATTAGACATAACATTCTTACAACTAACATACAAGATGCTGCATGGACTAGAAGAATGTCAAGACACCAACTTCAAAATATTTCCAGCCTCATCTGAAGCTCTTTGATTCCATATATTTGTTTCAAAACTTTCGCTGTTAGATTCAAAATGATAGTTCACGGAGGAATAGACTCATAGCTGATATTTGAAAGGAGACGGTGGTATTTAACTGTGTAGTCGAGGGAAGAATGATGAGAAGGTACTGCAGGCTGATTATACTCGTGGCAGCCTGAAAACGGGGAAAGGAAGGCAAGGAATATCTGATTCCGACTAAACCTCCAATCCGACTTTCCTGATCCCGTTCACGATCACATTAACCCCCGAACTGGCGGAGTTACTCCTTACGACTTTTCTAATGATGATTCTCTTTATCGAGGGCGATGGAAATCAGAGCCACTGATATAACGTACAACGAGCCCGACGTAGAAGCAATGCCTGCTATCTTCTGTAGCACTAAAAATATTCGAATGGAGCAACGATAGAACAGACTTGAGGTTCCCACTCAGAAGAAAAACGTAAGAATTCATAGTTGTAGGTACAACGGTCGTAGGGTTCATCGATAAGATGCAAGCCTATTTTGTGCAGATGTTAACTTTATTGATAAGTGGGTTATCAACACGTTCTCTCAGTTTTTTTTCCATTTATTATTTCATTGTGCCCGTTTACAGTAAACATATCTCACTGATATTGTGGTAATTCACTGCAATGTTCTACACACTATAGTTAGCAGTTCCTTCATGGAGGAAACTCTTTTGTCACTTACACGATTTGGATATCTACTTATGATGACATGTACTGATTGTTTTGTTCACTGTGCGCTTCACTTTTACCATGTTGTGTCAGTCATGCCCATGATGTGACGCGGCCGTACCAATCGCTGTACCTCCGGTCGTCTAAAGCCTTCCCTGACTAATGGGCTGCTGTGGCGTTGATTTCGCTGGACGAATTTCGTCAAGTGTTGAGAGAGGATTTCAGAGGGTGAGTCCAGGCCAAAATCTCGGTAAAATCTCTCAGTTTTGCTCTTGAATATATTCTGGAACGCAGCCATTTGTCTCGAGTAATGCTTACAACAATCAAGATCTTGTATACTGTGTAATTAGGCTGTCATGGTAAACTACAAGTACACTTTATGAGACGGTTCGGTAAATAATGAGGAAATTTTGGGTATAATATAGGTGAAATACGAGTATACGTTCTCCACAAGCCCTCTCATCATTAGCTTTCATATACATGGTATGCAATATATGCAATAGGTATGCACAAGGAAGGATCATTAGCTTTCATATATAGGTATGCAATATATAGATCATGTGGGCTATAATTGTGGGTGGAAACAGTGATTGGTGGATGAATGGCATTACAGTTAAGTTCAATCGAATGGAATTACCCACCTGCCTCGCTGAGGGCCTTACCAGGCCTCACCCAGTTCACTGAGTCAGAAACACATCTCGCGAAGCTCGAAGCCCCACATGCCACTGGAGGCACTCTAATTTTACCTGTCACTTGGCACGTACGATTTGGACGGAGTAATACCGACTGAGGTCGAGCTAATATGATAAGTACCAATTCTTCTTGAATAATATGAAAAGTAACAAGTTTCTTCTTGTTGGTAGGCAACAGAAGACCCGAGTAGTTCTCCGTTACTTCGCGGTCGCAAGAAAGGCTTATAAAGCCACTCACTGACTAGTCGAAGTTGACACTTTAGGGCATTAGGGTTGATAAGGACATGCCATGACAACACCTATAATGCTAATGAAATGAAATTTGTGTAAACTTCTTAAACACACTTTTATTTCAAAATGTTTTTGAAAAAGAATTAAATAGTATCTGTCTGCTACCCGGGAAATTTGAATTTTTTATTACTAAAAATAAAAGCGTGAGGCGTTAAGAGACATTTTAACTTTTAAAGATTTCATAAGAATTTACAATTGGAAGTAGACTCTTATGTATCTACTTGGATAATATGAAATATAATATGGGCGCCCCACTCTTTTATCTTTAGTTAAATATTTTAAAAACGCTGCAAATCCCTGCACAACGGATTATTTTGTACAGAATACCCTTTTGTTACAGATCACAGCTCTCTGTATAGATAACCCGTCTATATAATATAATATAATACATATTGTGTAGATCGCAGATCCTCCGTAGGTTAGTACCTAACCCCGTACTCGTTACTAGGTACCTACCTAAATCACGGGTTAAATGTTGCTAAAATAATTCTATCGGTGACGAACAGTAACTAAAATGGCAAACAGAAACGCAAATAATGAAGTTCTGAAGGGAAATTTGATGTGGAGTGAAAAAAGTTGCAAAAGTACCTATCAACAAACTCCAGCTCCTTCTACGCAGATGGTATAATGAACCGTTGTGTAATAATTTACCATTGTGTAATAATTTACCCATCAATAATAGTTCAACGTTTGTTCAAGTTTCACTACCTATCAACAAACTCCAAAAGAGCCATCATTTTTCAAATGACATAATATCACAGAACAACCAACTTGACTTCATACTACGTGATTATAGTCATGTGCTCCCTAGCAATGATGAACTCGGGCCAATTCCCGATTGTTAGCGCATCCCTAGTGATGATTTTGGGCTGAATGTATACAATTTCATTCACCCTCCTGTTGAAAATGCCTGTCGGTGCCAACTTCTGGGCCTTACTGTGAACGAACGGCTGGACGTACAATGCTCAAGGTGGTCTTAAAAAACTCCCAAATTCGAGAACTATATAAAACCGTTGTAAAAAATTCGAGAAAACGGCATCCTGGAGACTTCAACTCCTACTTTTCACCCATTAGGGATGACTGACATTAACGCCGAGCTAAGAGGACCAACCAGACCCCAAATGGGACCTACCTATAAACCGAATTTCGTCAATTTTAGTTCATGGTAACTAAGAAAAGTGCTCAGTACGGCGGACGGACGGACATTTTTTAAATTACTACATTTTCGGATTCTACATAACTTGAAACGGAAACCATCAAATTTTGTGGGGCGAGGGGGAGGGGGGGGGGGTTGACAATTTTTTCTCATGCTCGATTCCAAAGGTTCATTATTGTAAATAATAAACCAAAATTCCAATGTTCCCGGGGAGTAGTAGTAGGAATATATTATTTGTCTTCCACTTTTTATTCGGACAGAAATTTTTTAATTCCATTTTTAGATTCCACGCAGGTACCTTGAAACCCCCCCCCCCCCCCCCCCCGGCCCTACTTCTCGTTTCCAAAGGATGGTTTATTAATGAAAATAATACACCAAAATCCAAACCAACAAGTAGGTACATACACTCATTTCCTTCCAACTCCTCAAATAACAATAATATGATGTACTGAATCTGGATTTCCAACCTTGAAAACCTCAACAAAACCTTCCATAACGTTTAGTCGAATAATAATTATGTATAACCATACTTCATATTAATTCCGCACCCTACGATTTATTCTCCTCCCAGAGGGTCGCTGGCCTTTGTCATACAACCAGTGCCAACTGCTATTTTTTTCATGTGTCCTAAGGACCTGTTGGAGCACTAACGGCCCACCCCATCTTCCTCTTTTGTAAATCACTTTTTCTGCGTCTAGGCGATTCAGTTCCTGAAATATCCCGCCTGGGGGAGGCGTCGCGTTCTGCAAAGCAAAGGAGGATTTTTTTTTCTTCGCTTCAAACTTCTTTCTTCCGCGCGTTGGTACAAACATACTGATTTGCTATTCTCTTTTCAACGGCGAGCCGCCCCCTTCCCGCGTCCGAAGTTGGTTTCTCGATTTCCTTGATGATAGATGTAGTTTTTATGGATACTACGAGGGACGAGTTGAAATCTGCTTAACGTTCTAGTTTATGGAGAACTGATGGTCCCCGAGGGTACCTGCTCCGAGTACTCCCACATAAATCGAACCTGGTGGACACCCGATACGACGGATATCACATTACGATACGCTAGATTTTTAGACGAAATAATCTCTATAGGATTTGGTCGACGTGGGTATAGTTAGTGTCTGCTTTCTACCATCCAATTAGGATATGTCAAACGGAGTCGCCGACATAAATTTTGTTACTCCTCTATGATTCAGTAAAGCGACTCTACAACCACAGGTTTCCTTACGTGCCGTAATGGGCATAAAAGTGGTGGATGAAAGTTATATATAGAAAAAACTTCCATCTATCCACCTCTTGTTCGTACCCAACAAGGAATACAGATTCATGTTACAACCGTTGGTTATCCGCGTTATAATAATTGCATATTCCACTCGAACGGACCTAACTGACTGCACTATTCATGTAAATGCAAGAAATGAGTGGGAGGAAGATTTAAAATGTTGGCCAGGGTTCTCCGCCCTCGTTCAATCCCTAGCGACAATTATCTGCTCGAACTGTCGTCTAGTTTTGCCACAAACAACGGGTGGGCACAGCATAAACTATTTCGGCCAGGAACAAAACGGGCTCCTCCAACTGGGCAATCAAATCAAAGAAAAACGGAGTAATTGAAAAAAATAGTATATTTCCACTAATACACGAAAAACGCAAAAACACTGTTATACCGGTTTCGGTGATCAAACCATCGTCAGTATTGTGCCGTCAGTCCCCCACCATCGTCAGTAAGTGTCGTCGTCGTATTGTGTGTTACTGACGATGGTTTGATCACCGAAACCGGTATAACACTGTTTTTTGCGTTTTTCGTGTATTAGTGGAAATAGACCATTTTTTCAATATCTCCGTTTTTCTTTGAAATGGGTTTCCACGATTTCGTCGCGAGTGATTTAGTTCGTGGGGCAATCAAATGTTAGAACCTAGTCTGGTTTCTGTGCAATGGTCTGAGAGTAGCAGTAACTAACGTGCTGAGTGGAGAGGTAACAAGTGAAATTTCCCAAAATACGAGCAATATCCATACATTTCTTTAGGACATTTTCAACTACAATAACTGCCAATTTTTTACGTCAGTACGGCTGTGGCCATTTCCTATAGCCTCTTGAATAACATGAAAGGAATGACGACTATCCTAACTTGAATTGGAAAGAGCTTTCGCAGACTAGACACGGATAGGAAGTGGCCATCTTACTTTGAAGTAGCCCGATGCAGCATAACATTGATGTATAGCGAGGCAGAACAATCACAGTAATTTGTTGACGATTTTACGTATTTCCTCTTATAAGCTTCAAAGTTCGAACGGTAAAGAAGAGTAAACGCATCCCATGATTTTCACTTGCATTCGTACCCGGCCAGTGCTATTTTCCCAAAGCGGTTGATGCGTTCAACGAGTTTTGAAAATCAACATCTACAATGCAACAATCTCATTTTCAATCGAAAATGGACTTCGATCGTTTTTCCAAACAACTCTTCACTTGTGAAAAGAACTCCTGCTAATTTTTTGGAACCAAATTAGCTATGAATTACCATCTGTCATCAGAGTTGACATAATATCGAGTTCAACAAAGGTGTTGCTAACTAACAAAATTGTATGAGAAGAAACATGAACGATATTCCTCAGGAAGGTGGGTACTCTTTAAATAAGATTGAGGGAAACTTGGCATATGTAAAAGGTAATACATTATTAGTATCATCCACAAAGAAGGTTACTTAATCGTTAGGGTTACCATAGCCAAATAGGTAGCACAGTTCTCTGGGTATATTGCTTTGCCATGGACACGAGTCTTTAAGCGTATTGAAATTTGACTAACCAACTTTTTTGAATAGATTTTGCAGGCCAAAAATCTAACAGATGAATTTGCACAAGCAGATAGAAGACAAATTCAAGTCTTTTCACTGGAAACCGGAATCAGACCATAGGACAGGGAATGGCGACTGACTCTTAAACACGTTGACCCACTTTACTGCAACGAGGTGCATTCGCTATAAGCACAAAGGAAACCAATTGACAAATATAGAGCACCGTCTAGTGCCAAGGACTGCATTTGAAATGCATTATGCACCTCACTTGCAAGCGCCCCACATGTTCGACGAAACTCTTTTTCTACTTCTGAAACGAAAGAGGAGTTAGCAGTAAGACATCTGTTGATCGTAAAGGAAAGGCATATTATATTTCAATTTACCAGTCCGCGAGTTACTACTACAGTATTCATCATCCTCATAATAAATTATAACTTGGCGAACTCTCACGTGGTGTTCTGCGCTAGGCACTGAAATTAATATCATATGCATAATAATTACGAAGGCATATTAGGCCTCAAAGGATCCATACATCAACCTGCTTAGTGGTGGAATGATTCGCAGTCGTGAATTACCCAGTTAATTCTGAATTACTCAGTAAGAGTGCGTTCTAGCCTGAGTAAAGCTATTTATAATACTAGTAATAAAGCTACGAGCACAGCACATTCCGCCCAGGGTGAATGAATGAATTGGTACTAACCTGATTATTGCTGCCCAACAACCAAAACAGGAACCTAAAACGTTCCACGCATATTTTACATTTTTAATACGGAGCAGCAAATTTGGTTATCCAACACGTCTAATCAACAAAATCATAGCGTGTTGCGATTTGGAGGATGTGAGCGGATAGGTTCATAAATTGTATTTCAGGAATTTCATTAAATTCTTGGTTTTGGTCAATTTGGTCTAAACCAACTTTGGCCCTTTTCAACCGATCGATTTTCATTAAAAAGTTCAGGAATCGTGCAGGTTGTTTCCTTTATAGTCCCCAGTAAATTTTCAACTACGAATTTTTTTTTAGCGACCATTTTCATCCCTTAACTTCCTCCAAACCAACAACGAATACGTATCCTGTTTCTAGACTCCTCCCTATCAATCCTCGAAATATCGCCCATTTTAAAGCTCTAGGACCGATTTGAATGCATCTACATTCGTACATGTGCATCCCAAATTCATAATTACATAACCTATTGCATAGGTAGGTCGGTACCCCTTCCTAGACCAAGCGCTACATATCTTCAGAAACAGTCAGCATTCACCAACCTGTAAGGGCCAATAGTCGCAGACCTGTCACATTATTTACAAATTTATGTAATCAATGTACTTATAGATTTTATGCGTACAAAACATAATATACATACGAGTATATAAACAAGTATACCAGTAGTATAGTAAGTAAATTCGTATATATGGGATACAAAACGTCCGTAACTCGATTTAAATGGATATTCAACTTGATTTTACCTACTTACTAAGTCAGCTAGTGTCCATCAACGCCGGTACAGCATAATATAATTATAGCATGAGCAAAGGTAAGGTAATCATCATTACCATAATCTACTGCCTTCTAAAAATGTTTAACTATTATAAGTACCTCGTCCAGTAGGCGTCATAGGGGCAAGGGGTAACGTAAAGTGTCGGAAGTATCAACGTATTTTTATCAGCATCGGACGTGTCGAACAGCGACTCATTTGAATACTAACCCGCATACCTTACCACACCGGAACTACCTGTACGGCCAACCTGCACGTCTAGGAGCCCATAGCCGAAGTCACCCTTTCAAAGAGGCTCTATTCAGTCTTCCCCTATCCCATGGCCCCTAGACCACTTTTGTGATCAGGTGACGTCGAAAAAAACCCATTATACGGAACAACATGTTCTTGTTTGTTTAGTTGTGTAAAGAAGCGTTGGCGGATTTTTTTTTTTTTTTTTGGAACGGCAAACAGGTTGATGTGCCAATCCGTAGATCAATGGTCATCCGGGTCGCCCATCTGCGGAACTAGAGGAACCACCGAACTTTTAACGGCTATTTAAATGGTCACAGGACCGTTTCATGCGTTCATTAACATTTTCCGTTAGAAAATCTGAATTATCGTCAGCCTGGTTCATCTTCCTTGTCCGGTGTATAGTAGCTGGAACCCTCACGGGTGTAGTAGCTGGAATCTTATTTGTCCGGTGTAGCTGGAACTGCGTCTTCTTACAATACAAGGGTTCCGAAGTTCAAAGTCCTCCTTCACCTGGTCAAAGGAGAATTCGCCGAGTGCCAAAATATGTCGTGAACGTCATCTCGGTCCGTTTCGGGCCATGTTTTCACTACAACGGTTAGCCTACAACTTCCTCCAAAGATTCCTCTCTGTATCTCTGAATCACCAGAACACAAGAAGGTAGGACATACATCTTTTTGCTTCCTCACTATCGGAGGTGGAAGCATTGGATTCGTGATTGAGTAAAAAAAAATGTTGATTTCCAAAATGACTGGAATGGATGGCTGGAATTTGGAGGGTAGGTGCGGGTTGGGTCACAGACGGTCCCATTCCAAAATCATTGAAAAACTACGGTAACTTTCGACTGCGCATGCGCAAACGCAAAATACTTGAAAAGCTCATAACTACCCTAAATATCGTTGAAATGAGTTCAAACTTGGAGGGTCGATCAGGATTAATACTTTTACAGTTCCTTATGAATTTCATTGGAATCATTAGGTACTGTAACTTTCGTCTGCGCATGCGCGAACATGAAAAGTTGACCATTTCCTTATAACGCTTCTAACTATGCGAAAAACAGTAGTACAGAGCTGAAATGTAGTGGGTACACGCGAGTTGGATTGCAGATGGTTCCTTTTTCAAAATCATGAAAATTGTTTCGTCTGCGCATGCGCAAACGTGGAATACTTTAAACACCCATAACTACTTTAAATATCGTTTAACTGAGCTGAGATTTGTAGGGTCGATCAAGAATAATTCTTTGATAGTTCCATAAGAATTGCATTAGTCTGCGCATGCGCGAACATGAAGTGTTGCCCGTTTCCTTGTAACACTTCTAACTACGCGAAAAATAGTCGTAGAGAGCTGAGATTTTGAGGGTGCACGTGGGTTGGATCGCAGATGGTCCCATATCAAAACAAACGTAGCCAACTATTCTATACATTTATGTGATTCAAGTGAGGAAGCTATACTGCCTACTCGAATTGGCAGACGTTTTCCCTAATTATAGGATCAGTAGTAGTTAGCACCAAAAATAGTGCACATTTGGGGACTCCAGGCTTAGAGGAAGGCAGTTGAGCTGACTGCACGGGATTGACGAAGACTGCAGGGTCAAAAATTGGCGAAAATTTGCACGAAGGAGAGAAAGATGTGGAGGAATTATAAAAAGCAGATTATGACCCACACTGACACATACGCATCCTCATGCTGGCGCGATATTCAGTGACTCATCAGTAGACGTATTTTAGCAGCTGAGGTCAAAAACCTAACATACGCTACATGAGCGTAGGTCAACACCAGAAAAGGACAGCCACTCCAAACCAGACGGCTCAAGAGAAGTGCAGCCGAGAACCACCAGTGGGATCAAAATCGTGCTCTTAATATTGCTTTGGCGAACTCGTTTTCTATCTAAGAGTAAGAGTAGTGGATATAATTAATGCATTTGGCTAGCCCATTGCCACGTATCGTTAGTCGAGGTAGGGAAGCGAGTAAATGTGGACAGTTCTCCCATGATCCTTTTCAAGATACAGATATGCGTCCACACCGGGCGAGCATCGACAAAATAGGGTTCGCGAGCATTTGCCGATGCTCGCTAACAGTTATTCACCTTCCCGTAAAAAGCAGACGAGCATTCTTGTTCGGCAGTGTTCCCGCTTGTTCCGGCAATATCCTTCCGACCATGACTCCTGTGTTTTCGAAAACAGCTGTGGCCTTCTATTGCTATGACCAAGTTGGTGAATAAAAAAAGAAGACGACGATGGTTGTGGGCAACCAGTTTTTTTTTTAATCTGAGGAGAATACCCGACCCCTAGACGACACTACGGGAGACGATGGAGTTCCGAATGTCGGAGGAGGATTTCAAATTGCTATTGAACGAAGTGCCAGTAAAAACCAGCAGGAAGGACACGAACTATGGAAAAAGCATTCCGCCCGATGTGAGGATTGCCATTGCGCTTCGGTACCTAGCCACGGGCGACAGCCTAAAAAGTCTGAGATTTCTGTTCAGAGTCATTGGTGCAACTTTTAAATTCGTGGTACACTTCATTCCTACCCATTCTGAACAGAGATAACTGACTCAGACGTTCATGACGGCTCTCAACTGCGTCCACACCGGGTGAGCACGAATGACGAACACCCTTTGATGTGCCGACTCAACTCGCGAATGCGTCCACACCTACAGAGCATACGCATGCGCGGATGCTGGGCTCGTCGCTGCTCGTCCGATGTGGACGTGCCTTTACGTGAGTGATATGTTGGGAGACGATGGGTATCCGGGTAGTCTGCTGGTCATTCTTAGTGAGGATTTCAGTGGAGCTTCAGACTGCCTATACTGATATGCTAGAATCTGCTTGAAAGTACCAACCCAAAATATTCGACAATCTCCTGTGACCTGTCTCACAAACATCGAATACAGAAGAAAACATAGCTGACAGAGAATGAAGGAGGATTCGACTATCCTGTGTTTACCTCTTGTTTGACTGGTGTTCCGATTTGTGTGTCGTGATTCCCTCACAGTAACCACTCTTGTAATATTACGAGATTTAACTAAATAAACGCGGAGAACATTGAGCTGGTCAACACCGAGGGTCAACACCCCAACCGCCAACTGCCACAACGGTCGTAACGGTTGACTGTGGACAGGGGACGGGTGGAAAAGTCCCTATAAAAACAGCCCTTCTGGACCAGCTCTTCATTCGACGACCCCGCTCCCGACTTCTCTCTCTCGACCCTCTCGCTCAAATTTCCTAGCGCCTACTGTGGTGAAAACCGCGGGGTGCACTCCCGGTATCTGCTGTGGCGAAAACCGCGGGATACCTGCTCCTCCACAACACCTGCTGTGGTGAAAACCGTGGGGTATTAGCGTCCATCCACCCCTCGTCTGCTGTGGTGAAAACCGCGGGACGCTTACCTCTCCACTAGTACCTGTTGTGGTAAAACCGCGGGGTACTAGACACCACATCCCGGCCGCCTGCTGTGGTGAAAACCGCGGGGACCTAACCTTCCTTCCAAACTAACTCCTGCTGTGGTGAAAACCGCGGGGAGTTAGCAAAACGACTCCATAGGAGCACATCCTTCCTCATCCAACCTCTCACCCTGCTCACATCACCCTCTCTGACTCACTCTTTCCATCCAGCCTTCCGCCCGACTGTCATGACCCGAACCCGCTAACGACAGTGTGGTTTTTTGGACTATCAACACAGAAAGCCAGAAGGCTGTTCAGTTAGTACAGAATTGTAGTGTGTCAACAAAGAGTTGACCGTTTTTCATTCATGATCCCGCACCAAAACATCATTATGATCGCACAAGGATCTTTGATTCGTTATTCTCGAGCCCTCCAAAGCAGGAGGTACGAGAATCATTGCAAATGATGTAGGCCTCGAAGAAAAGGGGCTTGGAAAATAAATCGACGAAAACGAGGACAAATCATCTTTCAAGGCGAAAAGATCCGTCGTATGGTTTGCGGCTATTTGGGGGAGGAAATCCCTTTATTGGGAATTTTATCAGGTTTCCTGAGCCCTATGAACATAAAAGACTGAATACGGTGGAAGGAGGACATATAGGGAAGGAATGCGCTAATGAGGCAGTTTGGCTTTGAAGGGATATTTTCTTTCAAATCGTAGGATTTTGAGGCGTCCCTCCCAGTAAATAGGACGGATGCTGTCATTCCAGAATAAAGGTCGAATTATATTCATAATAATTTTCCAGGTATTGTAGCCAATATAGTTGTTTCAATAATCATAACCTAATTAACTCATTATTAGAGCCTGCATTTTTATGTTTTACCTATTTTAGGTAACGATGGGTATCTTGAACCCTAGAGATAAAATAACTACCTACGTCTGAATCCATTTCAGAAACTGTCGTCCTAATTCGACAAAGAGAGGGATTTAAGGTGAGGGATTAGTTTTAGTAAGGGGAGAGAAATCGAAAACTGTCCTATTTTTTAAGTAATTTTTCCTCCCGTCACAGTCATTAGTGCACATTCATGTCAAAACAGATTTTTTCTCTTTTTAACTCAAAGGTTATGACATTATGTATTATTGTATACGGATAGGGATGAGGGTAATCAAAGTTTGCGATGCCCAGATCGCAAGTTTCACCAGATTTCGATGGATCTTTTTGCAGCTGACTGAGTTTTGGACTTGGTCGTGCAACCATAAGATCGGAAAACTGTCCAATTTACAAAACGATTTCTCATTTGGTTTCAATGATCAAGCAAAAAGGTCAGTTTTCAATGATCAAGCAAAACACAGCTATTTTTCGAAAATGCTTCCTCGCAAGTAACGACTTCTCAGGTTGTGTGAGAGAGGGGGGTGAAAATAATTTGAGCAACCCAGGCTAAGAGTTGCATCAAATTTTGATTTCAATAAATTTTAATCAAGATTTCAACTGTTTGCAATTGATGGAGTTGGGTCTTGCGGTGTAAGGAAATGCAGGGCCTAAGCCCTGTCTAGAAATATACGACAAGTGAGCGCCTTCCCAATCTATAAAATGTTTCTTCTTACATTATTCAAAACTGACCAAATTATACTAGTAAATATTTATTAGTAACTTCTTAAAAGTCATTTTAGTGGAGTCGCCGTAAATTGTTTTCCTCTCCTCAAGGATCAGTCCTACCCTTCTCGACCGTCGAGCATATTGGCGAGAAGTCCTCGAGTTCTCTGTATTATTCTGATGGGAGGGGTGAGCACCCTCCTTTTGGGAAGCTCCTTCTTGGCCCATAGGCTTACAAGTAACCGGGTATATTTACTAACTTCCTTTCCCCCGATTGAGTGCCGGAGATTAACAGAACTCTTCTCAGTAGAGAGAGCAAACGTTTTCAAATGCTAAAATTGGAGTTTCTTAAAATGCAATGTTCTTTCCTACAAAGCAGTAACAGATCAAGAGATAGAATAAATCGAGGTCATAGAAACCTACGTTATTCAGAGCATTCACCTTCATCCACAACTATTCTACGATCATAACTTGTCAGCTAATCTTCAACGATTCATATCTGATATATTCCAAGTTTCTAAATGAATCCAAAATCTCAAAATAGGAACCTCGCCTTCCGAGGCAGTGAATCACGTTTCCCACGTATCTAGATAAAAAAGTCAAAGGAATGAAAGTAAAGGGAAGAAAAAACAAAAAAAATCGAAGTAGCAAACTAAGTAACAAGGAAGGAAAAACAAAAAACCAAAGTAAGTAGCAAGTAAGTAACAAGGTAGAAAAAAATATAAAAGCAAAATAGCAAGGAAGAAAAAACGAAAAAAGTCGAAGTAGCAAAGTAGTAATAACAAAAGTAGTAAGTAGCAAAAGTAAGTAGCAAAGAAGTAAGTAATAAAAGTAAGTAGCAAAGTAGTAAGTAACAAAAGTAAGTAGCAAAGTAGTAAGTTACAAAAGTAAGTAACAAAAGTAGTACCTAAGAAATAAAAGTAAGTAGCAAAGTATTAAATAACAAAAGTAAGTAGTAAGTAACAAAAGTAAGTAGCAAAGTAGTAAGCAACAAAAGTAAGTAGCAAATTAGCAAAGTAACAAAAGTAAGTAGCAAAGTAAGTAACAAGGTAGAAAAAACGAAAAAAGCAAAGTAGCAAAAAATGACACTTCGAGACACCTGGCTAGCGCATTAAACTTAACATGATGGGAACTTTGCCATGGCTCCCCATATTTTTCAGCATGTTTGTAATTCGCACTTTTCTTTATAACGCTTAGGTAATCCTACAGCCCCAAAAACTAGAAAAATATTCGTAGACCTGCAGCTGCGATTGAAAAATTTCGAATCGATATCCAGAACAATATCTGACTTCCTCAGTGGTGCTGGGTGGCATATCCACTCAACGGAGACAAATGTAGCTTCACTACCGAAGCTAAAACTATTAACACGATCATGAATATCATTAATAATTGAATACTGATTATTTTCACCGTTAGTACGTCCATGTTACTACAAGTGAGGAAGCTATACTACCCACCAAACTTGGCAGACTTTTTTTAATAATTTTTCATAATACATAATAGCAAACTAAAGGCATACTTGATCTTGTCTTTTTTCGGTTTCTACGTCTTAATTTTGTTTATTTTCCCGTTGTCTTTTCTTCCTACCAAAAGCCTTGACTTTTCTTCCACGACTTTTTACCGAGCTCCGTTTCTCGCAAATAAATTATGAAAACCTCTTTAGTAGGTTCTCAACCCGATTCACAGAACTTGATAATGATATTGGCATTATGAGTAGGCACTACTCATACTATACATATATAGCGAGTGCCAAAACGCTAAAAATCCTCGCAATACTGTTAACAGACATCTGTATAGGTAATTCTTCTAATTATAAAGCGCGATGTCTAAGGTAGAAAGGAATGGGACAGGGGCGATATTGATCTTGAACATGAAATTCGTGCTAACGGTACTCTCTGAACAAAGATGTAGAAGGAACTAGTAGGAAAAACTCTACAAATTATTACACAGCGGTTTCATGCTTCCAAAGGTTCATTATGAAAATAACAACCCAAAAGAAAAAAAAACATCCCAGAAGTAAGTTGCAATTTTTTAAATACCAAATTAATGTTCAGATTTTAAAAAAACGCTGCAAATCCCTGCACAACGGTTTATTATTTTGTATAGAATATCCTTCTGTTACAGATCACAGCTCTATGTATAGATAACCCTTCTATATAATATGATATGTACTATTCTATTATATACATATTATGTAGATCGCAGACCCTCCGTAGGTTAGTACCTAACCCCGTACTCGTTACTAGGTACCTACCTAAATCACGAGTTAAATGTTGCTAAAATAATTCTGCCGATGACAAACAGTACCTAACAAAAAGAAACATACATAATGAAGTTCTGAAAAGAAATTGTTGATGAGGAGTGAAAAAAGTTGCAAAAGTACCTACCAACAAACTCCAGCCCCTTCTACGTAGATGGTATAATGAACCGTTGTGTAATAATTTACCGTTGAGTAATGATTTACCGTAGTAATAATTTACCCATCAATAATACTTCAACGTTTGTTCAAGTTTCACTACCTACCAACAAACTCCAAAAGAGCCATCATTTTTCAAATTAAATAATATCACAGAACAACCAACTCGACTTCATACTCCGCCAATATAATCAGGTGATCCCTACCAATGATTGGCCGTATTCACAAATTCCTATTGTGGGCGCGTCTCTGGTTACGAGATTTGGTTTGAATTGTATACAATTTCATTCACACTGGAGTCGAAAATGCCTGTCGGTGCAAACTTCGGGGCCTTACTGTGAACGAACGGCTGGACGTACGATGCTCCGGATGGTCTTAAAAAACTCGCAAGTTCAAGAACTATTTAAAACCGTAAAAATATTTACGTAAAAAAATTGTATAGGCGTTTTGAAAATTGCAACCCCTATTTTGAACCCCTTAGAGATGACTCACAGTAACGTCGAGCTTCGAGGACCAACTAGACGCCGAACGGAACCTATAACCCGAATTTCATCAATTTTTTTTCATGGTAACTAAGAAAAGTGGCCCGTACGGCGTACGGCGTACCCCGTACGGCGTACGGCGGACAGACAGAAATATTTTTATTGCAGTTTTGGATTCTACATACCTTGAAACGTAAACCATCAAATTTTGAGGGGGGGTAAGAATTTTTTTTTTCATGCTCGATTCCAATGGTTCATTATTGAAAATAATAAACCAAAATTATTATCATGCCGATTTTGGTTTATCATTCTGTGAATAGTCAAAAACATGGGAAATCGTCTGAAATCACAATCAGTTTGTATAATAACACTAGAAAAAGTTTCAACACGTGGATCAAGACGATTAAATGGCACTACCAATGATCAAAGATAATTTGAAAAAAAAAAAAAAAGGAGCGTACCCTAATTCGTGTTTTGGGGGCCAAAATTGGTGGAAACCATCAGAAATAGCTATTCGAATTATTTCACGTGAAAGAAACAATAAATAAATAGCCAACATTTCTGCAGGTATGTCCAATAGAATAATAAACCCATGTGACAAGGACTTTGCAGCGTTTTGGTTTATTATTCTGTGAATAATACACCTATGTATTCGCTCAGCAAAAAATGTTTATAACACCCCCTCAAAATTTTTTCTTTTCCGTTTCAAGGTGCGTAGATTCCAAAAATGCAATGTCCGTCTGCCGTCCACCGTACGCCGTATCACGTGTACCGGCTTCATTTTCGGTCTAAAAAATTTGTTCTTTCGCACACATGCTCCATTTGGGCCCTAGTTGTGTCCCGAAACTTTTCAGCCCGATCGGAATTATGCCCAGGGGTGTTATGAGTGAAAATGTGTGTAAAAATAGGTACTTTTTGCGTTTTAGCAACATTAGTAACATGAGCTTTTGAGGTATTGTTTTCCATGTTTTTGGGACGAGAAGACCGAACATAAAGCCGATTTTGACCAAAGAGCGGAAAATTGAGGTTCTACCAAATGTTCAGCTCCCAAAATTGATTTTTCGTGAGTCAAAAACCTGGGAAATTCGTCTGAAATGTATGATAAAACTAAAAAAAGGTTTCATCACGTGGATCAAGACGATTAAATGGCACTACCAATGATCAAAGATAATTTGAAAAAAAAAAAAAGGAGCGTACCCTAATTCGTGTTTTGGGGGCCGAGATTGGTGGAATCCATCAGAAATAGCTATTCGAATTATTTCACGTGAAAGAAACAATAAATAAACAGCCAACATTTCTGTAGGTATGTCCAATAGAATAATAAACCCATGTGACAAGGACTTTGCAGCGTTTTTTGGACAGTAATCAATCATAGAAAACCTGCACTAGGCACAACGTCTCACGACATATATTATTATTATATTCATGAACCCATAGTTCAGCATGTAGGTATGGTTATTAAAGCTTTCATATTATTTCTTAGGTATCATAATAACATATTTGGGTGTCTGTAAGTACTTAATAGTAATAGTCGGTAAAAACCCAACGAACAGGTCACCTCATTTGACCGACACTTGGCTCACACTTGTTTCCTAAAGGATCAGAGCTGTCATTTCGCTAACCGCGGTTCCTCACCTTTTCTGACCCGCGAACCAATTCAGCTCAATACCGTTTTAGCACCAGTCAACAGAGCGTATCATTTGGATAGGCAAAAAAAAAAAAACACGCAAAGCTTCAGATCATTTTCAGATTTGAGGAGCGCTTGGTAGGCAATTGAAATGTACAATACCCAACAACTGTACAGTAAGTGACTGAATCAAAATGTTACCTCACTCTGACGCATTCGAGCGATGTCAAGGGCGTATAAAACCCACTCCACAAATCGGAAACAACCCGGTAAACTCGGTGAGGGCGAGCTTACCGAAAAAAACCAGTAAAAAGCGAATTGGGGGAAGGCAAGTTTTGCAAGTGTCACCAGCAGTTTATTGCATTTACTCTCCCCACCGAAGCTCCGCCGAATCTTTTTTATTTTTATTTTATTTGCATCCCTGTTCGAACAAGAGTGGACAAGTTCGCGGGGACGCCGCCAGGAGTGCTGAGGTAGCGGGGGGGATGGCTCGATTCGTCACGCCTAATATAATAAATTTTTCCCATTAGCTTTTTCCCTCTTTCACTTTGCCGGTTCGGTATCAGCGAATCCATTTCCGAGCGTTGTCCCGTGTCAAACCCCCCCACCTCTTCGGCTCTTGTTCAATTTCCCACTCACACCAACACCAACGTTCCGCCCACACAGTGATGATCCTGGTGGTGGCGAATAACGTCAAACGTCCCTTGCAATGTTTCGAGCGTTTATGATGGCAGGGATCGTCCCGCTACCGAAAAATGGTTGGGCGACTTCGCGAAATCCCTGTCCCAAACCTGAACGCCCAGGAAATCAGAATTGACAGATTTCATATTTTTCATTCTCGAGAGTTCATCGGTGACACCACTTTTTGCGGTGCATCGAATAATAATAACTGAAACCGGAGGACAAATGTCCCTACTACCCCTCCCCCCACAGACTCACCAACGGTTATGTATGTATTTATGTGGGCTGTGTAGTCCAGTAAACTTGTAAGTTCTAAATTCTTTTTGGTTTATTATTTTCAATAACGAACCACTGGAATCGAGCAAAAAAAAAAAAATCTAAACCCCCTCCAAATTTGATGGTTTACGTCTCAAGGTATGTTGAATCCGCAAATGCAATAAAAAATTGCTGTCTGTCCGCCGTACGCCGTACTGGCCACTTTTCTTAGTTAGCATGAAACAAAATTGATGAAATTCGGGTTATAGGTTCCGTTCGGGGTCTAGTTGGTCCTCAAATTTCGGCGTTACTGTCAGTCATCTCGAAGGGGTTCAAAATAGGGGTTGACATTTTCAGAACGCCGTATCTCGAATTCGATAGAAGGGTATGGTTTTTTTACGTTATTAAATTTGTCTTGAGCTAAACAATTTTTTGAGACCACCCGGAGCATTTTACGTCCAGCCGTTCGTGCGCACCAAAAAGCTTCGTCAACACGATCGTGAATCACACGGTATAAATCCGGCCGGGATATCATCACTAGGGAGCACCTGATTATAATCAAGGATGGCTGTTTGAAGTTGAGTTGGTTGTTCTGCGATATCATTTGATAAGTTATGGACTATTGGATTTTGTTGGTAGGTACTTGTGAAACTTGAACAAACGTTGAAGTATTATTTATGGGACAATTATTACACAATGGTAAATTATTACACAACGGCAAATTATTACACAACGGTAAGTTGTTACACAACGGTTCATTTACCTAGAAGGGCTGGATTTTCTTGATCGGTACTTTTGCAACTTGAACAACCGTTGAAGTATTATCGGTGGGCAAGTTATTACACTACGGTTCGTTATACTTGACCACCACGAGGGTAGGTATTGACCACAGAAAACAGTGATCTACGCAGAAGGGGCATCTATTTCACTCCACACCAACAATTTTCCTTCAGAACTTTATTATTTGCGTTTCTTTTTGCCATTTTAGTTACTGTTTGTCATCGACAGAATTATTTTAGCAACACTCAACTCGTGTCATCACTAGTGATGCGCTAACAATCGGGAATTGGCCCGAGATAAAATTATCGCTAGGGAGCACATGATTATAATCAAGGAGTATGAAGTCGAGTTGGTTGTTCCGTGATATTATTTCACTTGAAAAATGATGGCTGTTTTGGAGTTTGTTGATAGGTACTTTTGCAACTTTTTTCAGTCCACATCAACAATCTCCCTTCAGAATTTCATTATTTGCGTTTCTTTTTGATTTAGGTAGGTACCTAGTAACGAGTACGGGGTTAGGTAGGTACTAACCTACGGAGTGTATGCGATTCACATAGTATGTATAGAGTAGTACATATTATATTATATAGACGGGTTATCTATACAGAGAGCTGTGATCTGTAACAGAAGGGTATTCTGTACAAAATAATAAACCGTTGTGCAGGGATATGCAGCATTTTTTTTACTCACACGAATCCAAGGCTTCCCCACCTTCGGTAGTGAGGAAGCAAAAACACGAACGGGAGGATTTATTTTTAAATTGATGAAGACGGGAGAAACTAACTATCGGAGAGACAAGAAGGTGAGAGGACGGGAAGACCATAATTCACGGAAGATGAGCACCTTAAGGGTATCGATCCGGAGGCTCACGACGTGCTCTTAGGCCCCTAGACAACCCGGGTCGATAGTGTGATATTGTTCCGTTTGCTGGAAGTTGCCCTCCAAGAGGGTTGGGATGTATAACGTAGTCCCATAGGAGTGTGGAGTGGGGGGATGAAACGAGCATTCCGAGTTGACGACAGCTAACGACAACTAGGCAATAAAGATTTTGAGAACGTGCTCCGAGTGTTTACTTCCGACGCTTCAACGCAATTCCCTGCGCAGGTCCTCCGCCCGACCGACCCCTCCTTGTGCGCCTAAATATTGATGAGACTAGGAATTGTAGTGGATGATCCCTCCTACAGAACTAGGCCCTCAGGTTTCGACGTGAGCGCTTCAAAAATATTCTTGTCACAGACTAATCTTGTTACTACTCGACAAAGATTCACGTTCAAAACAAAAATAATGGTACACATTTGAACGGGGACCCCACGGTACCCAGTGTAGGACCTCATTGGTTTGATATCAGCAGCTGCCGGGCTTATTATATGATTGTGGTGAAGTCAGCAGATGCTGTCATATCATAAAAACCTTATTCTTACTTACCTTACCCAATTGTGATAGGAAAGGATACCACAAAGGGTATATCAACCAACATAAACATCTCCAGTAGACAAATCGCTTTCAGTCCATTTATTTAGGTGAATAACAAACTAATAAATATATTTGGTAATAAAAAAAAGCGTTGCCGTAGGGGGCGTCTAGCCGCCAGTGGTTTGTGTTCATGACGGTAGGTTTATTGTCAAATGAAATCTGGGGGACACCCCCAGAACCCCGGATTATAACAGTTTAGATCAAGGATCAAAGCAAGGAAACATGGAACATGTTTTTCGAATAGGTACATGATAACAGAGGATATTGAGGTATGTAGAAAAACGTCTGCCAATTCGAGTAGGCACTAGGTATAGGATCCTCACTTGAATCGCATAAATGTATAGACTAGTTGGGTAGGTTCGTTAAGGCGCGTCCACACCAGTAACAAAACGTGTTACAAACAGTTATATAACCAATGTTATGTAACTTGTTAGAAATTCAACTGAAAATACACTGCCAAGGTGATGGCACAGGAGCTTCCTCGTCACAATCAGAGTGACCCATTATAAAATAGAACAGACTCGGAAGCAAAATAACATAACATTACATTACATTACATTACATAACATTACATAACGTTAAATATACATATTACATAACATAACATTACATAACATAACATTACATAACATTACATGAAATATACATATTATACATAACATGACTTCCATAATACATTACGTCCATTATACATAACTAGCCTGACCGCTCGCTTCGCTCGCTATCCGAGATTCGCTGTACGCAGTATCGTGGAACCAACAAACGACGGAAAAATCCCATACCCTACCGGGTATTTGTGCCCAATTTTATCAAAATCCGTCAAGCCATTCAGGAGTTGACCATGGTCGACCATATTTCCGCTATGGTCAGGGAATTAAAAATGCGCCTACGTTCAACTTGGGAGGCTACCGGATATTGGTGGCAAATTTGGTCGATATCCGTTGAGCAATTCGGGATTCGACCATGGAGGGGCCCATGGATGCGCTAAGGTCGACCGCGGGGGTAGTCCGAAGGGTCGATCGTAGATAGAATTTCACGTAGATTACGAATACGCGATAAAAAATAGGGGTTACCATTTCAATTAACGAAGTTGACCATGGTCGACCATAGTTCCGCTATGGTCAGGGAATTAAAAATGCGACGTTGCACAACTTGGGAGCCTACTGGATACTCGTGCCAAATTTGGTCGATATCCATCAAGCCATTCAGGAGTTGACCATGGTCGACCATAGTTCCGCTATGGTCAGGGAATTAAAAATGCGACGTTGCACAACTTGGGAGCCTACTGGATACTCGTGCCAAATTTGGTCGATATCCGTCAAGCCATTCAGGAGTTGACCATGGTCGACCATAGTTCCGCTATGGTCAGGGAATTAAAAATGCGACGTTGCACAACTTGGGAGCCTACTGGATATTCGTGCCAAATTTGGTCGATATCCGTTGAGCAATTCGGGATTCGACCAAGGAGGGGCCCATGGATGCGCTATGGTCGACCGCGGGGGTAGTCCGAAGGGTCGATCGTAGATAGAATTTCACGTAAATTACGAATACGCGATAAAAAATAGGGGTTACCATTTCAATTAAACGAAGTTGACCATGGTCGACCATAGTTCCGCTATGGTCAGGGAATTAAAAATGCGACGTTGCACAACTTGGGAGCCTACTGGATATTCGTGCCAAATTTGGTCGATATCCGTTGAGCAATTCGGGATTCGACCATGGAGGGGCCCATGGATGCGCTATGATCGACCGCGGGGGTAGTCCGAAGGGTCGATCGTAGATAGAATTTCACGTAGATTACGAATACGCGATAAAAAATAGGGGTTACCATTTCAATTAAACGAAGTTGACCATGGTCGACCATAGTTCCGCTATGGTCAGGGAATTAAAAATGCGACGTTGCACAACTTGGGAGCCTACTGGATATTCGTGCCAAATTTGGTCGATATCCATCAAGCCATTCAGGAGTTGACCATGGTCGACCATAGTTCCGCTATGGTCAGGGAATTAAAAATGCGACGTTGCACAACTTGGGAGCCTACTGGATATTCGTGCCAAATTTGGTCGATATCCATCAAGCCATTCAGGAGTTGACCATGGTCGACCATAGTTCCGCTATGGTCAGGGAATTGAAAATGCGACGTTGCACAACTTGGGAGCCTACTGGATATTCGTGCCAAATTTGGTCGATATCCGTCGAGCCGTTTGGCCGTGCATAGAAGGACAGACAGACAGACAGAGCGCATGCGCAGGGCGAACCGCTGGCTCTATCATGTTGAAATTTATATGGGACCTCAATGGGCCCTACCCGCTTAATCCCTGAGAATTACGTTGAAATTGGGTGAAATCTTTGGTTACTACGGCTGTAACAAGGAAATTGAATCTATTTCACGCCAGCGCATGCGCAGAGCGCACCGAGGGTCCGATCATGCTGAAATTCATACTGGAACTCACTAGGCCTTGTCCAAACAACCCTTGAAAATTTGAGCGAAATTGAATCAAAATTGTGAAAGTTATGCGTGTTTGTTGAATTTAACGTTAGCGCATGCGCAGGGCGTACCGCTGGATCAATCATGTTGAAATTTGTATGGGACCTCAAGGGTCCTTATCCGCACCATCCCTCAAAATTTGAGCTGAATCAATTCAAAATCGTGGAAGTTATGGCTGTAACAAGGAAATGCGGACAGACTCACAGACTCACAGACTCACAGATTCACAGACTCACAGACTCACAGACTCACAGACTCACAGACTCACAGACCGACAGACACGGAACCAAATTTGTTCAGTAGGCTTTGAAACGCAAAATGCAAGTGGAAATTTTGATTTCAGAAGACAAAAATTTTTTGCCTCACGAAAGTGAACACAAGGCTTCCGCTGCTTCACAGACTCGGAAGCAAAATGTTTTATAACACGATGTTGTGTAACTTTTTTTCTGTTATATAGCAGGTTACATGTTACCCACAGGTTGTCGGTAAAGATCATAGGAAGTTAGATAACTTGGTTGTATGACAAGTTGCAAGCTCGTCCACACACACCTGACCCCCACTCTTGTGACAACCCTTGCCCTCCCTTCAGGGTGCCCTCCTCATTTGATAGGAATCACCACTCGCCAAAAATCTCAGAGTAACTGCAAGCCTTTCTCTTGCAGGTATAGCACATCGATCATTGGTGTCCTGCTTTGCAATAGTTCGGGCAACATTGATCAAGAGATATTCAAAGTCAGAACTGCTCATTCGAGCGAAATTCTTAAAACTCCCATCATCCCTGATTTTTCCAATAAGGGGATCTCTACCGTCTTCCATCAGATCCTCCGTCAGGTGAGTTCCACTGTACCGATGTCGAGCTTCCAGCGAAGGTCGCACCTAGTATCTGCGCTCAGTTGGTTGACGGCGAGTTGTTAAAATGATTTAAAGGCCGCTGCGGCCAGCACAACCTCTTCCTCCGAAGCCATGATCACTACTGAATCCTCAAATGATTGGAAGTGTTGCATTTTTTGTTACATAGGTTGAGACGCGTTTAGAGGGGACAGTTGTATAACTTAGTTGTACAACAAAATTGCTATACAACTTTGCTATTTGTTACTGGTGTGGACGCGCCTTTATGATACGGGACCATCTGCGATCCAACCCGCGTGTAACCTCTACATTTCATCTCTCTACGACTATTTTTCGCGTAGTTAGAAGCGTTATAAGGAAACGGTCAACATTTCATGTTTGCGCATGCGCAGAGGGAAATTACAGTAAGATTCCAATGAAGTTCATAATGGAACCATCAAAGTATTATACTGATCGACCCTCCAAATGTGAACTCATTTCAACGAAAATTAAGGTAGTTATGGGCACTCCCAAGTATTTCACGTTTGTGCATGCGCAGACTAAACGATTTTCATGATTTTGAAACGGGACCATCTACGATCGAATCTGCGTATACCCTCAGAATTTCATCTCTCTGCGACTATTTATCGCGTAGTTAGAAGCTTAAGATCAGTGACAGAAGCCCCCCCCCCCCCCACATCGCCAATAGGAAAGAAAACACACAATTTCTAGTCTCGTATTCCATTTCAGACATCAAATACACAACAAATTTAGTCTCGCGGATGCTTGAAGCCTGCCTGTAATCAATATTCCTTGTAACCGCGGTGTCTAAAGACTGAACAACCAGAAAGAGCTGAAATTTGGATGGTAAGCGGAAACTGGTTTCACAAATGGCCATATTTATGAATTTCATCGAAACCCGTCATGAAATCGGCTTACGATTTCACCTCGTTCTGACTTTCAGTTATACAGTTATGGATGCAAAGATTTCAGTTCCAGTCTGGTTTTTGGAAAAATATCAATGCTCAACCTTCACCTACCCTCAGAATTTCGGCTCATTTCGACAATCCCTACGTGTGTACGGTAGTGCGCATTGCGAGGATTTGAGTACACAGACGGACAGCCAACGAACCAGACAGATTGTTCCAAAAGGTAAGAACGCGACTGAACACATTGATTTTGAACAAAAAGTTTTCTACTTCCAAAATTGATCATAATTCACCCCTCTGTTAGACTTCGAAGCAATACGAAGGAGTGAATCAAGTACCTAACATTCAAGTTGTTATCAATAGTGTAATGGTTACTTGTGTGACTATCCTGCCTGTAAACCTACTTAATATGACTATGTCAGGAATGGATGGCGAGCTAAGGCTGAAATTTGGCAGCGAAAAGTCTACAAGTAAATTGCCTGGAGTTCGTAGGTTGGCAGCGGCCCCGTAGTCAGCGTTGCACAGGTTCTGACTTCGGGTACAGGTTATAGTACGGCTGTAAACCCCTAATAGAAAACTAATAATTTGGAAGCCTTGTGGCGGTTCGAAAGGTGACTCGAATGTTCTCAAAGGATGGGAAATAATCGCAATACGTGTAGGTAAGTGACTGAATTTATTATAAGAATCAACAACATACGATGGGGTCGCGAAGGCGCAAAATCAAGTACACTAGTTAGAATGATGAAAATGACTGACGCGAATTGCGGAGATTACATGAACGGGGAGAAGCTACTAAGGTAAGTGTCAGATAAATGTAACGCAAAATTGTTAGAACATGTGGCACCAGAGTCGAGGGTTCAGGCTGGGTTCAGACGTTCGATGATACGAGGGACATGGGACGAGTCTTGGGGTCAAAGATGTGGAGAGTTCTGGAACAAACGGGTATAACCCTTTTTGTGACTCTCGTATAGGAAGTGTGATGCACAAAGCCTGAGGGGCGCTATTACGCGAAGGATATCGCTTAGATAAGGACAAGTAAGAAAAGGTAATGATTCCTACCTCCGCTGGAACGGTGGTCCAAGTAGTCCAGGGATGGTCCTTCCGGGCTTCTGGTCCAGGGGATGGTTTCCTGGGGCTCCGGGGTTGCTGTGCGAGATGATGGTGTTCCTGCAACAACAGACTTTCCACGGCAGTACTGAGTTTACGTCTGGGTTCAGACGTGCCTTCAGGTGGGGTCTTCTCTCCTCCTCTCTTGCTCGACTATTATTAAGAATGTCCGAAATTGAAAGCCGTTTCCGTTGCCCAGTCCGCTCGTCTTCGTCACAGGGGTCAATCGTGGGATGGGGAAAAATAACTACAACTCTCTCTCTGAACCAACACAACTTCTCAACACCACTGTCTCAGTCTAACTCAAACTAAAGGAATCAACTAAAGGGGAGGATCGCAGGTCTGTTCTCAGGTAGATCTCGGTGAACTGTGTCGAGGTGTGGGGAGCGGGGGTATTTATACCCTTCCCCTCCCTTGCGCGTAGGGGAGGCGCAGAAGGATCCGGTTCCTCATGGTCCAACGCTGAAGCGTCGGAAGGGACCGCCCGAATCGGAGGGAAGAAACCGCCCGAGTCAAAAATCGCGGGAAGCTCCCCTTTTTCAAAGGTGACCATTTGACTACATCACCTCCCCCTTAAAAGAAGCCGTTGTCCTCGACGGCTTGACACCACTTCCTTCACCTGGGTTTCCCGCGTGGACGATGCGACTGCAGTAGGAGGCTGACTTGACGTTAAATTTATTCTTACTCCAATTTTTATTACGTTATTGCTAAAAGAACGATTGACCTTACAGGATTAGTTAATTATGGGTGGGTTGAACAATGGCTTCTGGTTTTACTGACATGTGCGGGACTCATTTAATGGATTTATATTACCTGACATAAGGTGACAATTTAGCGAGATTGACTGGATTACTGGACAAGTGACAACTTAACTGTACTTAAATTACAACTTGACAAATTTATTCCTTTGGCCATGGAGACATTAAACCGAGTCTTATGAATGAACTTGGGACTTATGGAGACATCGAAGTAACCGAAGTGACTGACTTATTTGGACCAAACAAATAGACGTTATGCGTAGTTGTTATTCATATTGACGTTATTTGGATTACACATTGAAACAAACTGAAGTGACTGGCTTACCTAAACTAAACAAATAGACGTTATTCAAACCGGACAGAATACGAAAACTGACTTACATGATACAGGTTACACAATAAATGAACGTCACCATCGGACGGCTTACATGAATAAAACACAAAGAGAACTCAACTAGAACAAAAATAATTAACTTGGTTGAACGGACAATTATCACAAATACCCTTGACTGAACAATAAGAAATAGTATACGAGTAAAGTGTCAGAATCAATTTACTGGGTCAGTGGAAACAATGAAGGTTAGAGCCAATGGCTAAATAATAAGAAAAATACAACGAGTGGCAGATCTCTGCGGGGTTATGGACTTAGTCGCTCCCCTTTTTGTGGGGTGACTGGCGGTGTCGTCCTCTGAGGTGCGGGGGCCGGCGACACTTGGGGCTCAAACGGCATCGGAATCGGGTGGGGCTCGGTTGGATGTCGTTGATTGTATCGGGTGACGTAGGCTTGGATGAGGAACCCATGGCACAACAGTCGGGGACGACCCAACGGGTGGCCACAACGGGGAAGGGCGCTCGCCACTCCTTCTTTCTTCCACTTGGCGGTCCATCGGCGAAGAGTAGTCCGGCAAAACTCACAAAAGTTACCGTGGAGCTTCATCTGGCTGCGATAGCAGGATGCGCAGACACCTTTCTTAGGGCTGGGGAGGACTTGGCCACTACCGTCAGGGCGATGATAGTTCCCGCGGGGCACCAGCCGGGACGTAATCGGGGACGGGCGAGCTGAGAGGCTTGCGGGGGGTTTGCTGGGGTCGTTTTCAGACGGTGGGTCGTTGGTTGAGCGGACATGGACGCGGGAGCGTGGAATCACCAGGGGCGTCACGCTTCTCTCCGGCGGAGTCACCTCGGGGTTCAAGGGCACGACTGGAGACTCACGTCCTGGTTCCATAATTACGGCTTCGGCCCACGCAACGGCTTCTCGGTTGGCTTGATAAGTCGTGACTTCTTGGGTCAATTCGGCTACGGTTTCCTCCATAGTTTTGACTCGTCGTAGTAGTTCGGCATACTGGGTCATGGAGACCATGGGCTGTCTTGAGGCGGGACAGGGGGTCGGTTCACGCTCGGGTCGCGGCGTCAAGAGGGAGTAAGCCGGTGTGCGACGCACGGGCAACGCATCACTGGGGGTTGGGGATCCCCTGGCCATCGCGGGGGGTCGGACGAATTCCGAGTGGTGGTCCCGGGATTCCGTAGGGAGAGCCACGGCAGCGGGTGGCAGAGGTTTCGTCGGGGCCAGCCTTCCGGGGGTGAACACACCTCTTTCCTGGCTACCAGTAGTCGAGGCGAACAGCAATTCCGAGCAGAATCCAAACGTGATCATGGTCCATTTGGTCCATCGAGGGTTAGGCACAATTAGGAACTGGGGTTCCGGGGCGCCTTCGGCGGGGGCATGGGGATCCATCCTACCTGGGACCGTCCGACTGGTAAAAGAGAAACGGGCCTCAATTTTCCCTAGCTTACCCTCATCATCCAAACAATACCCTTTCCTCAACCTTGGATACATACCACATCCACCGGAAAGCACATCAGAGTATTGTTCCATAGCTACACATCCTATCCTAAATGTCTTGATATTGGTCACAAATGTGGGAAGGCGGAATGGGTCTGGGCCAGACAATTTCACTAGTTCCCGGGGGTATTCTTGTCCTAAGGGGGGTCTTGTAGGGGCTCCCTTCCCTAGTAATAATTTATACCTTTTAGGGGTGCGGACACGAAGGTTATACGGTGTTTTCGGGGGCTCGACTGCCTGATCCGTTGCTACATCGTTGGTTTTATCGGGGGAGGCTGCGATTTCTAAGTTAGGAGGGCTACCTGGTTTTCCATCAAGGACGTCGTTCAGAGGGGCGATCATTTCTAACCTAGGGGGGCTATCCTCGGGCAGTGCGGCGGTAGATTCTGACCCACCAATGGGCGCGGCCTGGGGTTCGGTCTCGTCCAGAGGTTCTTCCTTTGCGGGAGGTACCGGTGGGTTTTCTTCAGAGCCGACTTCATTTGAGGTCTCTTCCTCTTCGGGGTCGTCTTGCTGAATGGTCGTGATTGAGGATCGTCCGTCTGGGATGATTTTTAATTCGGGGAGTTCGTCCATGTTGGGTCCAGGGGTGGATTGGGCACGTGTGGGGAGTGCCTTAAACATACTGTCGGTTTCCACGTCCACGTCGCGTGGATGGGCCATCTTCAACCGGTTTATGTGTGTTACCACCTCTTTGCCCGTGGGGTCATGTACGGCGTAGGTTACCTCGGATATCTTCTTGGTGACACGGAGGGGCCCAACCCATGGGCACCAATACTTCCTCACGACGTTTGCGGGTGGCACCATTTGACGAAGGTATACTGCTTGGCCCACAACTAGGGCGCGGGGGACACGTCGTTTGTTGGCGATAGCCGTACGTGCAGCCCATGCCTTCTGCATGGTGGCGTACGCGGCTCGTCGGGCCACCTGTAGGTTCTTTTCCCATTCGCCAATACAGGGGTTCTGTGGGGGACTGAGGGCGTCCATCTCGGGTAGGCGCACCTCCCTTCCGTACAACAGTCGGTTGGGCGTGTAGCCCGTACTTCGGTGGGGCAAGTTGTGGTATGCGGCCAGGGCGAGCGGGAGGACGTCTTCCCAATGGCGCTGGGTGGCTTGACAGATCCGTGCAACGATTCCGGTTAATGTTCTGTGGAACCGTTCGACGGCTCCGTTTCCTTGGGGGTGGTAGGCGGTCGTGAACACCTTAACCATGCCCCATCGCTGACATAGTTCCCTGGTAAGTGCGGATGTGAAGGCGGTACCACTATCGGAGTGTAGGCGTTCGGGTACTCCATGCTTGGTGACAAACTGGAAAACCAACGTGCGCGCCGCAGTCTTGGCCGTCGTATCACTGACCACATAGGCTTCAGCGTATTTGGTGAAGTGGTCGATACAGGTAAGCAAGTACACGTTGCCTCGTCGCCCGCGAATGGGCCCCACATGGTCAATGCCTACCATTTCCATTGGTCGGTGAGGAAAATAGGGTCGTTGGACCGGGGCAGTCAAATTTCGGGGCGTGTTGCGTCGTTGACACACTTCGCATGCCTGAACAAACTTCTTAACGTCGGCGGTCAGTCGGGGCCAGATTCCATAACGCCGGACCAGCTGTTCTGTAGCGGCTTGGCCGGGGTGTCCTGCCCATTGGTTGTCATGGCAGTTCTTCAGGATCCATTGGCGCAAGTCGGTGGGTATAAAAGGAATGGGACTACCGTCAGGGTTTACCGTTCGTAAGCCCGATACCCCTTCGATGGTTCGGGCCGGGACGATGTTCTGTTCGCGCATGGTGCGGATCCATGGGTCCAAATCTTGGGCCGCTCGGAGGAGGGGCCAATCCAGGCGAACGTTTACAGTGGCTACAGTGGGTCGGCTTAGTCCATCGGCGTGTCCCATCGCTTTCCCGTTCCGATATACTGCCTCGAAGTCGTATGAAGTGAGTTTCAAGACCCATCGGCCGATCCGGGAAGTCGGGTCACGCAGTCGCAAGGCTGCGGTCAACGCCGCGTGGTCAGTTTCGAGACGGAACCGTCTCCCTAGTAGGTACCCCTGGTAATGGTTGCAACCCCATGTCGCAGCGAGGAGCTCGCGTTCCGTGGCGGAGTAGTTGCGTTCCGCCTTGTTAAGGGTCCTACTGGCATAGGCAACCGGTCGCTCGAGGCCGTCGATGGTCTGGGAGAGGACGGCTCCAATGGCGATTCCGGAAGCGTCGGTAGCCAACACGAAAGGCTTGTCAAAGTCGGGTAGGGCAAGTACCGGTGCCGTAATCAAGGCGGTCTTTAGGCGTTCAAACGCAAGTTCCTGCTCCGGGCCCCATTCGAACTTGTGTTCCTTTTTCAGGAGTTCGTTAAGTGGACCGCTCATTTCCGAAAACAGTTGGATGAACCGGCCGTAGTAGCCCACCAGGCCTAGGAAAGATGTGACACCGGTAACATTGGTGGGCCGCGGAAAATTTCGGGCAGCGACCAGCTTCTTGGGGTCAGTTCGGACGCCCTCCCGTCCCACAAGGTGCCCTAAATATTCAACCTCGGGCCTAGCGAAATTACATTTTCGCAGGTTGACCTTCAGGTTGACGTCGTGTAAGCGATTGAGGACATCCCTGAGATGTCCTAAATGTTGTCGAAAAGTGGGGCTGAAGATCACAATGTCATCAAGATAGACGCAACAGATCTTGTTGACCAGCCCCCCTAATAGGTTATTCATGGCTCGTTGGAAGGTGGCGGGAGCGTTTCGCAGGCTAAACGGCATCTTCAAGTATTCCCAGTGTCCACCAAGGGTGCTGAAGGCGGTTTTCACTCGGGACTCGTCACTCATACGAATCTGGTGGTACCCGGAAGTCAAGTCAAGGGTTGTGAAATAGGTGCACCCTCCCAGGTACGATAGGGTTTCGTGGATGTTCGGGAGTGGGTATACGTCGGCCTTGGTAACCTTGTTTAATTCTCGAAAGTCGGTGCAGAACCGGTAGCTAGTAGTTCCGGACGGGGTCGGTTTTTTCTTGACCAGCACGATAGGCGCCGACCACGGGCTTTCGGAAGGCCTAATGACGCCGGACGTGAGCAGCTCGTCCAGCTGTTGTTCTACAATCGGTCTTAATGCGATAGGGACCAGGTATTGCCGTTTGTATATCGGGGCCTGCGAACCGGTGTCTAAACGGTGTGTGACGGGGAGGCTACATCCTCCAGCGTCCGGGGGCTCATACAGGTTGGCGTATTCGCGCAATACGGAGAGCAGGGCGGACTTTTCGGTTGGGCCCAAATGTTGGACATGCTGGTCCAGGAGGGAGGGTATTTCACTTGGTGGGGTCCAATCTTCGAGGGGTAATTCATCTTCGTCGTGGCTGCGCACTGTACCGATAACCATCATGGCTTTCACCGGCTCTTTTCCCGCTGTCGTAGGCTCACAGGTGGTAAGGTTTATTGGTACGCGCATGAGTAGGTCTAGTCCCATCAAATTCAATCCCCGGCTAGCAGAGGGCAGGATGTGGAAGTCATGGGGAAAATCGTAAGCTCCCAATCGAACCCGCAGTGTTTGGGTTCCTTGGAACTGAATGGGTTCTCCTCCTGCGCCTCTGGCTTGAAGGATGGCAGGCTGCATGGTACTTCCAGGGATGGGGCGGTTCAGTAGGGACACCTGTGCCCCCGTGTCTACCACCATCGTTGTGGGAGTTTCATTTAGGAGAACGGGGACTGTAATAGCCGGCCCATAGCTCTCCACAGTGACGGGAGCCATCCAGGGGTCCGGGGCCATCCACTGCGGCTGGGCTTCGGGTTCGGGGGTCGGGGCAAGTTGATTCCCAGAGATACTCTGACTGGTTTCACTGGGTTCATCTTCTGGGGCCACTTGGGCTGGGGTCATGAGGTCACGGGGTTCGGCGACACTGTGGTTCCGAGGCTTGGGTGGATTCGTTCCTGGATCTGCTGGGGGGTTCGGGGTGGAGTTTGTCCTCCTCCACCCTGATCCGAAGGGCGGTCGTGGCGCCGGAGGTGATTGGATCTCCCGGAGGTGTCCCCGGAGAAGGCTGCACCCACGCTCTGAGTGATCTCTGGCTCCACAGTATGTGCACCCAACAAACCGCCTTGCTCCAGGTCGGTCTGGACAATCGGCGGCGAAGTGCGAGAACCCACCGCAAAAGCGACACTTTGTGGTGACTGGCGAGATAGGACGGGGCAAATATTGGGGCGGGAACTCACGGATTGGTGGCGCATACGCTGAGTTTGGGTCCACGGGGCGGAGTGCGTAGAGTGGGTTTACCCCCGTAGGGTTCAGCTGGGGGCGGTTGGGGCAATCGCGCGCGAAGTGACCACCTCGGCCACAGACATAACAGCCCCCACGGTTTCGAGGATCTCCGAGGGGTCCTCTGGGATATACTGCACCCACGTTCCGGGGGTCCTCAGATCCGGCCCCTGGGGACAAGGTTTCACTTAGGTCGAGTGTTCTGGCGACTGTGTCGTCAAACGAGGCGGGACAATTGCTGGCACTGGCCGTTCGGAGGTGCCCCTCGAGGCCTCGGATGAACGCTCGCTTCGCGCGATCGTCCATCATCGGGTGTCGCGCGCCCGTCTCCCAATCAGGGTAAGTTGCGCGAACAAGGCGCCCAGCCAAGCGGCGAACCCGGTCAGCATATTGGACTAGGGACTCGGACTCTTCTTTTCGGCATTCAGCCAAGCGTTGGGAGAGCAGTTCTGTGCTTTCCCTTCCGAACCATCTCAACAGGCCGACTTTGGCAATGCTATAGGGGGCAGCGGCCTGACGCCATTCAGGGTGGCTGACCAAACAGTTGAATGCGACCCCTTTGAGCTTAATCCGAAGGAGTCCGGCCCTTTCGGTTTCCGTCATGTCCGGGGTAGCATCCTCTATTAATTCGAAATATTCGGAAAGAGGTAAGGCTTCTGGGTCCGTTGGATCCCAGGTGGATAGAGAGTCTATCATGGTGCGAGTGAACTTCTGAGGTTGGCGCTCTTGGGCCTTCATCTCGCTCAAAACCTCGCGATGCGAGTCTACCATGATCCGACCTAAGGTTAGGACAGACCTCTCCATTGGTGTCAAATCCGGGTCGTCGCTCCTTACTTCGCTGTCTAATAAATTAGAAGTAGCCATCGCTAACGGAGTAGTGACCAACTGAGCGAGAGTGGATGCGAGCGAATAATGTTACAGAGAAAGTGAAAGAACAATAATAACCAGAAAATGCAAAACTCTAAAAGACAAGGAAAATACGCGAAATAGATTGCGGAACAGACACGAAATCGAAAATAATACCTAAGTCGAATGAGAAATCCAAAGTAGGTACCGAATAAAACAATACAGACGAAATTATTGTAAAAGCAAAAGAAACGGAAACAAGAATAATAATTGAGCTAGAATACGAACTAGACAGACACGAATTTAAATTAAGGATGTAGAGAAACTATCCAAAAATCGCGGAATTATTTCAAAGACAACAAATATAAAGAATCGAAAACAATTATTAAACGAGAATATACAAAAATTATTTCCAAATAGACAGAACAAGAATAATAAATGGAATAAGAGACACGAACGAGCTGCTAAGGTAAGGAAAAGGGAAAGGGCAACATCGGCGAGAGTGCCGGTAAAATAATATTCGAGGAGTGAACGAAGGCTGCGAAAGTTGTGTCAAAAATGGCGGTCCACAGGGTTTTTGAGACGGAGTGGAGGTTTCTACGCAGTAAAAAGACGACGAAGGAGGGTTGATACGAAAGAATAACACGAAAAAGGATAAGGGTCAACTTTTAGTGAAGTCGGAGGAATAACAACAAGGGAACAAAATGGCGTCTCACAAGGTTTTGAGACGTAATGCAGCTGCGTATGAGGATAAGGGGAAATAAACACGATGAAATACAGCGAAAGTCCACACAAAAACGAAAGGTTTAGGGTCAATGTCGACTAACAAGGTTCTCTTGCGAGCGGAATAACGGACAACGACGCAGTGGGGTCACAATTGTGGAGGGAAACAGGTATCGAACCCAAAAATGAGGCCAGGCAGTCGGTTTAAGTGGTCAAGTTTGGCGGTTTTACCGCTTAAGATGGGTGCAATGACTGGTTCAGTGGGGTCTACCTGAGGGGTATTATCCACTGAAATGGAGTCACTTGCAAGTTGTTATGGGTTCGGATTGAATGAACTCGTTCAACCTTCGAGGGAAAGTCCTATTGAACGCTTGACTTTTACGATGGAACTAACAACGGCCTGTCTCAACTGGCAAATGCAACGGGTCTTTCGCCTATTGCGCAGTATTGTGGGTTCGAAAGTGAATTTGGTTGACGTGCTGGGTTCAACTCTCGGGGAATTTCTTACGAAATATTGATTTTTTGCGGGAGATTGCACCCAGGGGGCGTATTCGTAACGGATTTTTACACGAGTTTTTCTGCCGAAATGGGGTCAATGGGGTCATACAGTATATAAAATTCCCACTGATTTCCGCAAATTTCCTAATTTCCCCGGAAAAATCCCTTCCACAGTATTCTTACTTGAAAAAAACGTGATTCAAGTACAACAAAAATGATAAATTGTGACCAATATACAAGGAATATTTCAACACATAAACATATATAAAAGAAATGAGAAAATAGCAATAAATGTAATAATATTTACAACACAATATATACAAGGATCACTCTACTTTTTCAGGACCTAGTAGGTGATATTTTTGGAGGATCGGGGAACTTGGGGGAATTTCGCGAGACTCTGGATGCCGTGTGTAACCTAGCCGTGTGCCTACCTACTGGGTTCGGATTTCTGAGGGTGCATGAAATCCCCAGTTCTGACACCAAATTTGTAATCGTTACTTGTGTGACTATCCTGCCTGTAAACCTACTTAATATGACTATGTCAGGAATGGATGGCGAGCTAAGGCTGAAATTTGGCAGCGAAAAGTCTACAAGTAAATTGCCTGGAGTTCGTAGGTTGGCAGCGGCCCCGTAGTCAGCGTTGCACAGGTTCTGACTTCGGGTACAGGTTATAGTACGGCTGTAAACCCCTAATAGAAAACTAATAATTTGGAAGCCTTGTGGCGGTTCGAAAGGTGACTCGAATGTTCTCAAAGGATGGGAAATAATCGCAATACGTGTAGGTAAGTGACTGAATTTATTATAAGAATCAACAACATACGATGGGGTCGCGAAGGCGCAAAATCAAGTACACTAGTTAGAATGATGAAAATGACTGACGCGAATTGCGGAGATTACATGAACGGGGAGAAGCTACTAAGGTAAGTGTCAGATAAATGTAACGCAAAATTGTTAGAACATGTGGCACCAGAGTCGAGGGTTCAGGCTGGGTTCAGACGTTCGATGATACGAGGGACATGGGACGAGTCTTGGGGTCAAAGATGTGGAGAGTTCTGGAACAAACGGGTATAACCCTTTTTGTGACTCTCGTATAGGAAGTGTGATGCACAAAGCCTGAGGGGCGCTATTACGCGAAGGATATCGCTTAGATAAGGACAAGTAAGAAAAGGTAATGATTCCTACCTCCGCTGGAACGGTGGTCCAAGTAGTCCAGGGATGGTCCTTCCGGGCTTCTGGTCCAGGGGATGGTTTCCTGGGGCTCCGGGGTTGCTGTGCGAGATGATGGTGTTCCTGCAACAACAGACTTTCCACGGCAGTACTGAGTTTACGTCTGGGTTCAGACGTGCCTTCAGGTGGGGTCTTCTCTCCTCCTCCCTTGCTCGACTATTATTAAGAATGTCCGAAATTGAAAGCCGTTTCTGTTGCCCAGTCCGCTCGTCTTCGTCACAGGGGTCAATCGTGGGATGGGGAAAAATAACTTCAACTCTCTCTCTGAACCAACACAACTTCTCAACACCACTGTCTCAATCTAACTCAAACTAAAGGAATCAACTAAAGGGGAGGATCGCAGGTCATGGTCCAACGCTGAAGCGTCGGAAGGGACCGCCCGAATCGGAGGGAAGAAACCGCCCGAGTCAAAAATCGCGGGAAGCTCCCCTTTTGGTTTATTATTCTGTGAATAATACACCTATGTATTCGCTCAGCAAAAAATTTTTATAACACCCCCTCAAAATTTTTTCTTTTCCGTTTCAAGGTGCGTAGATTCAAAAAATGCAATGTCCGTCCGCCGTACGCCGTCCGCCGTATCACGTGTACAGGCTTCATTTTTGGTCTAAAAAAGTCGTTCTTTCGCACACATGCTCCATTTGGGCCCTAGTTGTGTCCCGAAACTTTTCAGCCCGATCGGAATATACCCAGGGGTGTTATGAGTGAAAATGTGTGGAAAAATAGGTACTTTTTGCGTTTTAGCAACATGTTAGTAAAATGAGCTTTTGAGGTATCGTTTTTCATGTTTTTGGGGACGAGAAGACCGAATATGAAGTCGATTTTGACCAAGGAGTGGAGAATTGAGATTGTACCAGATGTTCAGCTCCCAAAATTGATTTTTTATGAGTCAAAAACTTGCGAAATCGCCTGAAATCACCATTAATTTGTATAATAACACTAGAAAAAGTGTCAACACGTGGATCAAGACGATACGATTAAATGGTACTACCAATGATCAAGGATAATTTGAAAAAAAAAAAAAAAAAAAAACAGGGAGCGTAGGTACCTAATTCAAGTTTTGGGGGCCGAAATTGGTGGAAACCACCAGAAATAGCTATTTCGATTATTACGCATGAAAGAAACAATAAATGAACAGCCAGCATTTCTGTAGGTATGTCCAGTAGAATAATAAACCCATGTGACAAGGACTTTGCAGCGTTTTTCAAAGGTGACCATTTGACTACAATAGCTTTTGAGCCATCCGTCATCTTCAATGATTGAAACTTTTAATTAACACTAATCACTAGAAACAATTATTTTGAAGACCACGACGTTAGCTTCATTTCCACCAGTTTGATGCCGGATAAAGACAAACAGGTAAGTACTCTACGTTTGTTTGATTATTAAAATCGCGCTTTCGTGGTACTAAACGATTTCGAAGGGGGGAGTTTCAAAACTAATTATTCATCACTTGAGAAAAACAGTTCACCTCCCTTATCACTTTACCCGTATTATGCTAATTATCCTCCATTTCACCGAGTTTTTTTTCTCCCTCGCCCATCGCAACTGCGGTTTTTTTCCTACTCGGGGGTTTACGTTCCAGGGACACACTATTAATAATTTCCTACCATTTCGCCTCTTTTAAAAGCACTCACACCGAGTGACCCTAATACCGTGGACACGCATCGCACACACTCACAACTACGAGGAGTCACTACTTTTTCCAACACACACGCACGCCATTTTATCTGATCTCCCACGAAAAGTCGACAGTTGATCTGATAATTCGGACTCTAGTGTAGTTGACGTATTTAATTTTTTTGTTTTCAACCCAACTAGACTCGAGCAATTTTTTTATATTTTTATTTATTTTTTTTACATTTACTTTTTTTAATAACTGAAAAAAGTCAGAGGTGACACGTAAACTCCAAGATAGTTATCGTACTGAGGCCTGGCCAGACAGGAGGCGGTCCGTCGCCGCGGGAAGGGATATTGGATCGTTTCGGTCTGCCCGTCCATTTCTCCTATGCCCGGACTGTCTAGTCTAATCCTAGTCTATAGGAACGTTTTTTGAGTTTGCTCTCCGAATTCAAGGCAAAAGACCCAAAATACACACACACGGTCATGCGCCACTCTAGTCTAAATAATAGACACACTTTCTGGTTTATTATTTTCATCAATAACGAACCTTTGGAATCGAGAATGAAAAAACGCTGCGAAGTCCTCGTCACATGGGCTTATTATTCTATTTGAAATACCTACAGAAATGCTGGAAACACATTTATTGTTTCTTTCATGTGAAATTTTTGAAATAGCTATTTTTGACGGTTTCCACATTATGGCACCCAAAATCACGAAATAAGCTCCTATTTTTGACAAATCATCTTTGGTCATTGACAATGTCATTTAAGTGTCTTGATTCACCTGTTGAATAGTGTTATTATACAATTCAAGTGTGTTATTATACAACAATTTCCCAGGTTTTTGAATCATAAAAAAACGAATTGAGGAAGCTGAACCTTCGTTCCAACCTCAATTCTCACTTTTTGGTCAAAATCAACTTCAGAATTCGGTCTTCTCGCCCTAAAAAACATGGAAAACGATACCTCACAAGCTCATGTTCACTAATAACACGAAAAAACCTCGAAAACCCCTAGTTTCACACCCATTTTTCACCTGCAACACCCCTCGGTGTATTTTGATCGGGCTGCCGAGCTTCGGAGCACAACTAAGAGCCAAATGTGTTCCCAAATGGGGACCCAAACTGAGTGCGGAAGAACGACGATGTTCGACCGAATTTTAACGTAAATGTAAGGCTGAAACTTCGTTAAAACTCGATTTTCCGCTCTTTGGTCAAAATTGACTTCATATTCGGTCTCCCCGTCCTAATAACATGGAAAATGATACAAGCTCATGTTGCTAAAACAACAAAAATCCCATTTTCTCCCCCATCTTTCACCCATAACACCCTTGGGTATATTTCGATCGGCCTGAAAAGTTTCGGGACACAACTAGGGCCCAATGGAGCCTCTGTGCGAAAGAAAGAAATTTTTAGCCTGAAATTAAAGGAGATATGCATGAAACGGCGGACGGACATTGCATTTTTGGAATCTACGCACCTTGAAACGCAAAAGAAAAATTTTTGAGGGGGTGTTATAACAATTTTTTGCTGAGCAAATACATAGGTAGGTGTATTATTTACAGAATAATCAACCAAAAATTAACCCCCCGGAAAATTACATGGTTTGCGTAAGTACTTACTTACGTAGAATCTGAAAGTGGAATAAAGAAATCTCTATCTGTACGCCGTACTTCGCACTTTTCTTAGTTACCACGAAACATTTTGGTTCGCAGATCCGATTTGGGGGCTAGTTTGCCCGCGAAACTCGGCGTTACTGTCAGTCGTCTCTAAGGGGTGAAAAACAGGGGTTGAAATTTTAAAAACGTCGTAACTCGAAAACTTTCAACAGAACGTGTTTTCATTATTTTTTAAATTGTTCTCGAACTTTCGGATTTTTGAGACCATCCGGGAGCATTGTACGTCGAGCCGTTCGTTCACAGTGCCCTGAAGTCTGAACCGAAATCTTCATCAACATGATTGTGAATACATCGCTCCAGCCAAGATATCACTGGTTGGGAACAGCTTACTATAAATCTCCCTTGGCTTTAAGAAACCGAGTTTGTTGTATATATTATTTCATTTGAAGAAAGATATTTATTCAAAAATGGGCCTTGGAATCCGTACCCCCTTCCCCATTCATCACATAGACAGCGCAGGTACATTTATAAACTGATCAATTTTAATGTTTTAAGAGGAATCATTAATATTTGATTTTGCTTCCTCACTACCGAAGTTAGGGGAAGCCTTGGATTCGTGATTGAGTAAAAAAAAAGGATGTCCTCCAAAATGAAAATTTCCACTTTCATTTTACGTTTCAGACATCTGGGAACTTTTTTGATTCCGTGCCTTTCTGTCTGTGGTGATTCCTTGTAACGCCCATAACTACCCGAAATAATAGTCGAAATGGGATGAAATTTAGAGAGTAGGTGCGGGTTGGGTCACAGATGGTCCCGTACAAAAATCATTGAAAAAGTACCGTAACTTTCGTCTGCGCATGCGCAATCGTGAAATACTTTGAACGCCACTAGCTACCCTAAATAATATTGTTGAAATGAGTTCAAACTTGTAGGTCGATCAGGAATAATACTTTGATACTTCCAAATGAATTTCATTGGAAGCGTACCGTAACTTTCGCCTGCGCATGCGCTAACATAAAGTGTTGACCATTCATTTGTAACGCTTCTAACAACGCGAAAAATAGTCGTAGAGAGCTGAAATTTTGAGGGTACACGCGGGTTGAATCGCAGATCGTCCCTTATCAAAACGAACCTACCCAACTACTGTACACGTTCATGTGATTCAAGTGAGGAAGCTATACTGCCTACTCGAATTGGCAGACGTTTTTCTATTGTGACGCAGTTCCGCTACTCGTTCTTATATATACCTACTCGTAATTTATATAATCCGGCGCTCCCCTTCCATACTATCGTTCACTTGTGAGAAACATTGTTGGTGAATTCAAACCATTCTCAATGGTAGCCATCCATTTTATCCATTTATATTCACTTAATTTTATCCATTTATCCATTTTACAATTCGTCTAGCCCACTATATTTCCCACTGTAACTGCTCACAGCAATAATCTTCATACGACAATAAATATTCCTATAGCACGGTAATCATTTGTTCTCATTTTTCTTGGCTCGATCGCGGATAAGTCTATCAGGTTTATACCAGTTACATGATCAAAATACCTACCACCAACAACTGAGGTGACAAAGGAAGTAGTTAAGGGCCCAGAATATTATTACTTCAGTACTTTTTAGAAGTTTCTATAGAACGATCACTTGACCAAACGAAACCGCTCATTTTGACGTCGGTCATGCATGCGAATTGTGGTCGATAGGAGGACCAGACGAAAGGTTGACTCAGTAGTTTTACGATGCAGCTGACTCGCTAGACGGAGAGGCGAAAAAACATTTAGACGAATTATTAGATCAAACGGAGTCTGGCAGACGCCGACCGTAGCGAAGGGCTCATATTAGCCACAGCGGAACTGGAACTCGCCGTTCTTCAACACTATCGGCAACTGTACGGTCTGTCTCTAGATAACTCAACTGTACAGCGGCTGAGGAAGTAGGAAAAAAGGGCTGTGAGTGACAGCTGGTGACCTTAGTAGGAACTCGAAAATTAAACCCCATTTCTATAATTTCTTTTATCTGGACCTAAAAAAAAAAAAAAAAAAAAAAAAAAACCAATTCTGCCAGGGAATTCTTAGGTATTATTTGGAACAATTTAATGAATAGGTCAATCATGGGATCATTTCCATTTTTGGGGAAAAAAAGAAAGTGTGCTAACTCAGCTGAGGTTTTTTGCCCGAAACTCAATTTCATGACTTGGAGGATGAACCGTGCGTTGCACAGGATAGCAGGTATTAACTTCTGTTAATAATTCATCGATAACATCCGAAAACAGTGGGAAACACTGTGGGGGGGGGGGGGGAGGAACTGTGTAGTAATCAACATGGAAACATAGTTGCACCTACATAATTGTACCTATGGGTTTGGGTTAATTGCCTTGGAATGAATTGTACAAGTTACTGATTCTTTGGAAGAAACTGAAAAAGAATGTCCAGAATCCTCAATGAATCATTTCATTCAAATTTTACAATCAACAGTTTCCCCCATCTCTCTCCAATGCAACCTGACCAATTTTAACAAACTGATTTTTCATCTCAGATATCAAATGTTAAGTTGGCTGTTCCAACTCCATTCCATTATTAATAGGTACTAATCGATTTAAATTTATTCGCATTTAGTTTAAACTGGACAATCTATGCAATCACTTTTTTCTCATACCTCGATTTAGGGGTATTACAGTTATACATCTTCCGGTTAAATTTTGAGGCCACTGGCTCTCTAACTTCATGATGATTTCTCGCAGTATGTTCATGAAATCCAAACTTTTTTAAAAGATGTTTGAAAATTGTTCTTGCTTTCGCTCTCAGACTTTTCGTTTTAGCGGACACCTTTCTAAGGGACACATTCTTGTTCCCCATGGATGTCCGGGAAGTTTCACTGTAATATAAGGTATAACACAACATTTTGGATCATTGGAACCCCAAGAAGAGGACAGCTTTACAGTCATTTTTGAGTGGTGGTTCAAGGAAAACTAAGGTAAATTACGTAACTACAATGAAACTTAAGTCCCTCACTAATAATCTCCTGATCAACGCCCGGGTCAATACACAAAATAAAGATGGTTTCATAAGGATGACTTCGAGTCGGTAAGCCGAAAAACACGACTCTCCAAGCTATCCCAGTTGTTCTATCAGGAGTCTGCTCATTTCGTGTTTTTTGCATCCCGGGCGTATCCGTTATTGGTCGGGAACAACCGAAAAAAACCCTCCTTGCATCTCCCTCCAGGGCTTCCAGAGACCATAAAAACGAGGCAGTAAAAGCCAAAAGGCTGATTTAGGAACTAGTCCCCTCTCCCCGCCAACCGCTTCGTCAACTGAGTTCGCCACACAAAAAAAATCTCGCTCTTCCCACTAACTAAGTCTACACACAACGGCTGTGAAAGTTCATTCCATTTTAGAACAGTCCGTTTTTCGAGTGATTCTTAGCTAAAACTCGCTACCTTGTCAACACACCCCGCTCGACCAGATTCGCCTACCATTAGGTTTTCAGCTCCGTCCAAACCGAGCTTCTTTTTTTGTGAATTGCTGATATCCGAGCGGGATTTCTTAATTGAACCGATTCCAATATAAATTATGGAAAGGCCTTTCAAGGAGAACGTAATGACGAAAACCTTTTACCTCCGTTTGCGGATTTTTACTCCTCTCGTAAGGTCAACATTAATGTTTGGAGATGTCTGGTGGTTTCGCGGCTAATCGAGCGATTGATCATTCCTTGAAACCAATCCTCGTCAGCTTGAAGTTCGAAAAAAAAACGGGGAATGGTATTAGGTGGCAGTTGGAAGAATATACGTGTCCTCAATCTTTGTCACCAGTAGCGGGAGCCCTGAACAGCAGGGATTACCAATATTACAGCACTGCCGGGCCCGCTAATTATAATGTAGTACCTCTTCAATTACTACTTATTAGAGTAATACGTAGGTATGCTAAAAATTTGATGAAGGCTCAACGAAACAAAGTAGTACCTACGTGAGAGTACATGATATTAGAATAAATACAAGGTAATTTGCCTTCGATTTGTGCCATGTACAAAGGAGCAAAAGCGCTTACTTACTTATACGGCACTACAAGGGATCAGGGCCCCCTCATCAACAGTCGCCTAGTCCTTACGATCCTTGAATTTGTCTCTCCATTTCCTAACACCAAGTCCAGACAGAGATCCTCCATGTCTTCGCGCCAACGTTTCCTAGGTCTCCCGTCTCGTCTCCTTCCCACATGCATCTTACACAGCAATGTACGAGGGCATCACTCATGAGGCATTCTCTCCACGTGACCCAGCCATCTCAGTCTTTCGCGTCAGATGAAAGCCACCAAACCTGGATGCTCATACAGACGCCTCAGCTCTTCATTCTTCCTCGTCCTCCATTTCCCAACCTCCTTGCACTGCCCCAAAAATCTTACGCAGTATTTTCCGCTCCCAGCAGTTCAGCAAGCTCATTAGCGGCAGTAAGGGCCCACGATTCACTTCTGTATGTCTTATATTATATATTACCAGTTTAGCTCTTCGGGATAGCCTCCGAACTTCAGCGCTTTCTGTATAGCCCAGAAAAACCTGCTTCCGGTTGTAATCCGTGCCTTTATTTCTGCAGAGACACTGTTATCATTCGTAACGATAGCGCCCAAGTGTTTATACTTAAATTGGCTGCAGACTGGGAATTTGTGATGGAGGATGTCAAACTATGCTCGGCCAGGTAGTGGTTTCTCGAGATGTTCATATAAACCATCTTGGTTTCAGTAATGTTCAGTCCTCTCACAACTTCAGCCTTCTCGGACCCCTCAAAAGCTCCAGACAGTGCAGGAATTGTTCTCGCCATGATTTCCACCTCATCGGCGTATGCAAGGTCGTGACCGGAGTAGATGGTTCCTACGGGGTTTTTACGAACGTACCTGACAATACTTTCCACTGTAAAATTAAAGAGAGTGTCTTGATCCTCCCAGAACATCACATCTTGTGTATTACGATTGTTCAAGTAATAAACGCAACGGGTGAGGTGTCCTACGTGACCACAGGTGCAGAGACCCGAAAGCTCCCCACCAGTCCTCCCGGACTGGGGGGGAGTGGACTGGGCAATATAAAAACTCGCCGGCTGCGCCTGTCACCTCATTCTACGCTCTCCTTAAGTCGTCGACTTATCTCTCTCTCTCTCTCTCTCTCTCTCTCCTCTCATGCCTCCTTACCTCTTCTCACAAAAGATCCTAGATTGGTGGAACCGGCATTGGTGATAACCAGCCTTGAGTGGTAACCACTGGGCATATTCTCTCTAGCATCTTTAGTGGTGGTAACCTCCCTGTCTTGGGTTAAAGGTGTAACCTTTTAGATGCTAGATCCAGCAACCTTCTCCTCCATCAAATTCACTCACCTCACCTCGCCTTACCTCACCTCACCTCTCAACCTAGCCACCACAGAGAGTATAACTGCAAGAGGATCCCCCTGCCGTAGTATACCTCATGCTACTGGGGCGCTATCTCCCAGAGAGCCCAACACCTTCACTCGGCATGCAGATGGTTAAACTAACCATACGGTCCAGCTTATTAGGTACACCAAGGCTCCTCAAACCATCGTTGAGCTATTTTCTTCTGATGCTGTCGTAGGCTGGCCGGAAATCGACAAAAAGGTGATACAGATCTACGTTATGCTCACATGTTTTCTCCAGTATTTACCTCAATGAGATGTGGCCCAGTGTAGATCGGTTACGTCGGAAACCACACAGATTCTAGCCAACCACTTGCTCCATGTTCAAATGAGCAAAAGCGCTATTTGTAGGAAACGGCATGAAAACAAACACCTACGCCATTCAGATTTCAGTAAGCATCCAGATCGAGAAAATGATTCAAGCAAAACCAACGGAACTCGGGACAACACGAATCCAAATGCTACAAGTAGCTACGCCCTTTAGCGTTTTTTTTCCCCCACATTATCCAAGCAAAACCACCGTACCCGGTTGTTGGTAATAATATTATAAGAGGCATCATGCGCGCTCATATCATCTGCTCAAGCGTACTTTACCTCTCAATTCCGTGAGTTTCGACAAACACGGTAATTTCATAATGATGAAAAATATTAAGAACGATTTATGCACATTATAATGTGCAGTGTCATTTCTAATTTATTGATTATACGAGGTGTTAGCAACGGCAGGTTAGAATAATGCATGAGTCCCTTGTTATCAGATTCGCATAGGATGGCGAAGTCAATTGGTCGGTAAGTTCTTTATTCTTTATTTTATAAGTTATACATTTTTTGGGTAGTATAAATGACAATTTATTAAAATACAAGTGAAACAACATAATTGCAGGGTAGTAGGCTGAGGGCCTGTAGTTGCCCACAAGAGTATGCCTCTGTTGAAAATAAGTTCTAGGGGTCAAACAGCTACTGCCACAAGTGTTAGAACTGACTGATAAGAATCAGCCAGGGCTTGACGAGTACCACATTAAACTTTGACTATGGGTCCAAAATGAGGTCTGTAAAAATGCTTCGCTCAAACTCCGTGCTCCTACTCTGAGCTAACAGTAAGGTAATGTAGGTAGGTGGGTAAAGTATGTAGGAGAACGTGGGGCTCATTGAAACATGGGACACAGTGAAAGAACAGCTCTCATTCAAATATGAGAGGGAGTTAATTCGAGGAGTGAACACAGGACTGTGCTACAGTACCCTATATGCTTCACTCGATGTCTTTCTGTCTCGATGCCAGTCTTCTTTGGGCAGCCATCATACAAAGTGTGTTTTTCTTTTTCTTCATGTAAGACGTAAGTAAAAACGATTTTCATTGCATACTATTGTTGTTCTGAATAAGTTTTTTGTGTAGAATAAGCTGCATGGTTTCCATTGTGTTCTATTGTTTACAGTCAAACTGGGAATAAAAAATATGCAAAGATGGCGACTGGGGCAGATTTAAACATAGAAGATGGGGCTCACTGAAACGTTTCAAGATGCCCAAGTCTGATGTTTCATTGTGTCTCATCGCTATAAATAATTATCATCGTAACAGGAATTTCTTCGGTTTGCGTTTCATTCTTTCTAAGCTTGGTGCTAAACCGAGTGAGAAAACCTGGAAGAGGCCTTTTTTCGCTGAGGACATGAAGGAAGCTGTTTCTTTGTCAGAACTGGTCCTGGTCCTGTATTTTTTTGGGGGGAATTTCAAAATAAATAGCTTTCTGAAAAAATGCAGCGGATTTTTACTCATCCAACACCTTTCGTGTTTTTGGTTCACTGTCCTCTATGAGTCGTTTCAAGGCATCCCACTCGTTTCAAGGGGCACAATGGAACAAACTTCCGACAGCAATAAAATTTTTGTTGTTGTGATGACTGTGTGATAAACAAAGAACTGGAGACTAATGCAATATACTCCCAACATGCTAGAAAGTATTCTGCACCTTTTTTACACTACAATAATTTGAATCGGAAAAATAAAACCAAAAACGTGTTTCATTGTTCCCCTCGTTCTCCTGCAGTTATTTCTCGCTGGTGCATTACTTCCTACTGCCCTGTCGGCGACGTGATCGGCTGTCCCCTCGGGAGAATCAAAATTCGGTCACTCATCCCTGAAGAGGTGGAAAATACGGGATGGCATTTTCAAAAAGCCGTAGCTCGAAAACTTTCAATAAAATTGCATGGTTGTTATTAAGTTTTTAACTTGATTCCGGATTTTAGGATTTTTGAGACCAACATCCATTTCCGGGCCAAATCCTGCGGTATAAATCCAGCCCAGAAAATCCTTCTTAGGGAACATCAGATTCTGATTATAATCACGGATGGCTCTACGAAATCGAGTTTGTTGTTCCGCGATATTACTGGATGAACCTTTGGAGTCGAGCATAAAAAAAGTCCCCCCCCCCCCTCCCACACTTCATCTCAAAATCTGAAGGTTTCCATTTCAAGGTATGTAGAATCCGAAAATGGATCCATCCACCGTACGCGGAACATTCCTTTCAACTCTTCTTCTTCTTTTAGGCCTGGGCACACCAAAAGCAGTTGCAGTGCGGTAGCAGTGCGTCTACGTTAGTAAATAATGTAGTTATATGAGGGATGACACACTGAACAAACGCGGGCCCGCTGAACCTACCTGCTCCGCAACTGCGCCGCGCACGCACTGCTCTTTCACAAAACACTTGGGCGGGAGCAGCGCGGGCGCGGGGCGGTGGCAGCTCAAGCGCGGGGCCGCCGCAGTGGGCACACGTTGTATTATACGTCCGCCGGTTTGACTAGTCACACCAGAGCAGTTGAGCAGGACAGACGCGCAGCAGTTCCCAAACAGTTGTAATTTTTTACAAACAACATGGAACCAAATGAAAAATTGATAGAGTTGGTGAGGAAATATAAATGTCTATATGATCTGAAGGACAAATATTATAGAAATACGGTTTACAAGATGCGACTATGGGTGAAGATAGCTGAAGAAATGAACATTACAAGTAAGTTGAAACTTTATTATTATATTATTACTTTTATATTTATTTTGTAATTTATTTATTGATTGTTGATGAAGTATGATACAAACTTTTCTCTCACATTCCAAGCTAAATTTGACGATCTTTGATTAGTACGTCGTAATAAGTATAGAACCGATCTTCAAAAGATTCTAATTCTCGACATAGACGATGATACTCCCCATATTCTTTTCTTCTCTTATTTATATCGTGAACCCATATTCTTTTTTTTTTTTAGCTAAAGCTAGAAGCAACAATAGCTCCTCTTCGTCAGAGTCCGAACCATTCAACATCTTGCAGTGTACTGAGTGAGTGTGGCGATCGATACGACACACATAGCGCGGTTATAAAGCAGGGACCGCCTTTAAACTGCTTTCTGACTGCTCATGTTTCTGGTGTGACGTCAACCGCGGCACAACTGACCTGCCCCGCTACTGCGCCGCGCCTGCCCCGCCCTTGGTGTGCCCAGGCCTTTAGTTGTGTAATAGTTTGCAGCGTTTTCATTTGAAGAAAGCTGGTTATTTTGGATAATGTTGACCGGTACTTTTTTAAAACCTATTTGTTGATAGGTACAAGGTTAATGGCCGAACGAATCATCCAAGCTAGGTGAAATGAAGGAACATGTGGAAGGTCCTACATAGGTTCAGCGCCCATCAGAATTTCAAAAATGCTCGGGTTTCGTGAGGCTGAAAATAATATGCATTGGCTAAATAATTGGGGCAACCCCGGCCGAAACTAAATTTAGGGCATTCCTGGGGGGAAAGCGCGAGGGTAGGTATTGATCACAAAACAATGATCTATACAGGAAAATACTAAGCCGTTGAGAGGTACCTAATACTCGCAATTTTTTTAGCGGAAGGGAAGCGATTAGTTGAAATTTTTTCTTGTTAGATTCCAAAGGTATAAAATCCCAGGTAATTAGAGTTCCCTTTCATTTGATGTATCGATTTGCCCAAAAGGGATATTCTTGCTCAATGTACACACGACCTTTCTACTCTGTATGTTTGATCCCATATTACGAAAACAGCAGATGGCCCACGCCTACCTCTTCCGTCAGTATACCACGCCGGACCCATCCAAAGGTTAACGAACGATTCGTTGAGTTACCAGCTCTAAAGGAACCGGCTCTGGGGATTTAACAATCGAAAACCAGTTTGACTATTTCTAGCGCGTGTGGGTGCTTGGAGGCTCAGAAGGGGAAGATAGACACAGAAGATAATATACGAGGACCTGTTTGTTGGTTGAAGAGTCTGTCGACCCCTGGACGTGAACGACCTGGGCCTAGGAATCTCCTATTACCATAACTAGCTCCGTCTAGGAGTGGCACAAGGCTCTTCCTTCCTCCTCCTAGGCCAACCACCGCCTTCGGATCACCTCGACCTTGCTCACCTTGCTTAGGGCAACAGCGCAGGTCTATGACCGCCGAGAACTGACGGCGTGTGTGACGTCATCGCTTCTTCTTTAGATTCGCAATTTTTGGTTTATTATTTTCAATTATGAACCTTTGGAATTTAGCATGATCAAATTTTTAACCCCCCCCCCCCCCCCCTCAAATTCGATGGTTTTTTCCTTTCAAGGTATGCAAAACCGAAAATTGAATAAAAAACGCAGCATATTATTACGCAAGGTTTATTATTTACCTGTATTGATGCCCCCTTCGACTACGAGTACTAATGATGTGTGGTTGGATGTCTCTACGACTTACTACACAATTTTAGAATGTCGTGAATTCTGGGGTTGAAATACGAGTAGGACAATTCAATCTGGGGGTGAAACAAGAACAACGAGCACGTAAGCCAAGCCAATAAGTTCAACGTTTCGTCAAACCTGTTCACCATCACCAAGGCTGTAATGAAATTATGTCAGAGTGAGGCTTGATGTTATGTACGGAGTACAGTAATTATATCGAAGGTGATTATTAACGATGTTGCTGGTGAAATTTATTATTAAACTAGCATAACATATTCTAAACAAAGCCGCTGTTCAGAATATTTATTTATTATCTTGCGATTGATTTTTTAGATGTTAGTTCACGATGTTAATAAATAACAACTTAATATTAACGATGTTAATAAATGTTGAATAGTTCTGGTGTTGAATATTGTGTGAAATCGTCTTAATTAGTTAGCGTACTCAAATGGGCCCAGCGGGCACCACAAGTTCTTTTCAAGTTCCACCCCTGCAGCAAGCCTTGAGGCTGCTTTTCTTTTACAGGCCGGGGGTTTCATTGCAAGAGACCCTTGAAATACCACTAGCGGACAACTAAACTGCGGTTCCCAACCAAATTTATGTTGAGCTGCCTGCATTCAATCAGTTGACAGATGAGGAGTCTGGTGACGTAGACAAGAGTGGTACATTCTAACATTTGACACGGAAACAGCTTCGTGCTCCAGCTGAAATGATTTTTGATAATGTAAGGTTGGGAAGACCATAATTATGATGAACGATCGGAATTTACCACTGTTCTAGTTGAATAATTTTAGGTTTCTTCTACTGGGACTGATGATGACGTTCTACCAATTGACCCTCTTATGAAATTCCACGTGAAACCCGTCAAAAGATATTCAGAAGCACAACAGAAAAATACTGTTCCCCAGCCTGCTGTTATCAGCGAGTACAGTGAGTTATGGGAGGTACAGACCAGGTGGACTGGATTATTCACAAGTACAGGGTCAGCATAAAATCGAAAAAATGTACTTGGAATATTTTCACTTGGATGATCGATGTTTTTGTGCAACACAGCAGGCTGATGTACCAGCATCACAATAATAAAATGGCACAGTTGGTACATTACTACCTCACAAGTTTTGCAGCCTATACTGAGACCTGGGCCATCCAAAAATCCATTCATCTGTACCTACCTCAAAAGTAAACGTCAACGTGCATTTCGACGAAAAAGGCCACTAGGTGAAGAATTTAATTATAAATGAAACCACTTATAATTAAATTTCTGTGATTTGTTTTGATGTATGGATAATTATTTTGAATAAATCCCGAGTTTTTTTTTCAAGTCCTTACATGACCCGCACTGTAAGTAATGCTACCCTGACAGAGTAGGCCAGTAAAAAAGTTCCTCGTCTGCTCGCGGGGTCCATATGGATACGGGCCAAATTTGGCACATTATGTATGGATTTAATTTTTTCAGCATTGTTCTCTTAAAGCAGAAGGCCTCTTAGAGGTCAAAATCCAAAAATTTCGAAAAAAATGCTTTCAAAAATATTTACGAGCAGTAATGGGTTAGAATAACCTTATAACGATAATGCAGAGAAGCTGCCTTGCTTCTCTGTCCGATGATCTGGGTTTGTTCTGCTCCAGCTTGACCTCCACAAAAAAACTTTTGAAAACACGTGTTGCGTGAGGTTGTTGCGTATTTATATGTTGTTTTGTTTTCGTTGCATATCATATACCTAATCTAACTGAGTCACATTCTATGATTTATCTACTAGGTAAATCAATAAAAATAAGTTGGTATCCACATGATAGCTACTACTTTCTTGTAGTACCTACATATTTTTAATTAACAATGTAGCTACTTAAATGGACTTTGTCTGTTTGTATCTGAATAAAGTGAATATTATATAATCAAAAATTGGTTTCCATCCCTAGCGAGTAAGGGCTGTAGTAGCAGTTGATACCTGCAGGAACCTGATGTAAATCCTCAAGTTGTCATTGCTGAACAAAGCGGGAAGTATCTCGAGCCATCAATTTCCTTCCTTCACAATCAAAACGGGTGACGTCTGAATTTCGAATTCCAAGGTGCGCGGGCAACGATTGTCCTTAAACTTATTTGGGATTCATCGGCTTTGGCCTGCAGCTGACCTCAGAAACGCAACTGTCCCCGGAGCTCATTCATCACCGGATCCCTCATGAATCTCAACGGGCTTCTCCGAAGAATAGGAAATAATAGAACGCCGTAATCGTTTCCAATCCGCCCGGAAGACGAAGAGTGGACGACTGCCCGTGTGCACAACCTCTTTTCGTGCGGTTTGAACCAAAATTTGACCATGGACCAAATGGCATCCACTAACACCACAACCGGATGCCCCGCGTAGGGTTTTCGAAAGTAAAGAACCAAACTTCGAATTACAAAATTATCGATGTTGAACAATTTTGTAAGCCAACATTGTAACAAACAATTATGATAAATATATAACAATATTATAACAAAACCAGCCGAAAATATGAGAAAATACAAGAAACTGGTGGTCACTGATTCTGTTGGGTAAACATATTTTTATTGGTTTAGAAGATAAACTGTTGAGTATTAATTGGCCTGCAAGTTTGAAAAAATGTAACGTTGAGAGAAAATGCTGCTTAGGCATATCAAATTATTAATCGATCATCTCACATAAACAGCATGCGCCTAAAGTGTTAAATGCTTTCTGTGCTCAATCTTTTTCCATGTTTTTTAGGACAAGGAACCCGAATATGAAGTCAGTTTCGACCAAAGAGTGGAAAATCGAGGTTTAACGAAGTTTCATCCTAAATTTACGTTAAAATTTGGTATAAAATCGTCGTTCTTCCGCACTCAGTTTGGGTCCCGATTTGGGAACACATTTGGCTCATAGTTGTGCTCTGAAGCTCGCCAGCCCGATCAAAATACCCCGAGGGGTGTTACGGCTGAAAAATGGGTGTAAAAATAGGGGTTTTCGAGGTTTTAGTGAACATGAGCTGGTAAGGTATGGTTTTCCATGTTTTTTAGGGCGAGAAGACCGAATATGAAGTTGATTTTGACCAAATAGTGAGAACTGAGGTTGGAACGAAGGTTCAGCTTCCAAAATTCGTTTTTCATGAGTCAAAAACTGGGAAATTGTCTGAAATTACCATAAACTTGTATAATAACACTAGAAGTAGTTTCAACAGGTGAATCAAGACAGTTAAATGACACTATCAATGATCAAAGCTAATTTGTCAAAAACAGGAGCTTGTTTCGTGTTTTGGGGGGCCAAAATTGGTGGAAACCATCAACAACAGCTATTTCAATAATTTCACATGAAAGAAACAAAATGCATTTCCAGCATATCTGTAGGTATGTCTAGTAGAATAATAAACCCATATGGCTGGACTTTGCAGAGTTTTTGGAATCTACGCACCTTGAAACGTAAAAGAAAAACTTTGAAGGGGGTGTTCACGGCGTTCTCGCCCCGGGCGGGCACCAGCACGAGCTTTGAAAAGCTCGCATGTGCCTACCCGACAAGCGATGAGCTCTTCGCCTCTGACAATAATCATGCGAAGCCTACCACGGACTGAAGTTTGAAATAACGGTCGAGTAAAAAGTCGCCCTGGGATTCACTCAGTTCAAATCCAGGATTATAAAAGGGGTGCGGGGGGGGGGGGGGGGGGATCAGGAATAATTTTTATGGTGAACAAACGTACCTAAATAATTTATACAAAGCCAATACAACAAAATGTTTGAAGTGGTCGCCAAATTTTACTCTCTTGGTTTCTGTAAGTTTTAGCTGAAATTTGCCGACGACTTTTGTTGTATCGTTTTGAATAAATTATACCTACTGGGTGTAGTAACATGATTGATGCAAAACCTCTCTCCCACGTGTTCTACATCTAATTTCCGACCAAAAGTGCCCTATAACATTTTTTTTTTACTCCGCTTAAAACCCCACTTTTTTCACTTTTAAGATTTTTTCGAGTTTCCGACCTCGTCTTACTAAAGTAGCTATAATTTCTTTAATTAAAAGAGTAAATTCAAATTTGAAGATACCGTTGAAAAGAGCGTTAAATTTTCTGTCTCTCTAATGCCTAACAAATTTTTTTTAGGAGGATTTGAGGAGTGAAAATGGAGTTTGAAAAGTGAATTTTGTCAAAATCTTAAAATCGTCTGTTTTTTTCAAACGCTTGTTGATCCTATTGATTCTTGTAGCAGAATGGTGAAGGTAAGCTAAAAAATGCGCCAAAACGTCAGCTTTCCAACGGACTAATCAAAACGTTTTTTGGAATTGATTTCAAGAGAGAAAATGAGGCTTGAATACGAAAAAACGTGTTGTTTCCGGCTAAATCGTGGGTTTTTCATGAAAAATGTACCTTCTGTGAAGTAGTGAGTCAACTATGGGGTAATTTTCAAATCGAATGGTGACACCCTCACATCATCTCTCAGTACCTAAGTATTTGGTCGTTATTTTCATTTTAGTCCAAGGGTCCAAGGGGCAAGGGTCGAAGGGGCATTACAAAGAATGGAACTATGGAAGTTAAGCAAAGAGGATTGAAAGATCCGTGAGACGACTGTTGTTCGTGTACCTCTTCGAATGATTGGGATGAGTTCTTATCTTTTTCGCTGCCACCTACGGACCCTTCACAAACGAACTGGTCTCTGTATTCACCAAAACGGAGCATTTTGTGCAAATAAAGGATTGAACAGAGTCCCGCTTAACTTCCATAGTTCCATTCTAATGCAATGCCAACACCCTTGGGCTAATATGAAAATAACGACCAAATACATACTTACTGAGAGATGATGTGAGGGTGTCACCATTCGACTTGAAAATTACCCCATATGACTCACTACTTCAAAAAAAAGGTACATTTTTCGTGAAAAACCCAAGATTTAGCCGGGAGCAACACGTTTTTTCGTATTCAAACCTCATTTTCTCTCTTGAAATCAATTCCAAAAAACGTTTTGATTAGTCCGTTGGAAAGCTGACGTTTTGGCGCATGTTTTAGCTTAACTACACCATTCTGCTACAAGAATTAATAGGATCACCAAGCGTTTGAAAAAACAGACGATTTTAAAATTTTGACAAAATTCACTTTTCACCATTTTTACTCCTCAAACCCTCCTAAAAAATGTTTTTTAGGCATTAGAGAGACAGGAAATTTAACGCTCTTTTCAACGGTATCTTCAAATTTGAATTTACTCTTTAAATTAAGGAAATTATAGCTGCTTTAGTGAGACGAGGTCGGAATCTCGAAAAAAATCTTAAAAGTGAAAAAAGTGGGGTTTTAAGCGGACTAAAAAAAAAGTTATGGGACACTTTTGGTCGGAAATTAGATGGAGAAAACGTGGGAGAGAGGTTTTGCATCACTCATGCTCTACCCCTATAAAACATAAAAATTAGGCTTTACTTTTTTGTTTTATGCAGATTTTTCTGACGTCGGTTTTTTTTAAATTAATCATACCGGGCCGCAAGAAGCTTCAAGGCACAAGAGCCTAGGACCATCAGCTTTGGAGGGGAAAAAGTTTCATAATGAGGGCGAAATAACCCGTGCTAAACTTGGAATGGTGAATTTATATAGATTTTTGGCGATTTTAACAATTTTTACAGATATGCTGTTGTTAGACCCCCAGTACTTGAATTTGACTGTTTTGTCGAGATGAATATTTCTGATGCTTTACGAGTAACCGGGTTTGGAAAGGGAGAGGCCTAGCAGAGCGGGGGGCGGGTCCCCGGGAATTCGGCAGTTGAAAAAGGTAGGTGAGGGGAGGTACCCGCGAATGGGAGTGGGAAGGAGGGGAGGGGATCGGTTGGTCGAGGGGTGGGGAGGGCTCTGCCGACTATTTCCTTTGCATAGTCTCCCCTAGAAGAGGCAAAAAGGGGATCGTGTGATGGTGAGGGGAGGGAGGTTGCTGGAGTAAAAATCGATATGCTAAATACTGCAAGGGTAGTTTTACCCCTCCCTTCATAATCCCCCACTACGCCCCCCCCCCCCCCGTATCATTGGGGGGGGGGGGGGGGGGGAGCTGCCAAACTTTCGTTCCAGCATCCCCTTCAGTAGGCTTTTTAATTCACAGTCCGAAAAACGGAAAGTGACGTCGGTTTGTACACGTGGGGCCACGTGGAGTTGGACATCCTATTTTTGGGATTCAGGATCAAGGACACTTCCATCTTCCTCCTTTCTTACAAATAAACGAGCCAATCATTTTGCGCCCTCACTACCGAAGGTACCGAAGCAATACAATGTTCTTTGTATTCGTGCAAGAGTCGAGAAAAACGCTGCAAAGTCCTTGTCACATGGGTTTATTATTCTACTGGTCATAGGTACAGAAATTTTGGCTGTTCCTTTATTGTTTCTTTCATGTGCAATGATTGAATTGGCTATTTTTGATGGTTTCCACCAATTTTGGCCCCCAAAAACACGAATTAGGCTCATTTTTTTTAAAGACTATTTTTCATCATTGGTAGTAGGTACCATAATTGTCTGATTCACTTGCTGATAATACTTCTAGTGTTATTATACAAATGTATGGTGATTTCACACAATTTCCTATGTTTTTGACTGATAAAAAATGAATTTCGGGAGCTTAACCTTCGTTACAACCTCAATTCTTCACTCTTCGGTCAAAATCAACCTAACATTCGGTCTTCTCGCCCTAAACAACATGGAAAACGATACCTCACAAGCTCATGTTCACTAAAACCTCAAAAATCCCTCGAAAACCCCTATTTTTACACCCATTTTTCTCCCATAACACCCCTCGGTGTATTCCGATCGGACTGCCGTGTTTCAGAGCACAACTAGGATCAAAATGTGTTCCCAAAAGGGGACCAAACTGTGTGCGGAAGAACGACAATTTTAGAGAAAAATTTAACGTAAATTTAAGGCTGAAACTTCGTTAGAACCTCAATTTTCGCCTCTTTGGTAAAAATTGACTTCATATTCGGTCTTCTCGTCTCAAAAAACATGGAAAACGGTACCTCAAAAGCTCATGTCACTAACATGTTGTTAAACCACAAAAAGTACCTATTTTTATACCCATTTTCATTCATAACACCCCTGAGTATATTCCGATCTGGCCGCAAAGTTTCGGGATACAACTAGGGCCCAAAAGGAGCATGTGTGCGAAAGAACGAATTTTTTAGACCGAAAATGAAGCATGTACACGTGAGACGGCGGACGGACATTGCATTTTTGGAATCTACGCACCTTGAAACGTAATAGAAAAAGTTTTGAGGGGGATGTTAAAAACAAATTTTTTTGCTGAGCGATTAAATTATTCACAGAATAATAAACCAAAATTCATGTCCTCTAGAACGAAGATTTCCACTCGCATTTCACGTTAAAGACATCAGGGAACACGTTTGGTACTGCGTCTGTTGTCAATTCCTTGTCCCGGGAGAAACTTATAAGAAATAATGGTCGTAATGAGCTGAAATTTGGATGGTAAGTGCGGTTTTGGCCACAGATGGTCCCACATCAAATTCATCAAAAACTTACTGTAACTTTCGTCTGCGCATGCGCAAACGTTAAATACTTGTGAAGTTCGTAACTACCCTAGAAATCGACGAAGAGTTGAAAGTTGGAGGGTAGATGCAGAATGGTACCCTGATGGTTCTACATCGATTTCATACGCAAACACGGAACGTGTGGCAACTCCCTGTAACGCCCACAGCTACCCAAAAAATTGTCGCGAGTTGAAATTTGGAGGGTAGGCGCCGGTTGGAGCACAGATGGTCGCATATCAAATTCAACGAAAAGTATGTAACTTTCGTCTGCGCATGCGTCAACGTGAAATCCGTACAGAGCCCACAACTACCCTAGAAATCGTCTTCAAGCTATGAGGTTAGAAGGAGAGGTAGGGGCGAGGCCACAGATAGTTCCATATTAAAGTCATTGATAAAGAACAGTAACTTTCGTCCGCGCATGCGCAAATGTGAAATCCTAGGAAAGCGCACAAGTACCCTAGAAAATGACATTTATTTGGATTTAAACAATACGACATGTATTTGTATTTCTCTCTCAATTTTAATTAGTTTTACTCATTTGTTTCAGTACAAAATCTTGTTATTTATTGTAACTTCCTTCTACATTTTCGAAATACTTATTCTTTAAGCGGTATGGTACTTCATGCATGAATAACCGATAACTCAAATTGTTGACTGCTTCAAATTTGCAAAAAAACCATTGAAAACCATGATTTGTATGTATTTAGTAAGATATTGCATCCGACTCTTGATATTGCGGTATTTTGGTTTATTATTTTCAATAATGAACCATTGGAATCGAGCATGAAAAAAAAATTCTAACCCCCCTCAAATTTTGATGGTTTACGTTTCAAGGTATGTGGAATCCGAAAATGCAATAAAAAAATTTCTTTCTGTCCGCCGTACGCCGTACTGGCCACTTTTCTCAGTTACCATGAAACAAAATTGGTGACATTCGGGTTATAGGTTCCGTTCGGGGTCCAGTTGGTCCTCGAAACTCGGCGTTACTGTCAGTCTCTTCTGTACTAAGGGGTTCAAAATAGGGGTTGAAATTTTCAGAACGCTGTTGCTCAAAAACTTTCGATAGAAGGGTATGGTTTTTTTACGTTATTAAATTTGTCTTGAGCTAAACAATTTTTTGATACCACCCGGAGCATTTTACGTCCGTCGTTCGTGAGCACCAAAAAAATTCGTCAACACGATCGTGAATCAAACGGTATAAATCCGGCCTGGATATCATCACTAGGGAGCACCTGATTATAATCAAGGATGCCTGTATGAAGTCGAGTTGGTTGTTGTGCGATATTATTTCATTTGATAAGTGATGGACTATTGGATTTTGTTGGTAGGTACTTGTGAAACTTGAACAACCGTTGAAGTATTACTGATGGGTAAATTATTACACAGTGGTAAAGTATTGCACAACGGCAAATAATTACACAACGGTAAATTATTACATAACGGTTCATCTAACAAGAAGCGGCTGGATTTTGTTGACTGGTACTTTTGCAACTTGACCAACCGTTGAAGTATTATTGACGGGCAAGTTATTACACACCGGTTCATTATACTTGACCACGAAGGTAGGCACTGACCACAGAAAACAGTGATCTACGCAGAAGGGGCATCTATTTCACTCCACATCAACAATTTTCCTTCAGAACTTCATTATTTGCGTTTCTTTTTGCCATTTTAGTTACTGTTTGTCATCGACAGAATTATTTTAGCAACATTTAACTCGTGATTCATGTAGGTACCTAGTAACGAGTCCGGGGTTAGGTACTAACCTACGGAGGGTCTGCGATCTACATAATATGTATAGACTAGTACATAATACATAGACGGGTTATCTATACAGAGAGCTGTGATCTGTAACAGAAGGGTATTCTGTACAAAATAATAAACCGTTGTGCAGGGATTTGCAGCGTTTTTTCGGGTGGAATCACGTGGTGAAGTCAACTTTCGATTCAAGATCATCCTACCAATTTAATGGAGATCCCACCAATAGACCACCAATAGACGATTTAATGGAGATTTATAGCCGGAGATGCTGCAACCTAATCTGTCGATACTGTCACTGAACTTTATTCTAATCCTTTCCTTATTTCCCGAGCGCTACAGCTTTAAGTTTTTGAAGAAGATAAATTAATTTTATTAATTTTATTTCAACTCCGCCATAGCCGGTCCCAAGCCCGGTTTCGAAAGATAGGAGGGTAAGTACCAGAGAAATTATTTGGGGTGGGTGGGGGGTGGAGGGTGGACTACTGTGTGTTGGTGTCCAAAAATGCTACTACTAATGAAAAAAACCATCCATTCATCACTTGGAACGAAAAATTGACAGGACCACGTGATTCCGCTCGAGAAAACACCCCGACATCCTGTATCACACGTAATAATCGTATATACATCCAAAGAACATGGTTTTCAATGTTTTTTTCATATCGCTTGGAAGAAGTTTTGAGTGACGGGTTATTCATCCGAATGTTCAATGGAAAATGGGGATTCCTATTTACAAAATCAAAATTTCACCTTTTTGAACATTTGATATTTTAGGCGCATTAACTTGGTGGGAGGATAGTAAATTTAAAAAAATTAACAACACCATGCTATGTATTCAGCGTGAAAAAATACTCCGAAAATCATTTATTGCATGTAGAAACTGAATAGCTCCACAAAACTAGAGCGCACATTTTGAGTGTTTTTGCTCCAAAATTCGTATGACGGGTCATTTTTTTCGTTAAATTTCACGCAGAACCCGGTTCTGGAATAAAAAACGCTGCAAAGTCCTTGTCACATGGGGTTTATTATTCTACAGAAATGTTGGCTGTACATTTATTGTTTGTTTCATGTGAAATAATTGAAATAGCTATTTCTGATGGTTTCCACCAATTTTGGCCCCCAAAACACAAACTAGGTAGGTACGATCTTTTTTTTTTCAAATTAACTTTGATCATTGGTAGTGCCATTTAATCGTCTTGATCCACGTGTTGACACTTTTTCTAGTGTTATTCTACAAACTGATGGTGATTTCAGACGATTTCGCAGGTTTTTGACTCATACAAAATCAATTTTGGGAGCTGAACATCTGGTACAACCTCAATTTTCCACTCCTTGGCCAAAATCGACCTCATATTCGATCTTCTCGTCCCCAAAAACATGGAAAACGATACCTCAAAAGCTCATGTTACCAACATGTTGCTAAAACGCAAAAAGTACCTATTTTTACACACATTTTCACTCACAACACCCCTGGGAATATTCCGATCGGGCTGAAAAGTTTCGGGACACAACTAGGGCCCAAATGGAGCATGTGTGCGAAAGAACGACTTTTTTAGACCGTAAATGAAGCCTGTACACGTGATACGGCGGACGGCGTACGGCGGACGGCGGACGGACATTGCATTTTTTGAATCTACGCACCTTGAAACGGAAAAGAAAAAAGTTTGAGGGGGGGTTATAAAAATGTTTTGCTGAGCAATTACATAGGTGTAGTTTATTCAGAGAATAATAAACCAAAATGGGGTCCAATTTGAAAAAACAGAGGTGGCAGGATTTCAACTTTTTCAACATTTTAATAGAATTTCTATTCTGGATTTGAAATTTTTTTTTCTAACTCGCTTTTCAAGGAAAACATAGGGGGATGGGGGTCGTCTCGTGGGACACCCTGCAGTACAATTATTCTGCGGACTTCTGTACTACAGAAGACGTGTAACGCGTGCGGACACATAGAAGAGTAGACAGACAGGGAATCGAATTCGTCCACAAGGCCTAAAACGAATAACTGGAATTTTCTTTTTTGGAGACAAAAATTTCTTCCTACTAAAAGTTACCGCTTACGCTACCATGGTACAAGCGGATCCAATACTCCGACATGTTACTGTGCATAATAAATGAAAAGGAGACGGAATCCAGATTGAAAATTTTTGAAAATTTAGTTGCGACTAAGTGAACACAGATTTCACATACAACAAAACGTGTTGGAATTATTTATGCAGAATTTAAGAAATGCTAATAAGTTTTTTAAATTAGAAAATTTTAAAATACATAGCTTGAGCTGTCATTTTTCGATTTCCTTTGTGATTTGGAAAGAGAGGGGTGAGATATTTATATTGGGTTGCGTTTTGCCCGTTTTCCATTCCTTGAATGATATTTTGGCGTTACCTAACGGTCAAAATAAGGCTTTTTTTGGCCAAGTTTCTCAGACTTAGCAACATCCCTTCACCCTTATTGAGATTTTGTTCTTAAAATTGTAAAAAAAAATTTCCCTTTTTCATCCCATGTAAATTATGATTACCTATCCTAACTGACGTTACAATAGGTACATACGTTCCCCCGGTTCATCATGCATCATATTCGACAGCAATGGGGAATGCTGCCAACAACCCAACATAGAAACGTCAAGCGTTTGTGGCAACCTTCAAAAACCTTTGCCGAGACCTGCCCTTGGTTTGATTTTGAGGACGTGTTTTTAAAAAAAATCTATTTATAGGTAAATTTGCGGTTCCATCCATCCAGCCCTTGCGGTTCTGTAAATGGTAAATGATGCACTAGCGCTCTAAGCGGGATTTGAGTTGAACATACTCGGCAATTTACCTGTAGCGGGAACTCAGAAATTCTAGTCGTTCACACTCGTTTTCTGCCTGGACTATCCGACATAAACACCTCACTATAATATGGTCAATATGTGTTAATTTCCGTAATTAACAGAATTTGGTCAAAAAAGGAGATTTCTTTTTTGTACACCACAAAAATGGCCCACTGTTTGAAATGAGTATTTTGTATACTTGACCTGATTTTTGGTTTGTTATCTTCAATAATGAACCTTTGAGAGTTCAGCATGAAAAAATGTTTGTTTAACCCCCTCAAAATTTGGTTTCCGTTATTTTGCATAACCAGTTGGTTGTTCCGAGATATTATTTCATTTGAAGATTGGTTAGTTTGGATTTTGTTGATAGATAATTTTTAACTTGAACAAACGTTATCCTTCATGGAAAACAACAAATAATCAATGATAGAATTGTTGAATCCACCGGATATTTATGCAACTAAAGTACCACTTAGTTCATTGTAATGTACGTATGAGAATAAACCTATTTTGAATTTGAATTTGGATTTGTAACTGCCATTACCTGGCCGGCTCCGTAGTCGATTTTGTGCTTTCTCGTGGAAGGGGGGGGGGGACACGAGGGTAGGTAAACAACGATCTTAGTGGTAATCTATACTGGTAAATAATAAACTGTTGTGTAATAATTTGCAGCATTAATTTTCTCAATGAAAATAAGTGGGAATGGTCGAAAATGTCAAAATTAAGCTGTGCGAAAAATTTAGGAAATTTACGCTGATTCAAACAAGACTGGCTGCCGAGGACTCGCCCTTACTTGGCCTACCGAGTAGGAATCTCACATTTCCAAGAAGGTATTGCGAAGTTGCGTGTTTTCGTTGACCTCAAAAAAACTGAAACTATCCGCGTTCACTATTATCGCACAATGTTTCATTTGAGAGAGAAAACCCCTGATGTTGGCGGTCGAGTTTGGCCACTCTATGAATGGACAATGGGAGGTCAGAGTCAGCAAACGCCGCCGTTCCACCTCCTGTGCGGCTCAGAGTCGTGAAATCCTATTCGTAATTGTCAAACCTTTTTCTCGTGTTTATAATAGGAAACTCGATCCGCAAGTGCCAGAATAAAAGACTAAGTTCTTGAGTCAGGCGACAGGTTCGGGTGATGATACAGCTACAGGTACCGTCTACCGCTCCAGTGGAATTCAGGGAGTACAGTGTCATCTGAACTGTTGAATGTTGCTTCAACATCACTAACGTCACGTGAAAAGACGTACAGTCAGATTGGCGAGGAATCTACACGTACATGAACAAACTGGCCCTTACGAAAAATGTTCACTCACTGCTATGGCAGATAATTTATATTGATAACCGCTCAAAACCGTTGGTGCCAATATTTGATTCACAAGCAAAATTATCAATTTATTTTTGCTTTGATTCAACAACCTTCCGATCCCAAACGATCACGATAAACCTCGGTTTGAGCTCAAATACATTTATATCTAAGACCCATTCCACACATACACACAAAGAACTGAAAACGACGGACAGGAAAATCGATAACCATGACAATTTATGGTTATTGTACCATAAATTGTCCTGTTGTAACCTGTTGTCTACAGGAGAAACATTTTGGTTTACTATTTTCAATAATGAACCTTTGGAATCGAGCATGAAAAAAAGGTTTAACCCCCCCGCCCCCTCATAATTTGATGGTTTCCGTTTCAAGGTATGTAGAATCCGAAAATGCAATAAAAAAATTCTGTCCGTCCGCCGTACACCGTACTTCGCACTATTCTTAGTTACCATGAACCAAAATTGACGAAGTTCGGTTTATACGTCCCAACATGGGGGCTAGTTGGTCCTCGAAGCTCGACGTTACTGTCAGTCATCCCTAAGGGGTTCAAAATAGGGGTTGAAATCTCCAGGACGCCGTTATCTCGAATTTTTTTACGGTTTTAAATAGTTCTCGAACTTGGGAGTTTTTTAAGAACACCCGGAGCATTGTACGTCCAGGCGTTCGTTCACAGAAGTTTGCACCGATAGGCTTTTTCAACAGCAAGGTTAATGACATTGTATACATTCAGCCCAAATATCATCACTAGGGACGCGGTACCAATGGGAAATTGGCCCGAGATAATCATTGCTAGGGAGCATCTGATTATATTCACGGAGTATGAAGTCGAATTGGTTGTTCTGTGATATTATTTCATTTGAAAACGCTGCAAATCCCTGCACAATGGTTTATTATTTTGTACAGAATACACTTCTGTTACAGATCACAGCTCTCTGTATAGCTAACTCGTCTATATAATATAATATGTACTACTATTATATTATGTGGATCGCAGATCCTCCGTAGGTTAGTACCTAACCCCGTACTCGTTACTAGGCACCTACCTAAATCACGAGTTAAATGTTGCTAAAATAATACTGTCGGATGACAAACAGTAACTAAAACGGCAAAAAGAAACGCAAATAATGAAGTTCTGAAGGAAAATTGTTGATGTGGTGTGAAATAGATGCCCCTTCTGCGTAGATCGCTGTTTTCTGTGGTCAATACCTATAATGAACCGTTGTGTAATAAATTGCCCATCAATAATACTTACTTCAACGGTTGTTCAAGTTGCAAAAGTACCGATAAAAAAAATCCAGCCCCTTCTTGGTAGATGAACCGTTGTGTAATAATTTACCGTTGTGTAATAATTTGCCGTTATGCAATAATTTACCGTTGTGTAATAATTTGCCGTTGTGTAATAATTTACCATTGTGTAATAATGTACCCATCAATCAACGTTTGTTCAAGTTTCACAAGTACCTACCAACAAAATCCAATAGTCCATCCACTTATCAAATGAAATAATATCGCAGAACAACCAACTCGACTTCATACAGCCATCCTTGATTATAATCAGGCGCTCCCTAGTGATGATATCTGTGCCGGATTTATACCGTTTGATTCACGATCGTGTTGACGAAGCTTTTTGGTGCACACGAACGGCTGGACGTAAAATGCTCCGGGTGGTCTCAAAAAATTGTTCAGCTCAAGACAAATTTAATAACGTAAAAAACCATACCCTTCCATCGAAAGTTTTTGAGCTACGGCGTTCTGAAAATTTCAACCCCTATGTTGAACCCCTTAGAGATGACTGACAGTAACGCCGAGCTTCGAGGACCAACTAGACCCCAAACGGAGCCTATAACCCGAATTTCATCAATTTTGTTTCATGGTAACTGAGAAAAGTGGCCAGTACGGCGTACGGCGGACAGACGGAAATTTTTTTTAATTGCATTTTCGGATTCTACATACCTTGAAACGTAAACCATCAAATTTTGAGGGGGGTTAGAATTTTTTTTTCATGCTCGATTCCAATGCTTCATTATTGAAAATAATAAACCAAAATGATATGGCTCTTTTGGAGTTTGTTCGTAGGTATAAGTGAAACTTGAACAAATGTTGAAGTATTATTGATGGGTAAATTATTAGAAAACGGTAAATTGTTACTCAAAGGTAAATTGTTACACAACGGTTTATTACTTGCCTTACGCTTCGTGAATAACTGCAAAATAATTAATGACTGAATTACTGAATCCAGCGCATTTGTAGGAAACATCACTTCCCGGGCCGGCTCCAGTATTCGATTTAGAGCTTTCCTGGGGAGAGCTCGAGGGTACTGACCACAGAAAACAGTGATCTACGCAGAAGGGCCATGTATACTGGTAAATAATAAACCTTTGTGTAATAATTTGCAGCGTTTATGTTCGAGAAAAAATTGAATGTTTTTTGATTTGATTGGAATAACAGTATTTGACTAATTATAATATAGTCAAATTATTTTTTTACATCTTATAAATCAACTTATAAATCAGTGATGGCCGGACCGTAAGATTTCAGGTTCAATATATCTGAAATTGTGCAGTATTCTATGGATGCATAGATGTGTAATGTGGTGTACTACAAGTGAATAATAAAAGAAAGGTCCAAATTTCATTTAAAATATCAGATGCTCCAAACGCCGTCAGCCCGTATTTCATATCTCACTGACTTTTCGTCTACTCTGAAACCCTCTTATCTCCAAGGGCGGCTATTCATTACGAGCGTCATCCACAGACGCTAGATAATTTTATCGACAACCGATAGCGGGGTGTCAATACTGCGCTGACAGGGGCGTGAGAACTGAATGCAACGCTGGGTAAGATCCGGCCATCACCTTCCCCATTAATTTTCGACTGGGCCTTGGCAAAGCCAACAGATGGTCAACGGACCACAGATAACCCCGTACCTCCTCCTACTCCCGCGCTAGATTTAGCTTGGAGAGCATTTTGGAAAGTATGCATTTCTTCGGTTTGAATATTCACCCGTACAAAAACAATTTTCTATCGGCTGTCGAGTATCTAAACTGCTGTTATTTCTGTTATGCTGGTATATTGTAAAATAACTGCAGTTTGCCGTAGATCGTGACATCTTGGTAGGGTGGTCACAAAAAGTCAACTTTCGAAATTCAATCGTGGCAACCCCCTAAAAGGTGCCATTTGACTAAAAAATGAGATTCCCAAAGTTTTAGGTCCATCGGATCGCATCGAGGTTGAAGTTTAGAAAAACTCACTTTTTTTCATAAAAATATTATTTCTTTCCTCATAACATAGTAACCATTTGTCCTAGAGACTTGAAATTGGTCTTATTTTATTTGAAATGTTATCTTCTTCAACTTTTACTCCAATAATTTTTTCGCTAGATCCTATAGATTTTATGTTATTCAGCTTTTCCCATCTCAAAACGTGGTCCGTTTCAGCAAAAATGTGCCTTTTTACGCATAACCCTAAAAACCACACTCCAGTCAATGAAATCGACTTCTAGGAAATTTGATACTTCTTTATCACTCTGGTATATTGAAAATTGATACATTTGAATCTAATTATATAATATATGGAGGGGGTAGGGGGGAGATGGGTGGGTGGTGGGTGCTATGAAATGCACAAAAAACAATAAAAATTATGTAAAAAGTGTTTTAATAATACAAATTGAAAGTTTTTTGTATAGAAAATAATAGCCTGGAACTTATTTTACAACACAATATATCTATTCCAACACCACTGAATTTAGAACTACATTAATGGCTTAGATAGTGAGGCTTTATCGACATGAGGGTAAATTTTCCTACATTCTGACACAACTTGTAATAAAAATTGGCGCTGTTCTTCGTCTTTTGTCAAGCAAGAGTTGAAGTCTTGTATCAATTTCACTCCTCTTTCAGCAGTGTCGTTGACTACCCTTAAACCGTTCACTATATTTTTAGGATGCAAATGTAAGGATTTTTGTTCCATAAGCGTGTATCGGTGTTTAAAAAATCTGTATCTATGGAAAACCGCTTGAAAAAATTCAAGGTTTGAGAGGTGACAAAAAAATCAAGTTGCTTGTCCAAAATTTGCTCTACATGTGCAAAATCTAAAATCGCTTTTCTATCCCTACCATCAATTTCACTATCGGGTTCACCTAGGGAAAATAATTTCATGGCCATACTTTTTTTAATGTTGTCGTCTAAAGTGTGGTCGAAAAACGAGAACGCTATTTTCTCTGAGCTGAGACCTACCACAGATGGTTTACAATTTTTGACAAAGCCTTATCTGCTATTTCTGTGTCAATTTTCCTATACTCTACTAATGCTTTCAACATTTCCAGATCTTGTTTAGGGGCCAAAGCAGGTTTGGGGGCATTGAACCATGCCTTGGCGTAAATATTTATTATAAAAACACAAATTTCTTCTATTCCTTTCATTTCTTTTTGAGTTGATAACAATTGATCTCTAAAAAGATAAATTTTGAGGCAGTAAATTGCTTTGGCCATCCACCTGGCGTGATGAATTGCACCAGGTGCTTTAAAAGAAAAGTTTTGGGGAGGAAGCCCTATAAACACTAAACAAAGTTGAAGAAACTCTTTGTAATCCTCTCTGGGCTGCAGGGTTTCCAAATGTTCCATTAAAAAAAGTGAAACTTGATTAATGTTACTAATTTTGCATCTAATACTCGTATTATCATCATGTAGACTAGTTTTGTATTTAGTTTGGTTTAGGCCACCCAACTTGAAATTTGTTGAAAACGCTAGGTTCAGGACCAGTGGTCGAGCCTATCTTGCTATCAAACACGGCTTTCAAAATAATTTCCAAAATATGATGACGGCATGCTAAGTACAAAAGTTATTTTTGCAATAATTGCTCCAACAAAACACAAGCCCCTTGGTAAAGCCTTGGTAAAGCACATTGCTTGCATTTTGTCTGCTGCACCCCATTCTTGAATGGCTTCAAATACCGCCTGGGCTTGCAAGAGTCCAGTACTATTTTCGAGTTGAGGAACTCCGATCAACTGTTCCTCATCTCCACAACTAATCAAGATCGCTACTCTTTCTACGTTTTCATTTTTCAAGATATCTGGTAGCAATTTCCCGTCCCAGTGCACTACGGCACTTTCTAATTCTGAATTATAAAAGACAGATTCAAAAATAATTCAGAATTAGAAAGTGCCGTAGTGCACTGGGACGGGAAATTGCTACCAGATATCTTATCTCAACTTATAAGAGACAGATTCAAAGTTGAGCCCTCTTCGTTCTAAATTGTTGTCGCCGTAGTCGAACTACACTTCTGCTCGCGGTTAATTGTTGTACCTACGTCATGGCCTAGTGCCTCAGCTGTAGCTAATATTATCCTTTACAGCATCTCTATCAGAAATTCTGCACCTATCTAATAATAAAGACAATTTTCACAGTAATAGTGATGATTCACAGTAATAGAGATAACAGATAACAGCGAATACAAAGCTAAAGGTCACACTTCCTTACCTTTCACCGGTCTAAATACCCTTCATTACCTAGATCCCCCCCCCCTTATTACAGCCTCAACCTTTACATTTATACCTGAAACATACTCATTTTCAATAAACCAGAGTGATAAAGAAGTGTCAAATCGCCCGGAGGTCGATTTCATTGACTGGAGTGTGGTTTTTAGGGGTATGCGTAAAAAGGCACATTTGCTGAAACGGACCACGTTTTGAGATGGGAAAAGCTGAATAACATAAAATCTACAGGATGTAGCGAAAAAATTATGGAAGTAAAAGTTGAAGAAGATAACATTTTAAATAAAATGAGACCAATTTCAAGTCTCTAGGACGAATGGTTACTATGTTATGAGGAAAAAAAAGAGTATTTTTATGAAACAAAGTGAGTTTTTCTGATCTTCAACCTCAATGCGGCACGGGTTAACGTTATCCGATCGACCTAAAACTTTGCGAATCTCATTTTCTAGTCAAATGGCACCTTTTAGGGGGTTGCCAGAAGTTATTTTCTCAAAAAAAATTTTGCCTATTGCCTTGTGACCACCCGGACATCCTCAATCGGATTTGAGTTAATTTTCTGTGGGAAACAACTGAAGACCCCCAAACGTACATCCAACCAAACGTACATCAATGAATAGCGTTATTTCGTATTTTGATGAGTATTTCCAGGGTACTCTGGGTACAAAACTGTGACCAAGCCCAGGTGATGCGGTGGCTGGGATCAGAAAGGCGGATGAGGTTGTCCGTTCGAATCCCAGCGGCCCGTCCCTACCCACGATGGTGAGGCAGAGAATTGAACAGAATTGAGCGAAAATTACTACAGTGAGCGAACAATTTTCTGTCTATGCACAGAAAATATAGAATTTTTACTAGAGAATTTCTCTTTCCGTGACAGCATGCGATTTTTTGGTTTATTATACTGTGAATCGCACAGCAAAATTTACACCCCCTCAAAAATTTTTCTTTTACGTTTCAAGGTGCGTAGATTCAGAAAATGCAATGACCGTCCGCCGTATCACGTGTACAGGCTTCATTTTCGGCCTAAAAAAACGTTCTTTCGCACACATGCTCCATTTGGGCCCTAGTTGTGTCCCGAAACTTTGCAGCAACATCGGAACATACCCAGGGGTGTTATGAGTGAAAATGGGTATAAAAATAGGTGCTTTCTGTGTTTTGGTAACATGTTAGTAATATGCTTTTGAGGTAGGTATCGTGTTCCATGTTCTTGGGACGAGAAGACCGAATATGAAGTCGATTTTGACCAAAGAGTGGAAAATCGAGGTTCTAACGAAGGTTCAGCCTTAAATTTACGTTACATTTTGCTCTAAAATCGTCCTTTCTCCGCACACAGTTTGGGTCCCCATTTGGGAACACATTTGGGTCCTAGTTGTTGTACATCCTAGGGGTTGTGCAATGGATGTAAAAATAGGAGTTTTCAAGGGACGTTTGAGGTTTTAGTTAACATGAGCTTGTGAGGTATCGTTTTCCATGTTTTGTAGGGCGAGAATACCGAATATTAAGTTGATTTTGACCGAAGAGTGAAGAATTGAGGTTGTAACGAAGATTAAGCAACCGAAATTAATTTTTTATCAGTCAAAAACATGGAAAAATGTCTGAAATCACCATGCATTTGTATAACAACACTAGAAGTAGTATCAACAGGTGAATTAAGCAATTAAATGGTACTATCAATGATCAAAGATAATTTTTTTTTTAAAGCCGAGCCTAATTTGTGTTTTGGGGTCTAAAATTGGTGGAAACCATCAAAAATAGCCATTTCATTCAATAACTGCACATGAAAGAAACAATAAATGAATAGCCAACATTTCTGTACGTATTTCCAGTAGAATACTCCAGTAGAATAAACCCATGTGACAAGAACTTTGCAGCGTTTCTTTGTAAGCCGACGTAGGTTTGGCTACGTTCAACTTTTTGAAAATCCCGCTGTGAACACCCCACACCCCCTTGTTTTACTGTGAACTACTATCGACACTGCCCCACTGTGTCGAGACAGGAAAGGAATTTCAGTCAGAAACATTAAAACTGAATAATATTGGATCGAACAGCCGTCCGAAACATCGAATAAATCATAATCCGTTTTTCTGGAGCTCGCCTGTCCACCGTTTCAGAAAGACGAACAATGCCCCACATAATTAGCGTCCCTCGCTGATACCAGAGTCCCCTACTTGTCATTACGTCCTCCCTATCCCCAGAAATAACTCCCATCCATTTTTGCGAAATCCCCGTCCAATTAGATCTCCTATATTTAGTAGTACGAACTCCGTTATGAAAAACGAAGCGTCCCCCAGTCATCGTAATTACTGATAAAACGAACTAATCAACTCCGCGGAACGCTGCACCGGTTATTTCCCGATAATCAGTCAATATTCGGCGGAACAGCTCTCTGCATGTGAGGTCCCCAAGATACGGTTTGACGTCGGGCCGGAATTTCAAAAACAGACCTAGCAGAATGGGCGGAACGGATTACCAACCCTCACAGTATAATGAGGCAGGCATTTTCTATGACGCGAAATCAAGTTGATTTGGAATTCATTGGGGGACCGGAATTTTCGGAAACCAAATGAATTCGTTCGCCTGTTTTATTCCAGTTCGTAGGGAAGGGGATTCTGATTGTGCGGCATGTAATGCAAATGAACGCGTATACATCAAGCAATCTGGCGATGATTCAATCAACGGATGTCCGCGTGTGACTTGAATAACCAAAAAATGCGGGAGGCAGCGTCGTAATATTCCGACTGACGTTCTGTCGAGATCAACTTGTTTCGGTTTTGCACTGGCGGAAGGGAGAATCACTGTGGTGGACGAGAGCGGGTTAAAGTTAATTCAATCATCTGCTAGTATATTTTATACCAGTCACACTGTGAGGAGGATGAACGAGGAAAAAAAGCTACGCCACGAGGCAGTATTATAGTTATCAAAGCATTAATACACTGCTGCACAATCACCTTCGAAAAAACACTGTCTTTCATCTGCGGATCGCGGGCTAAAGAACATTTTTTTAAAAATATTTCTGTTATTTTCGGAAAATAGACATTCAAAGGAAGAGTTTAAGACCTTTTTCAACTGAATACAAACCACCAATCAAAATTGGCCAAAGAACACTTTTCGTGAAAGTGATTGATTTTGCTCATCCAAAGAAAACGCAATACGAATTAGGTATTTTTTGGCTGGAGATGGCCATCTCGAAGGATATGAATCCAATCGAGCATGCCTAGGATATTACGTCAAAAAGTACGAGAGAGAGAGAGAGAGAGAGAGAGGACCAGAAAAATATTGCCGAACTTCGCTAGCAAGTCTTTTTTTCGTAATTCGATTAATGAATTTGGCAGGTAGGTACGTACTCATTTTAACAAAGTTTTCAATTGAATTGAATATTATTTATCCAAATTTTGCGCTAGGCGTTAACGTATTTGAAGAATGGGAGGCAATAACCCAAGAAGAAATTGTGTCAGTAACCCAGACAATATCAAGACGCATCCCGGTTTCAGGGGCTGCAACACTCGTTATTGATTTACCTGTAAAACGTTTTTGTTCATATACTTTTTTTTTTAGTTTTAATTCAAGACCAAAACGCCCCTACCAACCGTGCCTCACTGTTATCATCACCCGAAATTCCCATAAAAACATCGATTAGAACAAAACAGTTGGGGCCTTGATTTTGTGGTCAATTTCTTGAGAAACACACGTTTCCTAGTGAACTTTTGGCATTAAAACGTAAACGGACGGTTAAAATTTTCTATAAGTACGTATGTCTGGAAATAATGTACATCAGAATATTGGCTTGAGGCCAATCAGTCGAGACATTCGTCAAAAATGTGGTATGTCAATATGACGTACTATGTCAATAGCCACCAGTGACAATCGCTACCACCCAAAAATGTTTTACAATCGCTACAAGGCTGTGAATTCCTGCAGTAATATAATAATATATTAACGTTATTGTTTATATATATTTACTTTTTTTTCATGGTCGATTCCGAAGGTTCATCATTGAAAGTAATAAACCTGTGGAATCGACCATGAAAAAATTAAATTTTAAACCCCCCCCCCCCCCCCCCCCCAAATATGATGGTTTATATTTCAAGGGACGTAGAATGCGAATAGCGAATAAAAAAATTTCCGTCCGTCCGCCTTCCACGACCTTTTCCTTAGTTCCCATGAACCAAAATTCACGAAATTTAGTATATGCGTCCCGTTTAGGCTCTAGATGGTCCTCGAAGCTCGGCGTTACTGTCACTCAACTCTAAGGGGTGAAAAAAATAGGGGTTGAAATGTCCAGAGTATCCCTATCTCGGAAAACTGCATTTTGAGGTGTGGGTTTTCTCGCATTTTTAAATAATTGTTCGATTTTTTTCTTCTGAATTTTTGATACCATCCTGAGCATTCAACGATGTTGCCATAAAATTTGCCGTAAAGAGCATTGTGTATACAGGCATCAAGCTGTGTTGAGAGCGCACATCACTGATCTCCTGCCAGCTGGACGATATAGCGCAGTGGTCTAACTGACGAATTGAAACGGTAAAGTTCCCGAGATCGAAACCCTACCGGGACTGAATATTTTTTCACTCCACATCAAAAATTTCCCTTTAGAACTTCATTATTTGTGTTTCTTTTTGCCATTTTAGCTACTGTTTGTCATCGACAGAATTATTTTATCAACATTTAACACGTGATTTAGATAGGTACCTATCAACGAGTTCTTGGTTAGGTACTAAGCTAAGTAGGGTCTGCGATCCACATAATATGTATAGAATAGTACATAATATATTATATAGAAGGGTTATCACTATACAGAGAGCTGTGATCTGTAACAGAGGGTGTTCTATACAAAATAATAAACCGTTGTGTAGAGATTTGCAGCTTTTTTGTTGTTGTCCGAATAGACAAGACTATATTTATATTATACTGGTCCAGTAAAAAAATATCAGTGGGGTGATCAAGTGGTGTGTAGCTTTAGTTTTGAATGGACCTGACTGGTAGCAGTTTATTGTCACTAGTGGCCATTTACAGGACGCAAAATCAACCCGTTTTTCGCTACCTGGGGACCTTAGAAGAAGGAGGATGATTGGAGTGTGTCGTTTTCGGTGATGTCGGAATTTCTTAGTAGCTACCTGTTCCAAAGGTCGTTAGAATTTCATCTTGAAAGTATTGTGCGACAAAGATGAGCCCGCAATAGGACAAGGGCGGATGGAGGGGGGTGGATAAACGCTGCGTTTAAAGCGATAAACGAGTTATTCTGTATAGAAACGCTGCAAATTACTGTCGAATAACCCATTGGTTTATTATTTTCAATAACGACCCTTTGGATCGAGCACGAAAAAAGGGTTAAACCCCCCTCAAAATTTTATGGTTTCCGTTTCAAGGTATGTAGAATCCTTAAAAATTCTGAAGGAATAAAAAACGCTGCAAATCCCTGCACAACGGTTTATTATTTTGTACAGAATACCCTTCTCTTACAGATCACAGTTCTCCGTATAGATAACCCATTATATTAACTAATATGCACTATTCCATACATATTATGTAGATCGCAGACCCTCCGTAGGTTAGTACCTAACCCCGTACTCGTTACTAGGTGCCTACCTAAATCACGAGTTAAATGCTGCTAAAATAATTCTGTCGATGACAAACAGTAACTAAAATGGCAAAAAGGAACGCAAATAATGAAGTTGTGAAGGGAAATTGTTGATGTGGAGTGACCACCAACAAACTCCAGCCCCTTCTATGTAGGTGGTATAATGAACCATTGTGTAATAATTTACCGCTGTGTAATAATTTACCGTTGTGTAATCATTTACCATTGTGTAATAATTTACCCGTCAATAATACTTCAACATTTATTCAAGTTTCACAAGTACCTACCAACGAAATTCAATAGTCCATCACTTACCAAATGAAATAATATCACAGAACAACCAACTCGACTTCATACTCAGTGAATATAATCAGGCAAAGCAATGGCCCCTAGCAATGATTTTATCTCGGGCCAATTCCCGATTGTTAGCGCGTCCCTGGTGATGACATTTGGGCTGAATGTATACAATTCATTCACCCTGCTGTTGAAATACTAGTTACTAGGTACCTACATAAATCACGAGTTGAATGTTGCTAAAATAATTCTGTCGATGACAAAAAGTACCTAAAATGGCAAAAAGAAACGCAAATAATGAAGTTCTGAAGGGAAATTGTTGATGTGGAGTGAAATAGATGCCCCTTCTGCGTAGATCACTGTTTTCTGTGGTCAATACCTACCCTCGTGGTCAAGTATAACGAACCGTTGTGTAATAACTTGCCCATCAATAATACTTCAACGGTTTGTCAAGTTGTAAAAGTACCAGTCAACAAAATCCAGCCCCTTCTTGATAGATGAACCGTTATGTAATAATTTACCGTTGTGTAATAATTTGCCGTTGTGCAATAATTTACCATTGTGTAAAAATTTACCCATCAATAATACTTCAACGTTTGTTCAAGTTTCACAAGTACCTACCAACAAAATCCAATAGTCCATCACTTATCAAATGAAATAATATCGCAGAACAACCAACTCGACTTCATACAGCCAACCTTGATTAGAATCAGGTGCTCCCTAGTGATGATATCCGGGCCGGATTTATACAGTTTGATTCACGATCGTTTTGACGAAGCTTTTTGGCGCACACGAACGGCTGGACGTACGATGCTCCGGGTGGTCTCAAAAAATTGTTTAGCTCAAGACAACTTTAATAACGTAAAAAAAACCATACCCTTCTATCGAAAGTTTCCGAGCTACGGCGTTCTGAAAATTTCAACCCCTATTTTGAACCCCTTAGAGATGACTGACTTTAGTAACGCCGAGCTTCGAGGACAAACTAGACCCCGAACGGAACCTATAACCCGAATTTCATCAATTTTTTTTTCATGGTAACTAAGAAAAGTGGCCAGTACGGCGTACGGCGTAGGGCGGACAGACAGAAATATTTTTATTGCATTTTCGGATTCTACATACCTTGAAACGTAAACCATCAACTGTGGGGGGGGTAAGATTTTTTTTTGTTTTTCTATGCTTGATTCCAATGGTTCATTATTGAAAATAATAAACCAAAATTCTGTCCGTCCGCCGTACGCCGTACTTTGTACTTTCCTTATTTACCATGAACGAAAATTAATGAAATTACATTTGTAGGTCCCGTTTGGGGTCTACTTGGTCCGCGAAGCTCGGTGTTACTGTCGGTCTTCTCTAAGAGGTGAAAAATAGGGGTTGCAATTTTCTGAACGCCGAAGCTCGAAAACTTTCAATTGAAGAGGGTTTTTTTAAACGTTTTTAACTTAATCTCGAACTTGAGAATGTTTTGAGATTAACCGGAGCATTGTACGTCCAGCCATTTGTTTGCACCGAAAAGCTTCGTCAACATGATCGTGAATGAAACGGTATAAATCCGGCCCAGATATCAATGTTAGGGAACAGCTGATTATAATCAAGGATGGCTGCAAGAAATCGAGTTGGTTGCTCGAGATATTATTTCATTTGATGAACGATTATTGGATTCTGTTGATATACATTTTTAATTTGAACAAATGTTATGCTTCATGAATAACAAAAAATAATTAGTGTTAGAATTGTTGATCCCACCGCATATTTATGAAATGTGATGGCCAACTTGGCTGCAGTACTCGATTTAGGGCTTTCCTGGAGTGAGCTCGAGGGTATTGACCACAGAAAACTGTGATCTGCGCAGAAGGGGCATCTATACAGGTAAATAATATAAAGTTGTGTAATAATTTGCAGCGTTTTTTTTTTCATGTTTTTGTTTTACGTTTAGAGCGCTGTAACTTTCGATTACCTACCATAGATGTCAGAACACGTGACTTCGAATTTGTCCCGCACAGGCTGTGGCTTTTCATGATAAGAAGATAGAACTGGTTCAACACACTGGTTCCTTAGCATTTTCTTATTATATTATCTAGTCTTATTTTATTTCTAATTATACTGAAGCAATCCGAAAAACAGTAGATATCTAATTTGAACGCAAACTTCGTCTCCTCAAACTCACCGAATAGAAAGTGAGATGTCGGTCAACTATCGCCATGGGGGTTTCATAACGGGACAGAACCGAATTAAATACGAGGACGAGTTTCGCAAAAAAAAAGAAAAAAAGCGGACCGGATTTTCGCGAGCTGCCCAAACCGACGAGTCGAGTCACCAGGAAAGAGCTGCCAGCGGCCTTGCCATTTTATCGGGGACTATTTTCAAGTGGGTTCCCTTGAAAAATCAAGAAAGATTTCTTGAAAAGATAGCGCGGACTCGAGAATCAAGCAGCGTGGAAAATGTGAAGAAACGGTGAACTTGAACGGTTGAGCAGTCGACACCAAGGGTTTTATACATCGATCTAAAATTCGAGTTTTCCGTTATTTTGTTTTTGAAAATTTCGAATTACGAAAATAGGAGAGTAATAATAAATTTGGTTATATAACAGCCAATAACCCCCACGAACTCCCCACCCAAGCATTTTTGAATTTCTGATGGTCGCTGAGCCCAACCGGGACCCAACTAGGATCCTCGACATATTCCCTAATTTCAACTAATTTGGATGATTCGTTCAACCACGAACAACACACTTGTAGACTACCAACAAAATCCAAAATAACCATTCTTCTTCATATGAAATAATATCACAACAACCAACTCGATTTCATAAAGCAATACAAATTTTATAATTCCGTACGATTTTTAATTTTATACATGCCGTACGATTCACACTCATGTTTCCGAAGCTTTTTGGTTCAAACTGCAGTACCCTACTATGAAAGAACGGTTGGACGTACAAAGCTCCAATCCTAAATTTTGGAATTAATTCAAAAACCACATAACCCTTCTAATAGTTTTTCGAGCTACGGCGTTTTGAAAACGGCAACCCCTATTTTTCATCTCTTATAGAGATAAGTGACAGTAACACCGAGCTTCGCGGACCAGCTAGACCCCAAACGGGACATACAAACCGAATTTCATTCATTTTGGTTCATGGTAAATAAGGGGAGTGCCAAGTACCGGCTTGTACGGCTAGAAATGTTTAAATTCCATTTTCGGATTCTTGGAACCGCTTTCGATTTTTGAACATTTTTGGTGCCTTGAAATGCAAATCATCAACGTAGTTTGTTTTTTAATATCCGATTTTGAAGGTCCATTATTGAACATAATAAACCAAAATCAGCAGTCCAAAACCAACACGTTCACAATATTCATCTCGTTCACGAGAATGAAATTATGTTCTGGTAGTTTCACTCATATCGAACCACTGAGTTGAATACTTTTGATATTAGATACTAAAATTGCCATATATTGGTAAGACATCACATCCGGATTGCTGTGGTAGCCCTAATTATGTATATAATTGCCGAACGTCAGTGAAGCTTCCTACTTAGATCGAGCGACATTATTTTTTTTGAAAAATCAACCTCGGAGACCCACAGGTGGTAGTGTTACGGGGGGGGGGGGGGGGGGCTAAACCCCCAGTTGTTCTGTCGTACAAACAGTAGCTCTGTTCGTGCAGTCCCTCAGAGCTTGTTCAGAGCAACCCAGGCATGCGCAGTAAGGGGAGGGCAAAGATTCGCCGTTCGTGCAGACACAGGGCGAGCTCCGCGCCAAGTGGTCCGGTGTTCGTGCTGGCCACGGGGCTTGCTCCGAGCTGCCCTGAGCAAGCCCTCGCGTGCCCCACCCCGGGCCTATTCACTAAGCCAAAGAGACATCTCTTTCAGGTCCGACTCTCTCTTTTGGCAAAATATATCTCTTTCAGAGAGACAGCTAATTAGGTGTCTTTCCTCGAAAAAGAGAGTCTCTTTCTCGTTTGTTTCACAGTGATCGTGTAATATCCTCCTTCATCCGCAACCACATTGGTAATTTTGATCGTGTATTTTTTTCATTTCATACAGTTTTTCATAATAAAGTTTTTCATTTCATAAAGATTACATTTTTCATTTCAATTTTAATTAAAAATATATACATAATTATTGATTCATGAATAAAAACGTCCAAGTACGGGTTGAGGTAGGTACCTACCTACTTAAGAGTGGCCGTTCATTAGGTGTAGATATAATACAAGCATTAAGCCCCCTAATTCTACTTTTTCTGTTTATAATTGAGACTTTTTTCAATTTCATTTAAACTTTTATCCGATTCGTGAGTAAAAACGTCCAAGTATGGATTGAGGTAGGTAGGTACCCAATTACGCATTGAATAGGTATTAATAAGAAATGCGTTCACTATTAAGAAATTGAATGAGGAATTGAACACCTCGCACTTCATGGATACTATGGCATTTTCGTGTATTAGGATCCATATCTCTTTCTCAAGGTCTCTGGGGCTAATCTATTCAGTAAAATAGACGAAACCGGGAGACATTGGAAGAGACTGTCTCCCAGGGGGACTATCTCTCGCGGGAGATTTTCAAAATAGATAATCTCTTTCCACTATCTATTTTAGTGAATAGGCCCCCAGGAGACCAGAGGCACCTGAGCCCTGATCCGAACAAGCTCCAGGATCACCCTGCTCCGAGCGAGCGTGTTCAGAGCTCACCCTACACTGAGCCAGTTCGGTTCAAGAAAAAACTCAACTTGCTCGGAGCTAGTCCCGAGGGGACAGCACGAACAAAGCTAGTGTTCATGGTCGCTTCAGTTTTTCGGTTTTCTTGGGGTTTCTTCGGGTTCGGGTTGCTTGGTAGGTAGGATGTGTTCATCTACCTACTCAATAGTATACTACGGCAGTTCATCAAATTTGCGGCAAAATTGGAAAAGCTGGCAATACAGAAGGTGTTCGGCCGTGATCATTGATGAAGATTAAATCAATGATCAAAATCAAGATCAAGATCAAAATAAATATTAAAATTGGAAAAGTCAAAAAATAAATAAAGATGCAGAAACTCACCCATCGTTAACACGTACCTAAAGGAATGTAGCATATTCTTGTTGTTTACCTATAACAAGAATTAGGTAAGTGTTTGATCTTTGACAGCCTTTTAATCTAGACACCTACACCAACTATATGTATAAGGGGTATGTTTTCACTTATACAGGAAAATGTCACTCAATCATCACGACAAGCTGTCCGTTCTATAAATTAACCCCATTCAATTCTGTAGAAATACCTACGTCAATTGCCAATAACAGGGCAAGGATAAAAGGTCGAAAAAGAAGATGGGCAGTAAAAATGAAAGGTACGATCTACCTCTCCACCACTTGCAACATCATTGTTTATGTTGGTTACGGAGGATAATAACAAGTTCGTCGTCCTGCTTTTTTTTCAGAAACCCTCAAACCGAAGGCCTGCATAAATCTGGCAAATTCTCGTGACTTGGACCCGTAAATCTTGGATCCTAGCGCCGAAGGAAGCGTGAAATGCCATTTGGGCAATGGTTAGTCCAAAAAACATTTATCGACGTTTTCGGATGTGGATTTTTATTGCGGATTTCGACAAAGCTCTTCCCGTCATCCTTCGTTCTTTTCAAAGGTGGTTTTGTACTATTGAGCGTTGATAAATCTCTTGATGGTTTCACATCGGCGTGGAGATGGGACGTTCCAGAAAAAAATCTGGATTGATGGTCTTTCATTTAACTGTTCCAGTCCCATAAACCGATATGCCGATATACAGAAAATTAACTAATCATTTTATTTTCATCGTTACCATGGAAACAATAACTGGTTTCTATCCTGTAACAACTGTAACTATTCACTGAAGTTTATTATCACTAAAACGGGAGCTCCTTCTACTGATACTGGAAGAGAATACCTGAGCAATCCGTGTATTGAAATTTCAAAAAAACTCGCAGCAAATGATTACACAACGGTTTATTATTTACCTGTGTAGATGCTCCTTCTGCGTATATCACTGTTTTCTGTGGTCAATGCCTACCCTCGTGCTACACCCAGGAAATCACTAAATCGAGTACTGCAGCCAGCCGGGCAATTACAGTTTCATAAATACGCAGTGAATTAAAAAAAAATTGTACCACACTTCTTGCTGTTCATCATCCTATGTTATTCATGAAGCATAGATAACATTTGTCCAAATTACAAAAGTAGGTATCAACAAAATTCAAAATAACCATCCTTCCCCACCAAATAAAGAACTAATACCACGGCAAACCAACTCAATTTCATACCGCCTTGCGTGATTATAATCAGGTGTTCGCTAGCAATGATATATCTGGGCTGGATGAGGAGTCGGGAGGATTGCTTGGACTCAGCGCTTTTTAGCGATCACTTTCATTAGTATTCTGTCTTGACCCCAGTTGCCAACCACAAACTTAAATTCAAATCTGCCTCCGAACTTCTTTGTTTTACATTTTAGGAAAACTTTGCAGAAAACAATGCAAACAATTTTTTTCTTAAAAAAAAAAAGAACTTCGTCATGTTCGTCGAACAAGGAAAACACCACAGACTTTTCAAGTTCTTCTTTTGAGGGGAAAAAAGATTCATCAAAACGAACTACTGAAATTCATCAAAATGAACTACTGAAATCATGAAAATCTGAGTTTCAATTAGTACCTAGGCATTTCACGGACTGAATTTGTATTTAAAATTGAAAAAGGTTCAGGGGGCCTATTCACTAAAATAGATAGTGGATAGAGATTATCTATTTTGAAAATCTCCCGGGAGAGATATTCTTCCCCGCGAGACAGTCTCTTCCAATGTCTCCAGGGTTCGTCTATTTTACAGAATAGCTCCAGTGACCTTGAGAAAGAGATAGGATCCTAATGCATGAAAATCCCATAGTATCCACGAAGTGCGAGATGTTTGTGCCCCAGGGAGTTCAATTCCTTAATAATGAACGCATTTCTTGGTGATACCAATTCAATGGGTACCTACCTACCTCAATCCATACTTGGAGGTTTTTACTCATGGATAAAAGTTTAAATGAAATTTTAAAAAAGTCTCAATTATAAACAGAAAAAGTCGAATTAGGGGACCTAATGCTTGTATTATATCTACACCTAATGAACGGCGACTCTTAGGTAGGTAGGTACCTACCTCAACCCGTACTTGGACGTTTTTACTCATGAATCAATAATATGTATATATTTTTAATGAAAACTGACTTACCTTTATGAAATTAAAAAAACACGCGATCAAAATTACCGATGTGGTTGCGGATGAACGAGGATATTAACACGATTCATCACTGTCAAACAAACGAGAAATAGACTCTCTCTTTCGAGGAAAGACACCTAATTAGCTGTCTCTCTGAAAGAGATCGAAAATGCCAAGATGGCCGCCAACTCTCTCTTAGAAGTTACTGAATAACCCTGCCATTGATACTATAAAAATCTCTTCTGCCAAAAGAGAGAGTCGGATCGAAAAGAGATGTCGTTTTCGCTTAGTGAATAGGCCCCCTGATCATGACTGTATGGGTATTTAAGAATGAAAAATGACCAATTTCGGACAAATACGGGACAATATACTTAGGGGTTTTCCCCCTCTTTACTTCAGTGCGTGGTACGGACAGATTTTTTTAAATTCCATTTTCGAATTGTACGTACCTTGAAAAAGGGAACCATCAGAATTTGGGGGGGGGGGGGGGTTTAATTCTCGATTCCAAAGGTTCATATTGAAAGTAATAAACCAATAATTTAGATAATACAACTTTGGTCCTTCAAGGAACCTTATTAGGTAGGTACAGGTATCTTCGCCCTTTCAAGATACCTGTACCTACATACGTTTCCAGTTCATTCGAAGAATTCATGTTGAGGAAGCTTTCGGTTCAAACTTCAGGGCCTCACTGTGAACAATCGGCAGGACGAATAATGATGCTCCTGGTCTTCTCAAAAATACCGAAGTAAGGAAAAACGTCGTAAAAATTATACCCTTCTATTCGAAGTGTTCGAGCTACGGCCTTTAGGTTATTATTCCGTGAATAATACACCTGTGTTAGCTCAGCAACACATTTGTATAACACCCCCTCAACATTTTTTCTTTCACGTTTCAAGGTGCGTAGATTCCAAAAATGCAATGTCCGTCCGCCGTATATTTACTTTATCCATTTCTACTTTATTTTCGGTCTAAAAAATTCGTTCTTTCGCACACAGGCTCCATTTGGGCCCTAGCTGTGTCCCGAAACTTAGCAGCCCGACCGGAACATAACCAAGTGTTTTAGTAACATGAGCTTCTGAGGTATCGTTTTCCATGTTTTTTAGGACGAGGAGCCCGAAAATGAAGTTGATTTTGACTCAGGTTGTAACGAAAGTTCAGCTCCCAGAATTCATTTTTGTATGAGTCAAAAACCTAGGAAATTGTCTAGAATCACCATAAATTTGTATAACAACTCTAGAAGTAGTATCACCAGGTGAATCAAGACAATTAAACGGCACTATCAATAATCAAAGATATCTAATTTGTAAAAAAAAAGCCCTTTTTGTGTTTTTGGGGGCCAAAATTGGTGGAAACCACCAAAAATAGCTATTTCAATTATTGCACACGAATGAAACAATGAATGAACAGGCAATATTTCTATAAGCATGTTCAGTAGTATAATAAACCCTTGTGACAAGGGCTTTGCAGCGTTTTTAAACTTTCGACCCCATTTTTCACCTTCAGATGATTGACGTTTCAAGATTTATATGAGGAAAAACGGTTTTGATTCAATCATCTTGCCCTTCAAGCACAGTAATATAAGTAACGTCCATACCAAACCGACGTTAGAAACATGGGAATGGGTTAGTAAACAAAATAAAATTTATAATAATCGACTAGCGCTGCTGACGTGAATCTGTTTAAAAACTTGCAATCAAGTTTTGATGAAATGCTTGGGGCCAACATCAGCTAAATCTGAGGGCCGAAACCTCAACGTACCAGATTATTTTTACAATTTTTTTCTCATAGATACGAGAACTGATACATAGCATGTCATTGATCGAAATACATTAATGGCACATATAATCGACTTACAGAACAGTGATTCAGGAGGGTCGTCTACACCCAAATTAATCAACCGTAGGTAGTCTCAAAATTTGAAACGTTTTTCCGGCGGTTCCCGACCTTGTTTGGTAGTATGCGGGGGGGCTACAACTACCGAGGGAATTTGGTGTTCAGAAGCTTAAAACTATATTTTTACACAATTACGGTCGAGAACGCTTCACCACACCGAGTTGAGAGGATGTCTCACGATTAGAGATTGGATTTTTATGCAATTTCATATTATTTATCTCGCTTGATCGGAGGCGTGCGAAAGTTGGATCATTATTCGAACTGACTTCAGTAAAAAAATGCTTTTGTTCAAATTTTATAAAGGATATTTTTGCATATTTGAACAAAATATGCATCTCCATATTCCTGCATATTCTGGGAGATTCGTGATTCTGCATATTTATGGATTTATGGATAAGTTTCAGTACATTTTACACTCACTCTCCCATATCAATATTGAGGTTCTTAGTTAATTAGGTACCTACCTGCTGTTCTTAAATGAAGCAATGAAAATTGTGTTGGAAATCTGTTTTAGCGAATTTTCAAAGAAAATGAAGCTATTGCAATGGCTTCGAAATTTAAATAATATAAATTTTTGGAAATTTTCTTCATAGAAATCCGTTTCAGACCATTCTAAAACGATTCCTGAAATTTAACACTTTTTTATATGTATATATATATATATTTATTTATATATGTGTCACTCCAGACGATAACTCTCGATAGAATTGAGATAAACAGCTCAAATTTGCACAAAAAATCTATCTTGGCAATCGAAAGGCTAAGTTCGAAGATGGGCGAAATTGGCCTACTCTAAGGAGGGTTTTGGCGCATTTAAAGTGCGCAAAAATTACCCAAAAATCCCCAAAATGTTATTTTCCAACAAGTGACCCCTCATTTTAAAGGTTTTTGCACGCTGAACACGATGGTGGAATCGGATTTTAGATATCTTGATCCGTTCTCAAATTAGAGCATTTAAAGTGCGCAAAAATGACCTAAAAATCCCCAAAATGTTATTTTCTAACAAGTGACCCCTCATTTTAAAGGTTTTTGCACGCTGAACACGATGGTGGAATCGGATTTTAGATATCTTGATCCGTTCTCAAATTAGAGCATTTAAAGTGCGCAAAAATTACCCAAAAATCCCCAAAATGTTATTTTCCAACAAGTGACCCCTCATTTTAAAGGTTTTTGCACGCTGAACACGATGGTGGAATCGGATTTTAGATATCTAAATCCGTTCTCAAATTAGAGCATTTAAAGTGCGCAAAAATGACCTAAAAATCCCCAAAATGTTATTTTCTAACAAGTGACCCCTCATTTTAAAGGTTTTTGCACGCTGAACACGATGGTGGAATCGGATTTTAGATATCTTGATCCGTTCTCAAATTAGAGCATTTAAAGTGCGCAAAAATTACCCAAAAATCCCCAAAATGTTATTTTCCAACAAGTGACCCCTCATTTTAAAGGTTTTTGCACGCTGAACACGATGGTGGAATCGGATTTTAGATATCTTGATCCGTTCTCAAATTAGAGCATTTAAAGTGCGCAAAAATTACCCAAAAATCCCCAAAATGTTATTTTCTAACAAGTGACCCCTCATTTTAAAGGTTTTTGCACGCTGAACACGATAGTGAAATCGGATTTTAGATATCTAAATCCGTTCTTAAATTAGAGCATTTAAAGTGCGCAAAAATTACCCAAAACTAGGATAATCTTTAAACTCTTACCCCCACCCCCTTAGAGTGGTCAGATTGAAAAATGTGAGAAGTATTAATTGAAGACGAGAGTTCGAAGCAAAAAAGGGGGAGGCAAACGATTAGTACAACTCCTTGAATTTACCCACAGCGATCAAATAAATAAGCACTTAGTACAATTACGTAATAAACAAACGGTAGAATCAGGATGGACAAAACGTACAAATTAAAATAAATACGAAGAGAATATACATAGAAAACCAAATTTTAGACCGAAGTTTTCCTTTATTCAAAACCATAGCCATTAATTCGAATATTTTCACTTGAGTTACCTACCACGGGGAGGGGCGCGGTTTGAACTTTATGGAGGACTGTTCCACCAAAATGTGTGCAGTCCCTGGTCGAAATGGATCAAACTGAAGAAAATGAATGAAAAGTGTTGAATGGAGAGGAAAAGAGCTGAGCTACCCGGTCGTTCTTTGTAATTTGAAATTTGCTCCAATCACTGTGGATTTGGAGCGCTATTTTTCTGTTTATAAAAATATTCCTGTCAGACCGCAGGCATAATTTCATGCAAGACCTTGAAATGGTAATTTTCGTCAATACAAATTATGAAAAGCTTGTAAACATCCAGTTTTTTTTTCAAAATGTGGTAATTTTGTAAAGCCAATACAATTTGTTTCCATTTTTTCAGCGTAATTTCACGTAATTACGCAACCCGCAAATAAAGGAGCTTTTTGAGAATCACTGAATTTGATCTCCAACCTATATTTTACACATATTTTTTCTGCATATTTCGCTGTTTTTTACTGCACATTTTTCCATTGCCGTACTTTCTATGACATATTTGGGCTATGGGCATAAACTTTTTATATAGCTATTTTGTGCTGCATAAAAATCCTGTCTCTACAGGTGATCAACAGCAGTACGGATGGACAATTTTAATGGTCAAAATTATTGGCTTGTAATAACCAAAATGAACTTACCTTAGGAGTAGGTACTCAGCTCAGGAAGATCCGTAGAGGAGATCGCACATGTGTAAGAATGCGTTACACAGCCGAAGACTGGCAGGGCTATGAAGGCACAACTTAGTTATCACTTCGTGAGGTAACAGGGACCTATCAATTTAGGAGTACGAGGGGAGTTTGCTAGGAAGCAATGGATCACAAGAAAACAATTCACAAATGAAATTTGAGCTTCACGGACGCAGACCTACAACACCGGCAGTCGTAGGAAAACTGGTCCCACTGAGGGTTGGTTGTGTGGGGAGAACAGTTTCTATTTCCCTGTTACTCCACCACTACCTGTCCTGTCACCCCATTGGTTCATCGGGTAGCAAATAGTCAAAACACAGTTCAAGAGTCCAATACATGGGTGGCTTCCCCAGCAGGTACCTGCCTCACTCACACAAAGGATGCGCATATCCCACTTCACACAGTTCCCAGAAGCTGACGACTGCAAGCAAGCAACTCAAGCCCCTCAACTCTCAACAAACCTACAAAAATAATTCTGCCCCCTCAACATTCTGCAGTCACATTTTGGTTTATTATTCTGTGAATAATACACCTATGTATTCCCTTAGCAAACAATTTTTATAACACCCCCTCAAAATTTTTTTTCTTTTACGTTCAAGGTGCCTAAGATTCCAAAAACGCTGCAAAGCCCTTGTCACATAGGTTTATTACTGGACATGCCTACCGATATTTTGGCTGTTCTTTTATTGTTTCTTTCTTGATGTGCAATAATTGAAATAGCTATTTTTGATGGTTTCCATCGATTTTGGCCCCCAAAAACACGAATTACACTCCTATTTTTGACAAATTATCTTTGATCATTGATATTGCCGTTTAATTGTTTGATTCAACTGGAATTCTATGCTGAGAAAAAGTATTTGAGATTTGACCATGAAACTTGTATGTCTCCTATGAAGGCTTAGGCTTAAAGTTATACGGGGGGGGGGGGGGGGTTCTAAGATTTATAATAGAAGGGTTGAACCTCAAGGGTAAGGGACTGGTGGTTATTAGAACGGGAAACCAAACTGTTTGCGGAAGAATGACGATTTTAGACCAAATTTTAACGTAAATTTAAGGCTAAACTTCGTTAGAACCTCAATTTTCCACTCATTGGTCAAAATCGACAACATATTCGGTCTCCTCGTCCTAAAAAACATGGAAAACGATACCTCACTAGCTCATGTTACTAAAACACCAGAAAACCCTATTTTTACACCTATTTTCCCTGGGTATATTCTGATCGTGCTGCAAAGTTTCGGGACACAACTAGGGTCCAAACGGAGCCGGTGTGCGAAAGAACGAATTTTGGTTTATTATTTTCAATAATGAACCTTCGGAATCGAGCATGAAAAAAAAGTTCCTCAAAATTTGATGATCCTCCCTTTCGAGGTACCTATGTGGAATCCGAAAATGGAATTAAAAAATTTATGTTCGTCCTCCGTACGCCGTAGTTCGCACTTTTCTTAGCTACCATGAACCAGAATTAATGAAATTTGGTGTGTAGGTCCCATTTGAGGTTTTTATTGCATTTTCGGATTCTACATACCTTGAAACGGACACCGTCAAATTTTGAGGGGGTTAAAAATTGTTTTCTCATGCTCGATTCCACAGGTTCATTATTGAGAACAGTAAACCAAAAATTTCTGTATGTCCGCCTTACGCCATACTTAGTACTTTTCTTAGTTACCATGAACCAAAATTAATGAAATTCGGTTTGTAGGTACCGTTTGGGTTCTAGTTGGTCCTCGAAGCTCGGCGTTACTGTCAGTCATCTCTAAAGGGTTAAAAATAGGGGTTGAAATTTTCAGAACGCCGTAGCTCGAAAATTTTCAGTACAAGGGTATGGCTTTTTACGTTTTTGAATTGATCTTGAACTAAAGAATTTTTTGAGACCACCCGGAGCACTGCACGACCAGCCGTTCGTTTGAACCGAAAAACTTGGTCAACATGATCGTGAATGAAACAGTATAATCCGACCCAGATATCATTGCTAGGGAACACCTGATTATAATCACGGATGGCTGTATTCATGAAGTCAAGTTGGTTGTCCCGTGATATTATTGCTTCCGAGTCTGCGAAGCAGCGGAAGCCTTGTGTTCACTTTCGTGAGCCAAAAAATTTTTGTCTTCAGAAATCAAAATTTCCACTTGCATTTTGCGTTTCAAAGCCTACTGAACAAATTTGGTTCCGTGTCTGTCGGTCTGTGAGTCTGTGAGTCTGTGAGTCTGTGAGTCTGTGAGTCTGTCCGCATTTCCTTGTTACAGCCATAACTTCCACGATTTTGAATTGATTCAGCTCAAATTTTGAGGGATGGTGCGGATAAGGCCCCTTGAGGTCCCATACAAATTTCAACATGATTGATCCAGCGGTACGCCCTGCGCATGCGCTAACGTTAAATTCAACAAACACGCATAACTTTCACAATTTTGATTCAATTTCGCTCAAATTTTCAAGGGTTGTTTGGACAAGGCCTAGTGAGTTCCAGCATGAATTTCAGCATGATCGGACCCTCGGTGCGCTCTGCGCATGCGCTGGCGTGAAATAGATTCAATTTCCTTGTTACAGCCGTAGTAACCAAAGATTTCACCCAATTTCAATGTAATTCTCAGGGATTAAGCGGGTAGGGCCCATTGAGGTCCCATATAAATTTCAACATGATAGAGCCAGCGGTTCGCCCTGCGCATGCGCTCTGTCTGTCTGTCTGTCCTTCTATGTACGGCCAAACGGCTCGACGGATATCGACCAAATTTGGCACGAATATCCAGTAGGCTCCCAAGTTGTGCAACGTCGCATTTTTAATTCCCTGACCATAGCGGAACTATGGTCGACCATGGTCAACTCCTGAATGGCTTGATGGATATCGACCAAATTTGGCACGAATATCTAGTAGGCTCCCAAGTTGTGCAACGTCGCATTTTTAATTCCCTGACCATAGCGGAACTATGGTCGACCATGGTCAACTTCGTTAATTGAAATGGTAACCCCTATTTTTTATCGCGTATTCGTAATCTACGTGAAATTCTATCTACGATCGACCCTTCGGACTACCCCCGCAGTCGACCATAGCGCATCCATGGGCCCCTCCATGGTCGAATCCCGAATTGCTCAACGGATATCGACCAAATTTGGCACGAATATCCAGTAGGCTCCCAAGTTGTGCAACGTCGCATTTTTAATTCCCTGACCATAGAGGAACTATGGTCGACCATGGTCAACTCCTGAATGGCTTGACGGATATCGACCAAATTTGGCACGAGTATCCAGTAGGCTCCCAAGTTGTGCAACGTCGCATTTTTAATTCCCTGACCATAGCGGAACTATGGTCGACCATGGTCAACTTCGTTAATTGAAATGGTAACCCCTATTTTTTATCGCGTATTCGTAATCTACGTGAAATTCTATCTACGATCGACCCTTCGGACTACCCCCGCGGTCGACCTTAGCGCATCCATGGGCCCCTCCATGGTCGAATCCCGAATTGCACAACGGATATCGACCAAATTTGGCACCAATATCCGGTAGCCTCCCAAGTTGAACGTAGGCGCATTTTTAATTCCCTGACCATAGCGGAAATATGGTCGACCATGGTCAACTCCTGAACGGCTTGACGGATTTTGATAAAATTGGGCACAAATACCCGGTAGGGTATGGGATTTTTCCGTCGTTTGTTGGTTCCACGATACTGCGTACAGCGAATCTCGGATAGCGAGCGAAGCGAGCGGTCAGGCTAGTTATGTATAATGGACGTAATGTATTATTGGTGTCGTTATGTATAATATGTATATTTCATGTAATGTTATGTAATGTTATGTTATGTAATGTAATGTTATGTAATATGTATATTTAACGTTATGTAATGTTATGTTATGTAATGTAATGTTATGTAATATGCATATTTAACGTTATGTAATGTTATGTAATGTAATGTAATGTAATGTTATGTTATTTTGCTTCCGAGTCTGTTCTATTTTATAATGGGTCACTCTGATTGTGACGAGGAAGCTCCTGTGCCATCACCTTGGCAGTGTATTTCAACTAGGCCACTCTTTTGGTTTATCATTTTCAATATTATTAACTTTTGGAATCGAGCATGAAAAAAAAAGTTGAACTCCCCCTCAAATTTTGACGGTTTCCGTTTCAAGGTATGTAGAATCCGAAAATGCAATTTAAACAATTTCCGTCCGTCCGACGTACGCCGTACTGAGCACTTTTCTTAGTTACCATGAACCCTTAGTTCGGTTTATAGGTCCCATTTGGAGTTGGTCCTCGAAGCTCGGCGTTACTGTCACTCATCTCTAAGGGGTGAAAAATAGGGGTTAAAGTCTCCCGGACGCCGCTATCTCGAATTTTTTTTTAACGTTTTTAAATAGTTCTCGAACTTGAGAGTTTTTTAAGACCACCCGGAGCATTGTACGTCCAGCCGTTAGTTCACAGTAAGGCCCAGAAGTTTGAACCGACAAGAATTTTCAGCAGAATGGTGAATGAAATTGTATACATTCAGCCCAAATATCATCACTAGGGACGCGCTAACAATCGGGAATTGGCCCGAGATAATCATCGCTAGGGAGCACCTGATTATATTCACGGATGGCTGTATGAAGTGGAGTAGTTGTTGTGTGACATTACTCGTATTTCATTTGATAAATGATGGCTCTTTTGGAGTTTGTTTATAGGTAGTGAAACTTGAACAAACGTTGAAGTATTATTGATGGGTAAATTATTACACGATGGTAAATTATTACACAACTGTTCATTATACCATCTATGTAGAAGGGGCTGGAGTTTATTGGTAGGTACTTTCTAACTTTTTTCACTCCACATCAACAATTTCCCTTCGGAACTTCTTTATTTGCGTGATTTAGGTAGGTACCTAGTAAAGAGTACGGGGTTGGGTACTAAGGTACGGAGGGTCTGCGATCTACATAATATATTATGTATAGAATAGTAGGTACATATTATATTATATAGAAGGGCTATCTATAAGGAGAGCCGTGATTTATAACAGAAGAGGGTTCTGTACAAAATAATAAACCATTGTGCAGGGATTTGCAGCGTTTTTTATTTTGTTGACAGGTACCTACTTTCGTAATTTGAACAAACGTTATGCTTCATGAATAACAACTAATAATTATTGAATTCTTGAATCCAACGCAAATTTATGGAACTGTAATTTATTCGCCGGCTGGCTCCAGTACTCGACTTACGGCTTTCCTGGGGGGAGCTCGAGCGTAGGTATTGACAACAGAAAACAGTGGTCAATAGCGCAAATAATTTTCAATAGTAAATAGTTTAATAATTTGCAGCGTTTATCCTTTAATATTATATACTGGCACAAACTATAAGTGTATTAATAGTTGTAATGAAATGTGCCGTTCTTTGAATGAATCCTATGATGTGTAGGGTAAGGTGCTGTACCTTGAGCCACTTTTTGGATTACGATTTTTCCTGAAGTTAATAATGATCCGATTTCATGGGTACTAGTCCACATCCATTGAGAAACTAGTTGGCCACAATCCCCAGTCATTAAAATATTTTCCTCATCATTCCTGTACGTGCAGCATCCATTTTCCTAAAACCTTCCAAAGTAGCTCAAGGTACAGACATAGGTTGTACCTGGAGCCACCCATGAATGTACCTTGAGCCACCCTTGTTTTGTAGTTAGTTTTCGAAAAATAGTAGGGAAATAAAGCAAGCATTACAGAATACGATTTTTTAAATTGTAATTTGACTAAAAATTAACTCCAGAAATAGTTTAAAAAAATTAGTTTGCCTGAAAAACTTGACTTAGAAAGACTTGGAAATTACGAGTAAAACCCTTGCACCTGTGAACATCCTTACAGATAAATATGTCATTTTTCAATGAACAAAAGAAATGAACGACGACTTAAATTATCAGTCTTTAAAGTCGTAAAAGACTTATCAGTCTTGCAATATTGAAATAGTCAAAAACTTGGTTGATTCATTTTGAATCTATTTCCAAAAATAGAAATAAAGGTAACATAACTAGTTGTCACCCTCCACAATCGAATAAGAACAAAAAGGAACTTAATTACATTACACGCAACCCATGGAATGAGAGATTAAATATTATATCTCCTCTCCTTCCAATTTTCGGAGAGGGGAGAATCTTTTCAAAATCGGCAATTCTTACCTGACACACGTCTTCAACAACAGGCCAGATAAACACTGGCCCTTTCTTTCTTGCAAACTTAACAGAAGCTTGGAAGTTATCATAGATGCCCATGATTTGCCCTACATAAAATTTTTGACCATTCGAGCACAAGAATTTAACAAGGACCCATTTGCCCACATTGTTGTTAGGAGACTCTTCATCCCATGCAATATCACCTGCACTTTCATCATCATTCAGGATCATTCCGAAGCTACTCCGTCAAAATCAAGCTCGCTTTCAGAAGAGGAGTCACGATTCAAATGATAGAAAACAATTTTGGTCATTCCACAAAAAATGTTTGTACCATGAGCCAGGTACCTTGAGTCGGCTCATGGTACAAACGCAAAAGTGGCTCAAGGTACAGACATTTCCCTAAAACATGAAAACAGGGCAGGAACGACATCTGTCGATGAATTAATAAAAACTGGCTTGATTATCTGTTAGATGGAACATTCCTCTGTGCATTACACGGTAATTCAAAAAAATTTCGTGCTTACTGTGGTCCTGAACACCTCACTAAGGCCCGCCCAAGATGTACATCACAACACTGAAAAAACTTTGAAACCGTCTAAGAAGATAATATTCACGTCCACCATCTCGAAGTTATTTTCACACCTCATGGTATTGACAAGGCTATGGAATCAACGACTAGAAATTTTTTATCCTTTCTCTCAACTCGGGAAATCCAGGGTGGCTCCAGGTACAAGCTTGTGCAAGGTACAGCACCTTACCCTACTTGTGATTCTTATTGAAGGTTATTATCAATACTTTCTCCTACAAAATCAGTAGTAAGAGGGGAAGTTTTGAAGAATAATTTCCTCACTTTTCACTTGAAAAACGCTGCAAAGTCCTTGTCACATGGGTTTATTATTCTATTGGACATACCTACAGAAATGTTGGCTGTTCATTTATTGTTTCATTCATGTGAAATAATTGAAATAGGTAGCTATTTCTGATGGTTTCCACCATTTTGGCCCCTAAAACACGAATAAGATAGGCTCCTTTTTTTTTCAAATTATCTTTGATCATTGGTAGTGCCATTTAATCGTCTTGATCCACGTATTATCACTTCTTCTAGTGTTATTATACAAATTGATGGTGATTTCAGACGATTTCTCAGGTTTTTGGCTCATAAAAAAGCAATTTTTGGAGCTGAACATTTGGTAGAACCTCGATTTTCCACTTTTTGGTCAAAACCGACTTCATATTCGGCCTTCTCGTCCACAAAAACATGGAAAACGATACCTCAAAAGCTCATGTTACTAACATCTTACTAAAACACAAAAACGCTGCAAAGACCTTGTCACATGGGTTTATTATTCTATTGGAGTTCTAGAGATTCTTGTTGGCAGTTAAATTTTATTGTTTCTTCCATGTGGAATGATTGAATTAGCTATTCCTGATGATTTCCACCAATGTTGGCCCCCAAAACATGAAATAGGTACACTTTTTTTTTAACCAGATCATCTTTGATCATTGGTAGTGCGATTTAATGGTCTTGATTCAGCTGTTTACACTTTTTCTAATGTTAGTATACACATTGACGGTGATTTCAGACAGTTTTCCAAGTTTTTGACTAAAAAAAACAATTTTGGGAGCTGAACCAATGGTAAAACCTCAATTTCCGCGTCTTTGGTCAAAATCGACTTCATATTCGGTATTCTCGTCCCCAAAAACATGGAAAACGATACCTCAAAAGCTCATTTTACTAACATGTTGCTAAAAAGCAAAAAGTACCTATTTTTACACACATTTTCACTCATAACACCCCTCGGTATATTCCGATCGGGCTGAAAAGTTTCGGGACACAACTAGAGCCCAAATGGAGCATGTGTGCGAAAGAACGAATTTTTTAGACAAAAAATGAAGCCGGTACACGTGATACGGCGGACGGCGTACGGCGTGCGGCGGACGGCGGACGGCAGACGGACATTGCATTTTTGGAATCTACGCACCTTGAAACAGAAAAGAAAAAACTTTGAGGGGTTGTTATAAAAAATTTTTCCTGACCGAATACATAGGTGTATTATTCACAGAATAATAAACCAAAAGTTCTACGAGTCTCCTTCTTACCTAATATGATAAAATACGTAGGCACCTATACACTGTTACAGCTCTCCAAGATATCCCCGAAATTATGCGAGATAACAGGCTTATTATTCCCAAACAGCCTGGTCAAATATACCCAGGACCCCCATTTTCCCCATGAAATTGATTAAACTCCTTTTTCGCGGTCACTTGCACATCTTACGGAAGACATAGAATCAAATAGAATTCTTATAGAGTGAGGCCAAATAGTGAATTCTCCATTCTTCAGGCGTAATCATGACCTCTCCCTTGCGATCCAGGTATATATTATGTGACAAATAAACCAACGATTTGGGTAACAGATACAAGCAACTCAGCATTAAATGAGTAATGTTTACTTATAGGATACAGAAGAGAACTCTTTTTTTCTCTCTACAGTAATTTATATGTGGATTGTATTGAAATCATCGTCGTCGTGATTGGTATAATATGGGAATACCGGCATCACTTTCATATTGGTTCAGGCTATCAAAACAACGGACTTTAATTAAAAGTAGATTTCCCTCGCATATTTTAGAACAAATATGTTTCCCACGTTGAGTTTTGAATTGAAGTGCTTGCTAGGAGCTTTCCCAGTAGGTACCCGAAATTTCATAAACTCTCGTATCGTTCTTCATAAGGTTAATTAACCGAGTTTTATAGGAGAAATACTCGCTTCTGCTTTATTATTTTTCTCTGAAGAAAACATTAATTAGGTATAATTTGTCTGTATTCCATAAAACGTCTAGTTTTAAGAAAATTTGTTATTCGAAAACACTTTTTTGGCTTCATGGTATCGCAGGTACTTGTATTGGATTCATTTTCGTTTTTCTTTTTCTGCTTTGTGTTCGGCTGTGCCTCAAATTGCAACTCCACCAATACCACAAGTTCATGAACTTATTTTTCGGACGGGAATCTTCATTGTTGATTGTTGGGGGTTGTTATTAGAATTATTCGTCCACTTGTATTTTTATTATGAACTTTCGTAGTTGAGCTGTGTTTATTTTTCCTTTTCCCTCTTTTGCTGTAAATATTTTTGATGCCAAATAAACTGAAGTGAACTGAACTGAACTTTCCATAGAGCTAGTTGTTTGAATTACGGTTTTACTTCCGAGACTGCCAAGGTAGCGAAAGTCTTGTATTCACTTTTCCTGTTAATGTTTTTAATCCTTGAAATTCATTTTCCTGACTTAAATTTTGGGAAGAAAAAAACTTCACTTTTAGACCATTCTACACATATTTGGTACCGTTTCTGTTCGTCTGTGTCCGCGAGCCTACCCCGCGCATATCGAAACAAAATCCTAATTGGCTGAGAAATGGACTCAATGTGCTGGTTAGATGGTGCTACATGAATTTCATCGGAGTACGACTGTAACTTTCGTCTGAATCTGCGCGAATGTGAACATTCTATTTAAAACCCAAAAACATCCAAAAGTTACGGAGCGGTTATAATTTTAGATATCCCCCTCCCCCACCAATTTTGTTCAAGTTTTTCAGTGACCGGGGTGTTCGAGCGGGCTAAACCGTCCGATCTTTGAATCTCAGTTTTGGATAAAGTTCGCGGCTTCGGGCACCTTTGAAAAGCTCGCATGTGGTTACCCGACCGATTAGCTCTTCACCACTGATAACAATCATGTGAAGCCTACAGAGCCTAAAATATTGAAATTAACGTTCGTGTAAAAAGGCCCTTCGGGATATAACCAATGAGGTCAAATCCAGTGTTATAGAAGAATTTTGCTTCCGAGTCTGCAGGGCAGCGGAAGCTTTTTTTTTCACTTTCGAAATGAAAATTTTTTGTGTGCTCCAAAATCAAAATTTCCACTTGAATTTTGTTTCAGAGCCTCCTGAACAAGTTTGGTTTCGTGTCTGTCTGTTTGTCTGTGATGAGCATGGTGAACCGATCATTTCTAGTTTTCTGAAAATTTAATGGTGACATATACTGTGAAGGCCACGAGGAAGCTTCTGTGCCATGTCCTTGGCAGTGTATTTTATTTATTTATTTATTTATTTAAATAATGTTTTTCTAATTACAATGTTTACATAATATTACATCAATGCTACTCCCCCTGTACCCAGGCCTGTGCTGGGGGGTGGGGGGGGGATGGCTATGAGGAAGCTTTGTGCAAATCCTTGGCAGACGTTTTTGCTTTATAAGTATTGACAGTGAAATCTATTTAAAATTCAAATACATTCAAGTTGAGTTGAATGCGGTGAGTAGGAACCGATTAAGACGAAATTTGAAGGTAAAAAATGCCCATTTGCAGTCCTCAAAGCACCAATTCAGGTGGACATGAAGGTTATCGATGTGGGTCGAGAAGGTCTCGTTTTCTTCTAATATACTTGGTCTTGAAACTTGATATACAGAATTTAACGGTATGACATAATGATATACCGAGATATTGATAAATATATTTCTAACAGGATTTCTTGTAAATAGTTGAGTATAATACTCTTATTCGGGGTTTTTCCCCCCTGTGAGAATCAATATCATTCCGATATTCCCCTCCACCTAGACAAGAGGGAATGGAGACCTCCAAAAATTTCCTTTTGTTTTGAGCTCAATGGTCGTCAACCCCGGGGGCTATGGCCTGTCACACCATCTCAACTGACGTCCCTTCCGATAATTCTATTGGCAGATAGCAGGGCGGAACAGCGGGCCAGGGTGAGGGGGGGACCCCACGTGGTTCCCAACTCCCAAATGTCAGCATATTTTAGGAACTGCCGGATTTAATAATCGAGTTTTCCTTCCAGAGTTTGATCGATCTTCCGAGACGAGGACGCTTATCCACGTTTCGAAGGGAAATCACATGGCCGTCAGCAGATGGTGCGAACTACAAGAACAATATGAATTTCGTCGTGGGAGGTAGCAGTTAGGAGGTAACTACACTTGAAGTGAGCAAATCAATCATTCGAAGATTTAATTAATTCGGTGGGGGGGGGGGGGAATAAAATAATATTACCTATTATAGTCTGTCGATAAGTAGAAAGAAATCCGTATTAAAACGCTGCAAATTATTACACAACGGTTAATTTTTGCTTCCTCACTACTGATGGTAGGGAAGCCTTGGATTCGTGATTGAGTAAAAAAAAATTATGTCTTCCAAAATGTCTTCCAATTATGTCTTCCATTTTGCGTTTCAGACATCGAGGAACATTTTTGGTTCTGTGTTTGTGGTAATTCCTTGTAACGCCCATAACTACCCGAAACAATGGTCGAAATATGCTGGAATTCGGAGGGTAGGTGCGGGTTGGGTCACAGACGGTCCCTTATCAAAATTATCGAAAAAGTACTGTAACTTTCGGCTGCGCATGCGCAAACATAAAATATTTGAAAATATTTGAAATGAGTTCAAACTTAGATGGTCGATTAGGAATGATACTTTGATAGTTCCAAAATATCGTCTGCGCATGCGCGAACATGAAATGTTGGCCATTTCCTTGTAACGTTTCTAACAACGCGAAAAACAGTCGTACAGAGCTGAGATTTTGAGGGTACACGCGCGTTGGATCGCAAATGGTCCCGTTCAAAAATCATGGAAATCGTTCCGTCTGCGCATGCGCAAACTTGAAATGTTTGAAACGCCCGTAACTACTTTAAATATCGTTGAAATGAGATCAGATTTTTGGGTCGATCAAGAATAATTCTTCGATAGTTCCATGAGAATTTAATTCCTCTGCGCTTGCGCAAACATGAAATGTTGCCCGTTTCCGTGTAACGTTTCTAACTACGCGAAAAATAGTCGTAGAGAGCTGAAATTTTGAGGGTACACGTGGGTTGGATGGCAGATGGTCCCATATTAAAATGAACCTACCCAACTATTCTATACGTTCATGTGATTCAAGTGAGGAAGCTGTACTGCCTACTCGAATTGGCAGACGTTTTTTCCCTGTATAGATACCTTTCTGCGTAGATCGCTGAAGTCCTATTAGCGTAAGACCCTGATTTAGTAAGGTTGTTTTTTGCGGTGCATACCTACCTACCTACGCACGAACACACACACACAGATAAGGCAAAAATTCCACCACAGGCGCGGTATAAGATCTCTAACGCTCGCAAATACAGTTCCATAAAATCTATTTCGGCCCCACGAACTCCCCACCCGGTCATTTTTGAAATCCTGGTGGTCGCTGAATCTAAGTAGGACCCTCGACAAATTCCCAAATTTTCAGCTAATTAGGATGATTCGTTTGACCGTGAGCAATAAATTTAAACCTATCAATAAATAGGTTAACAAAATTACCTATCAGCAATATCCAAAATAACCAACTTTCTTCATATGAAATAATATCACGGAACAACAAATAGTTTTCACACATCAGCCTTGCGTGATTATAACCAGCTGTTCCCTAGCAATGATGCCTGGGCTAGAGTAATGTATACCGCATGATTCACCCTCAGGTTGACGAAGGTTTTCGGTTCAATATTTTTTATGGCCTTACTGTGATTTAAGGGCTGAACGTGTAATGCTCTGGGTGGTGTCAATGAGACCTACAAACCAAATTTCATTAATTAGGGTTCATGGTAGCAAAGGGAATAAATTTTTCATTTCATTTTCGGATTCACCTAACTTGAAATACAAACCGTTTATTGAAAAAAAAATGAACCAAAACGGCATTAGGTATATATTAGCAGTCACTCAAAATTTAAAATAATATAGTTTGAAATGTTCAAGTTACTCAGACTAGCTTTCCAATGTTTCTTGCCTACGACCAAATCCGAATTCGATTACAAAAAAGCCCAATAAAATGTGAAGATAATTCCGGCCTGATTATCGCATAAATTATGTATTATAATAGGCTAAAATCGGTTAAAAACAACTAAAAAATGTGCAAATTCTTCTTTTTTTTTGTTTCTTCACGAGCCCCTCACAACCGTACAATAGATAGGTATCTGACGTCTTTGCGTTTTCTTTCTACACCTTTTCGGTAATTTCAGGCGGTTTTAAGCTGACCAGTTTCAAATTGGTGGGTAGGAGGGATTAAGAGCGCTCAACATTTACACTGCTTTATAACGTTTACCGTAATATTGTACTATGTTCACTTTATTCATTTCGTCCACCATGGCTTTCCAAAGTTTATTTCGGTTAAAAATACTGGATACATACTGGATATTATACTGGAAGTGTGTAACGTTTCACAATTTAAGTTGGTAGTATAGTAAGTAGGTAATAACATCATTTTCACTGGCGTCATCTCTGAACATCGAATGTAAATGTGTTTCACGATCCACGACATCTGAAAACACAATTTGCGGATTATCGATCAAAATATTTTCCTCGTTTGTTGAACATTTGCGGCTGAGCCCCTCACCCCACGTTCTCGCTAAATCACTCATTATACATTTGAGATTCGCCACTACTCGTTCCAATTGATTCAACTTAATCCGAACAAGAGAAGAAAAAAGTAGAAAAAAAAACACCAGTTTGGATTATCCTACCGTATCCCCCAATTAATAAAATCATTCTTTTGAAATTTTCCCCCCATAATGGAAAACGCATCGGCTCAATGAGCAAACGAGCAGTTCAGGACTAAAAGTGGAGCGATAAAAGCTCTCAGTAATGGATGATTATTTGGCAGAGAGAAAAAAAGTAGAGGAGGAAAGGATGAATAAATATAGCCCAGAGCGGTCGAACACAAAAAGGTTTTCCCCGGTCTGAAAAACAATAAAATGCGTATTAATTGGGCGTGATTAGGTAGGAGTTCAATACATTATTTCCTCTTTCATCGGGAGGGTGAAAAAAAACGGCTTTTGAGGTCAAAAACGAAGCGTGTGGGTACATATGTATACTTTGGATAAGAGCTCGCGAATTTATAGAAGAGCTTATTGGTGTTATTAGCATTGTAAAAATAACTGCCGAGTGCAATAAATTAAGGAATTAATTCAATTCGAATCGACAGAGCGGGCGTGGTCAGATTCATTATTTCATGAAGGTAGCTGTAAAATCGTCTGCCAATTCGAGTAGGCAGTATAATAGCTTCCTCACTTCAATCACAATCATGAACGAATAAGAATAGTTGGGTAGGTTAGTTTTGATACGGGGGGTTTGATACTTGTACCCTTAAAATGTCAGCTCTCTACGACTATTTTTCGCCTTGTTAGAAGCGTTACAAATGAACGATCAACAATTCATGTTATCGCATGCGCAGGCGAAGGTTACGGTACGGTTCCAATGAAATTCATATGGAACTATCGAAAATAGAGATCGAAAAAATGCAAGTCATCACAGTACAAGTGAGTACAAAAAACAGAACTATCAACATTGCTGCCATATACTGCCCACCTAGGTATGTTCTGAAAAAAGACGACTACGTGGACTTATTTCGCGAAATCGGACATAACTTCATTATAGGGGGTGATTTCAATGCAAAACACGAATTCTGGGGCTCAAAAACGCGCAACCCGAAGGGAGTACAATTGTTTGCAGCAGGTCAAGAAACTAAATGCAATTTTCACTCTGGAGGAGGGCCTACGTACTGGCCAACAGATGTGAATAAAGTAGGTACCAGATCTCCTGGACTTCTTTATAGTAAAAGGAATATCGGGTAACTACATACATACTGAGGATAGCGATGGCCTCTCGTCTGATCACTTTCCTGTGATCATGACGCTAAGTGACTCGGTAATCCTCAGAGAAGAGACCCCAAAACTTACTAATAAGCACAGTAACTGGGAGTTATTCCGAAAAACACTGTCCGAAAGCATTGATTTACACGTGCCCATCAGAACATCAGATCAACTGGAAACAGAGGTTGAACGATTGACCGAAAACATCCAAGAGGCGTGCTGGTCCTGCACCCCAATCAACCGGAAGAAACCTTTCTACCATTCCAACTACCCTCTCGAAGTAAGGGAATTGGTACGAGCCAAAAGAAAAGCTAGGAAAGCCTGGCAAAGGGTTCGCTCTGCAGAAAACAAAAGAAAGCTGAATGCGCTGTGTAATGAGCTCAAAGCTCTAAACCAAGAAATTGAAGATGAAACATTGGCTATCAACTTGCAGAGCCTCACTGCTGGAAAAGACACGGACTATTCTTTATACAGAGCAACTAAAGGACTTAAGCGGCCCAAAATACCAATACCGCCTATTAAACGAGAAGATGGATATTGGGCGAGGAGTGCCAAAGAAAAGGCAGATTTGTTTGCTAACCACCTTGAGGAAACATTTACCCCGTTCCCAAGGCAGACCGCAGATGAGGATGCTACAATGATAGAAAAGTCAGATGAAATGGAAATTCGGCCTATTACCATTCAAGAACTCAAAAATGAGATCATGTTCAACCTCAGTCCAAAGAAAGCTCCATCAGGCTATGATCTTATAACTGGGAAAATCTTGAAAGAACTCCCAGAAAAAGGGCTAAAGAAACTCCTACACCTAATCAATGCGTCTTTTAGGCTGCAGTACGTACCACTGCAGTGGAAAGTAGCAGAGGTGATAATGATACCCAAACCAGGTAAACCAACATATGAAAAAAAGTCCTACCGACCCATCTCCCTTTTACCAATTATCTCCAAGCTCTTTGAGAAACTCCTCTTAAAGAGATTAAAACCTATAATCGAGGAGAGAAATTTAATCCCAGATCACCAATTCGGATTCAGAGAGCAGCATTCAACAATCGATCAGGTACACCGGATCACCAGCGTGATAGAGAAATGCTTTGAAGAGAAGGCAATCTGCTCAGCAGTATTCCTTGACGTCTCTCAAGCATTTGACAAAGTCTGGCATAAGGGGCTTCAAGCAAAGCTACACAGGGATCTCCCTACCCAGTATTATAGGATTTTGGTGTCCTATCTAACAGAAAGGCATTTCAGGGTAAAACACGAAGATGAATACTCCCAATTACGTGTAATAAAAGCAGGAGTATCTCAAGGTAGCGTCCTTGGGCCAGTACTTATCTACTATACACAAGGGATCTCCCAAAATCAGCAGAAGCTGTGACAGCGACGTTCGCAGACGACACAGCAATCCTGGCAGTAGGTTCTACAGTCGAGGAAGCCTCGGGAAAACTACAGGAATCCGTGAGTAGCATCCATCAATGGACCAAAAAATTGAGAATAAAACTCAACGAAGCTAAGTCAACGCACATTAACTTTACATACAGGAAAGTGAGCCCTATACCAATTGAAATAAACTCCCAGATTGTTCCATATGCAAATACAGCTAAGTACCTCGGAATGACTCAGGACGCGAACTCCGTTGGAAGGAGCACGTGAAGAAGAAGAAGGAAGAAATAAACCTAAAATTCAAGAAGATGTACTGGCTCATCGGAAGAAAATCCCAACTGCCTACACATAACAAAATGCTACTGTACGAGCAAGTGATCAAACCGATTTGGGCTTACGGCTGCCAGTTATGGGGCTACACCAAGAGAACTAACTTGAAAATTATCCAAACAACACAAAACAAAATCCTCAGGAGCATAGTCAATGCCCCCTGGTATATCCGAACGGATGACCTCCATCGCGACCTTAAAATTAAGATGTTGAGCGAAGTTGTAAAAAATCGAGCAACGGATCATGAGAACCGTCTCCACAAGCACAGGAATGTCGAAGTACTGAACCTCCTGGACAACAGCGGCGATTTACGAAGACTGAAAAGGACCAAACCTCTGGACCTAGTTACATCTCACTGAAGTGATGTGATGAGTGGTAGTAGGTAGTGATCTATGAACCACAATACGTTAAATAAATTAACAGAGTGAAGTTACTAGATGTGTACACACAGTTGTAACAATAAAGAAGATATTTAAAAAAAAAAAATATGGAACTATCAAAGTATTATTCTTGATCGAGCCTCCAAATCTGAACTCATTTCAACGACATTTAAGGTAGTTATGGGCGTTTCAAGTATTTCACGTTTGCGCATGCGCAGACGAAATGATTTCCATTATTTTGAAAAGGAACCATCTGCGATCCAACCCGCGTGTACCCTCAAAATTTCAGCTCTCTGTGACTATTTTTCGCGTAGTTAGAAGCAGTAGCGGTGCGTGGGCTCTGAAAATGGTGGGCCACCAAACAGGAACACAAATTAACAGCTTTTTCTACAAAATACCAGTAAATGTTTTCCAACAGTGGAGTCTTCTCATGAGAAATGGGTGGATTTTAATCAACCGCAGCTCTTAGCAAGTCAGAATGTAAGCACTGTGTTCACAGTAGTTCTGACCAGTACCCGGGATTACCAGAAGCTGAAAGTTCTATAGCTTCATAGTGGCTAATACTCAGCAAAGGCCTATCTCTTCCTAAACTTTTAATCATCACTCTATCTATCCTCCTAGGAAAACGTCGAAAATTTCGACTGTAAGTTAGCCACCGAATTCATGTGGTACAAAAATACAGAAGCAAATAAACTAAACAACAACTGAAAACAACGAACTAGACTAAAATACAACTAAGTAATGACCCGCCGGCCAGTGCCTACTTGAATGGAAAATCAGACTAGAAGCTAGGTACTTATCTGTGTATGTTGACGTCAATCAATCCACAAGACCACAGACAGGACACAACACACTTAATTATCGCAAATCCAAATCTGTCCCGGGAACTTGAATGGGAACATACAAAATTCGAAACGTAAGCAGAAAATTGAGAACTCAACATAGGAACAGAATGGCGAAAGTGATAAGAATTTTTAGGGGAGGACAGATCGAAGGACAAGCATGTATCGAGATGACAGGATGAATTGAAACAATCCAATCGATTGTGAACACAAACGATTTTTGGATGGAAATGTAGGCCTCGGGCCCAAAAGGGGCGTGGCTCACCAAATTTTTACTCGACTGAGCTTGCGTGGACGGGCCACTTTTCTCGGTTGCCATGGCGACACCAGGTCCCAGGACCTGTCAGTTTCAGAAGCGTAGGTTTCGATTTCGATTGCAAGACATCGATTAGTGTAGCTATATTCTGATAAAATACTACATGGAGCTACAGGGGCTAAACACATATTGAATATCCATAGCCAGAGAACTTTTTCGAGTCGCTGTTGAACTTCGTGAAAAATGCTAGGTAGGTACAGTATACGGAGGGAAATTCGAATGCCAACTGAACAAATGGTTGGCATTTTTTTGGAGTTTTTTGTGTTTCTGGTTTTTTTTTTTGTGGTGTTGGGCAGTGGCCCAAGTGGCCTTATGGACGCAACGCCCAGTTAGAAGCGTTACAAGGAAATGGTCAACATTTCATGTTCGCGCATGCGCAGACGAAAGTTATCGTACTTTTTCCATGATTTTGGTATGGGACCATCTGAGACTCAACCCGCACTACCCTCCAAATTTCAGCCCATTTCGACCATCATCTCGGGTAGTTATGGGCGTTACAAGGAATTAGGTACCACAGACAGACAGACAGTCAGATACGGAATCGAAAAATTTTCAAAATGGAAGTGGAAATTTTCATTTTGGAGGACATAATTTTTTTCTTTTACTCAATGGAGAATCCAAGGCTTCCATACCTTCGGTAGTGAAGAAGCAAAATATCAGGCCTAGTTCAGTGTATGGATTACCATGCCCGGCTCGAAATTTATCTGACAGACAGATGACCATTGTCATCCAGTTCCTTACTGCTCCTTATTATTTGGAATAGCAGGTTTTCGTGAGCAGAGAAAAGTTCCATCAAGTACCGCCTCAAGTCGAATACCTACACCCGCTCAACCTCACTTTGTCTGAATTCATCAGAGTTCATAGTTCAATTCGATCATGCTTCCTGATCGTCATCTGTATCATGATTAGGGTAAGTTGGTACTGTTGATACAGAGAGTTGCAGTAGGTACTGTTGATTATACCGACCTATAGGTATAATATTATAATTTCGGCTCATGTAGATTATACAAGTTCGTAAAATGATAACACGCGCGCGCTGCTGATTTTTTTGCGCAACTTTCGCTAGGTATAATTATAGGTATCAGTTTCAGCCAAGTTTCGATAAAATTCATACGAAAAAATAATTTAATTTCGCGCAGCCTGTGTACTTCTCAGAGCTGAGCGATTCACTATCGTATTGCCCATCAAGATTTGGAATGCATTCAGTACCTAAAATTTCTAACAAACTTATAAAGTTTATAAAGTTATTATATCTAATTCTCAATTCTGATTATATTGGATCAATAATCCAATTCTGATTATATTGGATATCGTCCTCCATCGTGTTACTTCAGTCTTGTTCCAAAGTGTACGTGGTCATTCATTTATTCATTCAGATTTCGGCACATTTTATTTCCGGTTGGGTTGATTCCATTGAAGTACTAAATCATTGTAGAATCACTTCAACAGAACCAGATTTCAGGTTTATTGTTGGACTTAACCCCTCCCAGGTGACTATAGGGGTACGACCCACTCACACATTTGATAAAATACAAACAGAACGCGGCACTGATCTCCAAGGATATTGAATGAATTGTTGAATATTACATCGCAACTATGGTTGGATCTGCTTCTGTAGATAGGTGCCCATATTTATAACATCTATGGTCGAAGATGAACCTATTATCGTCGCAGATTTCTATGTCTATTCAGATTCATCGGAAAGATTTTAGGGCTCGAACACGCTGAATTAAATCTTGACTGCAGTAAGTCGAGAAAAAGGTGCTGAGGTCTACCTACATGTTTCCGTTATGCTCACCGTCATACGGTTCCCTACTTGATGCCAAGTGCATAACTTACATATACACTGGTATGGGACACAATCATGATCCAATAAAAACGCTGAAAATTACTTCATATCTGTTCACAGATAGGTAAGTAAGTATTCCTTATTACTTTCGCAGAATTTTAAGTGCTACAATTCAATTTTTAAATACTTAACTGACTGCAAATGTTAACATCTCATTGTATTTTTTATTTTTTTATTTTTTAAAAATTACCTAGGTACCTATATAATTTAATTTATAATACTTAAATTATATTTTTATTTTTAACCTATTTAAATTATTTTAAACTTATTTTTAACTTATATATATTTTTTTAAATAAAATTACACAATTTAATTTTTAAACACTCAACTAACTGCAATGTTAACACCTCATTATATTACCAATTGTGACATTAACATCTAAATACCGATTGTGGCCGATTGGCCTATTGTGATATTAACATTTAATTACCTTATCTTTATATATTATTCTAACGTGGCTGTATGTATGCAGTACGCATAAACGTGCGGATAGGTGCGGATTAGTGGAAATATTTCCACGGAAACTTTCCCGGGAACTTTGAAAACTCCCGGGAATATTTCCCAGCATATAAGTTCCCATAAAAAATCGTGAACTTTCGAAATTTCGTCATTTACATTAGCAAGGGCAGGGAAGCCAACCTTCATTGGGCACAATTATCAGATGTTGAAAAATCAAGACCAACGAACCCAAGAAATGTCTCTACCTCAAATCAGCTCGCCTCTCCCTTCAACATCAACCATCGAAATTTTGGACTCCCCCAGGGCACTCGAAATTTTGGACTCCCCCAGGGCACTCGAAATGTTGGACTCCCCCAGGGCACTCCGTCACAGTTGGGCTCCGATTCTGAATAATATTTTCACAATTTTTACATTTTTACGGTTTGGTTCATAAATTTTCTGACAAGAAATTTGTTTCAGTTCCTTTATGTCCCGCACCATCTGATGGTCTAGTTGGTTATATTAACTATTCATCTATATTTACGCATATTTCAGAGTATGCTTGCTGCATGTAAGGTATATTTTATTTTGTCCATTAATAAGTAAAAACTGAATGATATATGCAGTGTTCATTGATGTTATCGCAAGTGGGAAGCAGAATGATGGTATTCAAAACAGCAGGGCAGGTTAAATAATATTTGAACAAGGATAAAACGGATTTCTAAAAAAAAAAACGAAAATTCCCGTGTTAGAAATATTCCCGGGAATTGCCCCCTGAAAGTTCCCCAAAAATAAGTTCCCAGGAACTTACCCATCACTGGTCCCACATGACATTCATTACAATCAGGATGAAATTTTCACTGAATATCTGTTTACGACTGTTTTGATAGAGGGACCCTCAGCCATAAGACATATTTCGGGTAAATTTTAATACTCCAATCAATTATTAGAACAAGTGGAATAATTTTACTGATCATAATTGTCCCATTAAAGCACTGAGCTATTAGCATTGAGTTTAAATTATAGCCAGCGAAGAAGGTAGAGCTTCTAGAGCACAGGTTCGATTTGAGTGAAGACAAGTTGCGGTTTTGATTTTCCCCCAGCCGCAGGTGTGTGCCTCGTGCTCGTCTAGACGGGAAGGATCTGTCTAGGCTAGTGCAGACGCGTCAGACCGTCCGTGGGATGTTGGATTCCGCAGCTATCTGAATGGAACGATTTGGATTCGACCACAAAAAAACCTCCCTTCCACAGACAACTTCCTTATTCATATGAAAGGAACCAGAGGGTGTTGCATCGGCTCTCAGACCTTCGTGTTGCACCCTTTCCCATCCCACCAGGACAAACACCCCGGCGTTGCACCCTCCGGCCTTGCGCCCCCTCTTTGCAACCACCGAAAATTTTTTCACGTTTTCTCACAGGTTGCACGGATCCTCCCTTAGAGAAAATCTCTTTTTGGGACTCCGGAGGGTTCACCCAAACAATGTCCGGAATCGCCCAAATTTTTTTTTTTCGAATGAGATTTTTTTGGCTCATGAGCAGCGTCCCGCCCTGGGTCAAGTTCGGACAATGGTCTCCTTTTCTTAAAAAAAAAAATAAATAAAAAAAATAAAAAGTTCCACACCGGGCGAAAAAAAAACGTACGTTGAACGTCGTCGCAAAAGGACCTTCCGTACTTTTCGTGTATGAGCCGAAAGTTACCCAAAGGGAAAAAAGTTGATCTGGATTTCGGTTGAATATTTGAACAACCTGGACCTGAGCTAACGGAAATCGGAGCCGTTACGAGGTTACAAAGGCATTGCAAACGAATTTAGGTAAGCACCTACATCAAACCGGTGGTTTGCGAGGTTGTAACGACGGATAGTAACGTTCAAGTTCGGATTTGAAAGCATAAAAGAACATCGTGAAAGGTGACGACATTATTCATTGATACCTCCCCGTTATACGCACAGATGCGACGTAATCCCCCCACGTGCGACGTTCTTTGCTGTTTTGAATCCTCATTTTTATAGATATGCATTGAATATGCAATAAAATTTAATATTTCGTAATAAACGAATATATTCGTAAACTCACCACGATCATTCTTGTGGGTTGATGGTTTCAAATAGACGACGATTTATTATTACTGCCATGACAGGAGGAACCTTTTAGCATTTCCAGACGCTTGGGTCGAATAAATAAATAGATAATAATATTGAGCAAATAATATAGACATAATGTTAGGTGAATAAAAGTTTTCCGGTGAGGCGAAGAAAACCCGTCCGCTCATTTAAATACAGGACGTAAAAACTGGCGTTGGGTAGAATGATTTCAACACAATGATTTGGCCAATTCAGTCATCATCAATCGACTCTTTTCAGGCGATTTGACGAAACAATTTACGCTCTGACTGTATAATCCTAGCTCGTTGAAGCCTGTTTTTCGAGCGTTCGGTGGATCTCAAATGAGAGCAGTAGAAAATGGGCGAACCTGTGGGCCTTTGGAAGAATCTATTCGAGAACATCAACTCCATATATCAATTCATTATGATTGTTATTACATGGCGAACAATGGGTTGATAGACAAACAAAAAATAGAACCACAGAAAGACGCAAACCAAATTTAGTTGCTGATGTGAAACGTTAAAAGGAAGGATAATTAGAATTTCGAAGGACAATAATATTATAGGTACCTTATTCAGATAAATATGTACAAGAAGTCAAAAATAATTTTCGAAAGGAAAAAAAAATCATTACACAACATACTCATTGTGTAAAAGTCCTTGGAAGGGTTTTAAAACAAATCCGTTTTGGTGACCTCCATTCATCAGTGGATTTCAACGCCTTTTCTACAGAGGGCCTATTCACTAAAAGAGATAATGAAAAGAGATTATATATTTTGAAAATATCCTGGGAGAGATAGTCTCCCTTGGGAGAAAGTCTCTTCCAATGTCTCCCGGGTTCGTCTATATTACTGAATAGCTCTCAACCCGTACTTGGACTTCTTGTTCACTCATGAATCAATAATATGTATGTATTTTTAATGAACAATATACTTAGGTACCTTTAAGGGATGAAAAAAAAATACATCAAAATGACTGGTATGGTAGCGGGTGAACGAAGGATGATAGACAATATGACTATAAAACAAACGAGAAATGAGAACGAGACATAATTAGCGAGACTCTTTAGAGAAAAGACACATAATTAGGTGTCCCTCTGAAAGTGATCGAAAATACCAAGATGGCCGCCAACTCTCTCTTTTGGAAGTTACTGAATAACCCTGCCATTGATATTATAAAATCTATTTTGCCAAAAGAGAGAGTCGGACCGGAAAGCGGTGTCTTTGGCTTAGTGAATAGGCCCCCAGGTGTGTAGGCTGTGGATTGTAGATGTATTATTACTGGTGTACATTGGCCGAAAAATGTTCAAAAAAGTCGCTTTGAGTGTAAACACCTCCGATAGAATCAACAAATATGGGGGAAGGTGGCAGTTGTATGCAATAAATAATTATTCGAATAACAAAAACGTTTGGAGGGATAAAATTTGTTCAACATTGGCATTTTATGGTAAAACACTGTAGAAAATGTCCTGTAATAATAATAAGTACCTAGGTTGATAGGTAGTTTAGTAGGTATGTTTCTTCGAAAATTATCTCATTACGTTCTGCTGCTCATTAGGAATTTTCTACCTATGGTGGAGGAGCGGCGAAGAAATAGTGAATACAGGATATACATACTACTCATATTTCTTCCAATAATATAGTACTTATCTGTAAAACTTCATCATCAACGTCCTACAGCGTGTCTACCTGCGAGACAATGAAGAATGAAGTTATTGACCTCAACAGCTGATACATAGGAAAGTCGAAAATTGCCCAACAGAACCGCAACATCTGTCGACCAAAAATAATAAATTGCAGCGCACACGTAAAACGAGAGATGGCGAAATGGTGTGACGCTGGGGAGGTAGGATGCACAAAGAAGTAATTGCCTGCATTGCTATTGAAATCCTATTTTGTTCGGCGGATACTAATTGAAAGGTGTCCAAAGGGGTAGCGGCGATCTTGCTCAGTTTTTCGCAAAAAGTCGCTTACGGATGGAACCACCAAAGAAAAGTGCACTTTGATTATCGTTATTAGTGGGTAACTGGATACGGGGAGTAATTTCAGGGCGTCAGCGTTTCCCAGGAGTCAGTTCTTTCAAGAAAGACAGACCTATTAGTTGGTTTAATAGGGGTTTTGGGGAGTTTTTGGTTTCGCGTGCAGGTACATGTGGTTGCTGCACTCACGGGATTTGACTGATCTTGATAAAGTTATGGCCAGACTCGAAAAATTATTAAAAACGTCTCATGGCTTATTGATTTAAAATTATTTGTTTAAATTGCGGAAAAATAGGTAAATCTGAGGAATTCATTTAGAATTATTTGTTTAAATTTCGGAAAATAAGTACCACTTATATTATTTCATTTTTCTGTTGATCGGACGTGATGGAATTTTGGGCTGATAACAGGCATATATCTACGGGGGTTTTCAAGGGCGCAAGAGTTTTGGGTCAAGCATTCCAAATTCCGATCAATTCCTCATTTTGTGTGGATATAGATCACACTTGCCCTACTATAAGTCTAATGTCGGGCTTGTTGAACAAATTTGTTCGGTTTTTGGCGAGGGCAGTAGACATTGGTTTTTAAAGGTATAGGACGAAACAAGAGACCCCAAAGAGGATGTTGGTAAATAAGTTTACTGTCAAACAAGGAGAACCCAATACCTAAGTGACAATATAGGAATAAGTATTTATATTTTACTCTGTCCCACTTTATTTGCTTACTTCGCTTTTTGGTTTATTATTTTAAATATTTATAAATATTGAACGTTTCAGAGTAAGCAAGAATATTGTTCATCATACTCATACAAAGAAGTGTACAATAAAGCATACATAATATTATATGTAGTATAACGAACGATGCATGCCCGAATGGAAGCGAAACGTAGGCCTGTCCTACATTGGTCTAAAGACCACCTCCTTTCAAAGACGGAGTGCGAACAGGGTTCTCCTGGCTGATTCAGATCGTTGGTCCCCTGGAACGGATTCCCGAGTTGACAGATTACCCGTATATCACACAGGTCAACCGCGAAACAAAAATCTGCATCGCAAGAGAAAGAAGAGAGAAATGTGTGGAATATAAATGGCGTAGGGTCAGTGACGTCCTGCAGCCTCTCGTTAAAAAAGTATTGTTGCCAGTGCGTCTGGTTCGTGCCCTCAGGCGACTCGGAAAACGAGACAGTTGGTCCAGGTGGCGGAGCAACGAAAAAAAATCCCTAGTCTGGTGGAAAAAAAAACTGCGTTAAGAAGACTCTTTGGGAAGACTCGACACTTGAATGGAGACCGATGTGATACGCCTGGCCTAACGTACGGTAAGGTATAGGAGATACACCCAGTAGATATCTACATCATTATTTGTTGGCTGCTTAAAAATACAAATCTGGAAAAGAGAAAACGCCGCCTGAACCTCCGGCAGATGGTTTGTACCCCGCTGTAACGTTTTTAATATAATTAATTTAAGTTAGGTATGTACTTATTATTTATGTTAGTATTAAATATTATTTTGTCATGTTTCCTTGTAAATAAATGCTTTAATTCTTCCTTTTTCTTCTTCTTCTCTATACCTAATAGATACTGCTATATATATAGGTTTAGTATTATAGTAGACCTGGTGATGGAAGAGGGGAGCCAGCTTAAGCACATAGATCTGAGCGGCTTACATTGACCGGAATCTGTAATTTTATCTTTCTTTTCATTTCATGCAACTTGAAGCCAATCGGTTCTGTTAGCTGATGAGCTTCATTTTAATTCATCTCTGACTGTTTTTATGTCAGCATGTATGCGGCATGTCTTCATGATTGTTTGCAATACTGCTGATCATTTGAATCAGATGAATTAAGCATAATCTACGTCAATGTAGAATTCGCAAACTGCGAATTCCACGTTGAACAGAGAAGAGGATGTTGGAGAAAAGGAGCAACAATCTCTCACAATAACCTTCTCATCAATATCTATATGTAGAGTTATCATATTTTTAGCACTAGAAATTAAAGGGTAAGGGAATGATTGTAAAAGACATAGGTACTTTAGTCGCAACCCCAAAAAATGAAGAAGCGCATTACGCAGTGAGGATGTCTCTTATTTTAGAGACATTGATGCTGCAATGACGATGTGTAATGAAGTGGGGGTCAGAAACGTTAATATTGCAAGAGGATGTTTTTTTCTATGCATTAAAACCCCAATTCGACCATTAGCACCTCGAAAAACATAAGTAAAAAGACGCAGCCATTAAAGTTGACGCCTCTTATGGTGGTGTATAATAATCCTAATCCCAAGTTCTCTCCATCCCCCGTCCCTGTAGAAATGAAATTCGAAATTCCGGCGACGTGGTGCACAACTAAACTGAATTCTGCGTCGAACAAACCTAGGAACATGTGTAAATCGGTTGAGAATTAAGCTCTGGGCAGCGCACCCAAGATTTAGCCGAAAACCCACCTTTTTCCGCTTTAACCCCCTCTTCCCTTGAAGTAAAATTCGAAATTCCGGCAACGCAAGGCACAACTAGATAGTTTTCTGCATCGAACAAAAAAAAGAACCACACAATTCGGTCAAGAACTGCGGCCTGAGCAGCGTACACAAGATTATGTCACACGCACACGCGCGTACACGGACACGCACGCTTGCACACACGCACCTAAAGGTTTTCTTAACGGATTTGGATTCAGGATGGCTTGAAACGGATTTGAATGTGGTTCTTTTTATTCTCGGCTATGTGTTGTCGTCTTCTGACCAGATCAGATACATAAGGACGTCTCTTGCTACTGAGGGACGTCCTAAAAATTGAGATAATGGTTTCAGTTGCGTTCAAATAGCATAAAGCTGAGACGAAAGATAAGACAGTCATTTAAGACCATAATTACGGTCATACTAGGTTATTACAGCGTTGCCAGATCTTGCGCCGCGGCTTTCTCTGAAGCCGGCCGTGATTCCAGCCAATCAGGATCCACCTCCCTTTCACTTCCTTGGCCTCAACAGCCAATGAGATTGCACTACCATTCACTCGAGTTGTATAAATAGGAGCTCAAGTTCCAGTAGTTTCATTCTATCATGTACTGATGATGGTGTAACAACCGAAACCGCTCTACAGTTTGTTAGTTTACGTGGAAATAGACTATTTCTATTTTTATCCTGTGGTTTTTTGCTATGGATTTCCACTACTCCGCCGCAAGTGATTTAAGTTATATGATGCGTGGAGTGGGATGGTCGAGTGGTGGGACTCGATGGTCTCTGTGAACAAGTGCACATTGGAAGATAAACTTTAGACAATTTAGTGCGGCATCTGCAGCTGGGATAGAGGTGCTTTCACATGATTCGTTGAGTAGCGGTGCGTGGGCTCTGAAAATGGTGGGCCACCAAACCAGAACACAAATTAACAGCTTTTTCTAAAAAATACCTGTAAATGTTTTCCAACAGTGGAGTCTTCTTTGAGAAATGGGTGGATTTTAATCAACCGCAGCTCTCAGCAAGTCAGAATGTGAGCACTGTGTTCACAATAGTTCTGACCAGTACCCGGGATTACCAGAAGCTAAAAGTTCAATAGCTTCATAATGACTAATACTCAGCAAAGGCCTATCTCTTCCTATACTTTTAATCATCACTCTATCCTCGTAGGAAATCGTCGAAAATTTCGACTGTAAGTTAGCCACCGAATTCATGTGGTACAAAAATACAGAAGCAAATGAACTAAACAACTACTAAAAACAACAAACTAGACTAAAATATAACGAAGTAATGACCCGCCGGCCAGTACCTACTTGGATGGAGAATCAGACTAGAAGCTAGGTACTTATCTGTGTATGTTGACGTCGATCAATCCACAAGACCACAGACAGGACAAAACGCACTTAATTACCATAAATCCAAATCTGTCACGGGAACTCGAATGGGAACATACAAAACTATAACCTAAGCAGGAAATTGAATACTCAACATAGTAACAGAATGGCGAAAGTGATTCACAATTTTTACTGAGGACAGTTCGAAGGACGATCCTATCGAGATGATAAGATGAATTGAAAGAATCCAATCGATTGTGAACCGACACGATTTTAGGATGGAAATGTTGGCCACGGGCCCAAAAGGGGCGGGGCTAACCGAATTTTTACTCGACTGAGCTTGCGCGGACGGGCCACTTTTCTCCGTTGCCATGGCGACACCAGGTCACCGGACCTGCCAGTTTCAGAAGCGTAGGTTTCGATTTCGATTGCAAGACATCGATTACTGTAGCTATATTCCGATAAAATGCTCGAATATCCATAGCCAGAGAACTCTGTCTTCTTCTTCTTCTTCTTCCCAGTTACTTGTCTTGGCTGCAGCCCTGCCAGACATAAGTTGGGACAGAGAGAGAGAACTCTGTCGAGTCGCTGTTGAACTTCGTGAAAATTGCTAGGTACAGTATACGGAGGGAAATTCGATTACCAACTGAACAAATGGTTGGCATTTTTTAATTTTTTGGAGTTTTTTGTGTTTCTGGATGCCGGGGCAGTGGCCCAAGTGGCCTTATGGACGCAACGCCCCGGTTCGTTGATAAAACACTATTAGGGACATCGTTTTCTAAGGGGAGTTCGTGAGTAGTTACAAAAAGCCAGAGCTTCGCTCCTGTTTTTCGAGTCCAATCTGGCTACGAGCGTGGACCCCACTTTCATTGAAACGGGAAAGCCACGCGGAACACGTCATTGACAAACCCAATCACACCCGAAAAACATCCCTTTTACTCATTCTCCATGCAAAACGGAATCCTCGACACCTCGGGGCCCACCGTGTTGCGTGGGCGTAGGAGGGTCCTCAAAATAGCCACTAACACCTTTAGCCCTCCCCCCCCCCCCCCCAACCCTCGGCCAGAGCTGAATTCGTGATGTCCCGCTGTCTGGGCGCTTAATAATTCCATTAGCTCGCGTACACACGGCATCGCCTGACTTGGGTGCACAACAAGTAGCGCCCACAGTGACTCTCATTCCAGTAAGCAGTATTAGGTAAGGAAATCGAATTCCGAAGGTGCCAGTTGAGATACAAAACCCTGCAAATCCCTGCACAACGGTTTATTATTTTGTACAGAATATCCTTCTGTTACAGATCACAGCTCTCTGTATAGATAACCCGTCTATATAATATTATATGTACTATTCTACACATATTATGTAGATCTCAGACCCTCCGTAGGTTAGTACCTAACCCCGTACTCGTTACTAGGCACCTACCTAAATCACGAGTTAAATGTTGCTAAAATAATTCTGCCGATGACAAACAGTAACTACAATGGCAAAAAGAAACGCAAATAATGAAGTTCTAAAGGAAAATTGTTAATGTGGAGTGAAGTAGATGCCCCTTCTGCGTAGATCACTGTTTTCTGTGGTCAGTGCCTACCCTCGTGGTCAAGTACAATGAACCACTGTGTAATAACTTGCCCATCAATAATAATTCAACGGTTGTTAAAGTTGCAAATGTACCGATCATCAAAATCCGGTCCCTTCTTGGTAGATGAACCGTTGTGTAATAATTTACCGTTGTGTAATAATTGAGCGTTGTGTAATAATTTTCCGTTCTGTAATAATTTACAGTTGTGTAATAATTTACCGTTATGTAATAATTTACCGTTGTGTAATAATATGCCGTTGTGTAATAATTTACCCATCAGTAATACTTCAACGTTTGTTCAAGTTTCACAAGTACCTACCAACAAAATCCAATAGTCCATCACTATCAAATGAAATAATATCGCAGAACAACCAACTCGACTTCATACAGCCATCCTTGATTATAATCAGGTGCTCCCTAGTGATGATATCCGGGCCGGATTTATACCGTTTGATTCACCATCGTGTTGACGAAGCTTTTTGGTGCACACGAACGGCTGGACGTACAATGCTCCGGGTGGTCTGAAAAAATTGTTTAGCTCAACACAAATTTAATAACGTAAAAAAAACCCATACCCTTCTATCAAAAGTTTTCGAGCTACGGCGATCTGAAAATTTCAACCCCTATTTTGAACCCCTTAGAGATGACTGACAGTAACGCCGAGCTTCGAGGACCAACTAGACCCCAAACGGAACCTATAACCCGAATTTCATCAATTTTTTTTTTCATGGTAACTAAGAAAAGTGGCCAGTACAGCGTACGGCATAGGGCGGACAGACAGAAATATTTTTATTGCATTTTCGGATTCTACATACCTTGAAACGTAAACCATCAAATTTTGAGGGGGGGATAGATTTTTTTTTTTCATGCTCGATTCCAATGGTTCATTATTGAAAATAATAAACCAAAATATCCGATGAACCAATTAATATTAATTCCAGTGAAAGCTTCACGAAATTCCCATTCTTTTTTTGAGGTTTAGTAGTTACCTCCTTATCCTTCCTCGTATACAGGCCTAGTATTGAGGAGGCCCGGGCTGGCCGAGCCATGACAAAGATTTTTGACCGTTTTTTCTGGCTGGTCAGGGCTATAGCCAAAACGCATTAGGTCGCCTATTGACAAACTAAAACTTCTTCTCAAAGATTTGAAAACAGTTCCAGACTGCATTGCTGGATTGGTTTCGTTTTATGCCTTTTAAAGCCAACCGGTACTATTATCTCAGTCAATTTTTCTCTGTCTGAGTACAGCTAAACAGCTCGACAGAATTTAATGAAACTTAGCGAATATGTTGAGGATGGTTCATATTGAAATCTGCAAGGATCGGAGTCCGAGTTCACTGGATGAATGTATTTTAGCGAATTTTCGAAGAAAAGGAAGCTATTGTTCTCGGTCCAAAATTTTTAAAACTCGAATTTCCGACAGATTTGTATACCAAAATCCGTTTCAGACCATCCTGAATTCCCTGCCGAAAGACACCAAAAATTATATGTATATATATATATATATATATATATATATATATATATATATATATATATATATATATATATATATATATATATATATATTTATATATATATTTATATATTTATATATATATTTATGTATTTATGTGTCATTCCAGACGATAACTCTCGAAAGAATTGAGATAAAAAGTTCAAATTTGCACGAAAAATCTGTCTTGGCAATCGACAGGCTAAGTTCGAAGATGGGCAGAATCGGGTCACCCTAAGGGGGAGTTTTGGGAAGTTTTAGGGGGGGAAAATTACCCATAAATTCCCAAAATGAAAAAGTCTGACAAGTGATACCTCATTTTAAAGGTTTTTGTACGCTGAACACGATGGTGAAATCAGAATTGCGATATCTCATTCCATTCTCAAACTGGAGCACTTTGAAGATGAAGGAACATGGTTATTTCTTGAGATGTTCTTCCTGGTTCGTCTGCTCTAATCTGATAACGGAATGGGATATCGCAATTCTGACTTCACCATCGTGTTCAGCGTTGGAAAATCTACGAACCGAGGTGTTACTCGGCAAAAAATGGAACAAAAAATTTGTTACGTACCCAATACCTACTCTTCTGGTATTCAAAACATTTTTGATTTCCCCCTCCCCCTCCTTCCACCCCAAATATTACTTTGCGTAAAACTACACCTGTTTTAATTTTGTATGGTATCAAGTTGGGAAAACATTGGCCGAAAATTAATTTTCAGAAAATTTTAGGCGGAGGAGGAAGATGCCGAAAACTTCGAAAATTCGCTCTTATAGCCATGCTGCATGACTGTGGTTTTTTTTTTTTTAATTGCAATCTATTAGGTACAAAACACACTCCGCAGTCAAGGATTTAGCCCTTATTTTTATATTTAAACCTTCGACTCCGCAGTATTTATTATGACATTTATTTCAACTCCTCATGCGTGCAATAACTGTTGTGATCCTAACAACAGTTACTGCACGAAGAAGGAACAAAGATAAACGTATTAATAAATGCTAGCAAAGTAGCGTTACGGCTTTTATGATGAATAGTGAAACAAGAGACCAAATGCATACAACAGAACGGTCATTTTGACCAATAACGGATACCAATAAACGAAACACATAGGTACAAATTTGTTACCGATCATAAATATGAACATGATAAAAACTTTTATTTGAATGTCTCGTGTTAGGTATTATTTTTATTTTTCCTGTAGTCGAGTGGAATTGTTTGGATGATAACTGTGACATGTACTCTATCCGCTGTTAAAGTTAACTCTTTTGGATGAGTTGAGAATAAAATTCTTTCGTGTGCTACAAAAAGAGTATCAAACACACATGAGAATGGTGCAGGAATCTAATTTCAGAAATATATCCGATAATGTAATGCGAGATTGAAATAACATTGTTATTATGATGGAAGAGAACACGAGAATATAGAACCGGAATAGGAATATGGAATATGGATCTGGGGTTATATGATGCAGAATGAAAATTGTAGAAAATGGAACCAGGGTAATACTGGCGGGTTGATAGGTACAATTTAGTATAAATCAAGAAAACTTTATACATTATTAATTTAGGTATGTGTTTATGGATTAGGTACCATGAGTGACATTAGTTGGAAGGTAACTTGAAACAGAAAAGATGGTTTCATCCATAAATTGTTTCGAGCAAAAATTTATTTTTAATTGAAATCAGCATGAATTCTGTTAAATCCACAAAAACAGGGAGAGAGGTCTGATACAATAAAAACTAATTTGAATAACAAAAATTTGAGAGGTCAACATTAACTGTTCAACTTCCAATTCCTCCGAAGGATGGGATGGACCGTTTTGTGACAAAAGGTAAAAGTACACTCACACCCTCAGTATTTATAGCCCGAATTAATACCATCCTGTGCAACGCACGGGTCACCCAACCAGTCGATAGAATTCCGTCAAGTGCTCTCTGGCTCTTCGGATCACATTAGCCCAATAATGAGCTTCGTAAATCCTCCTCCCACAGTTTTTATTCACGGAACGGAAAGAAATTCCATTAGATGACATCCCACAGATCTAGTCCCACGCAGGCTCTCAGAAAACGTTTACCTGATTCAAGGGACCTCAAGTAAAATCTCCAAGCTGCTTATTTATTTATGATCATAAATAATCTCACGTTATTTATTTAGAAAATCGTTCGTTGCCACAAAAAAAAAAGGACGTCATTTGTGCATGGAGCGTGCCACGGCCCTTGTTTGACTACAATCAATCATTAACGCGGGGTTTCTTGGATTATCCAACTCTGCGAAAAACAAAAGTTTTCGAACTTCCCATAGCGTTCCAAAAAGCAGTATATAAAAGGCTATTAATTTCGTCACTATGAACAATGGATCAGCTCGAAGATCATATTAAGTGGAAATACTCGTTAGACCGATGATTAACATTGTTCGAAACTTTGTAATAGACCACAACTGAAATGGCTCTGTCGTGATGATAAGGAGGCCAAGACACGAATGAATCAGTAAGTGTAAGTGTTCCCTGTGCTAAATCATCTACTGAAAAAAAAACCTTCGGCAATTATAGATCATTATGTTGGTCTATTCGTGCTCATCCGAAGGGGAAGGTTTGAATTTTTCAATCAACAGACTGCAATTACATTGACGAGTTATTATCGAGTGAGAGGAGCTCGGGAGTTTTGTTGACAAAATAATTCATAACGATTCTAGACCTCTTTTTCTTCGCTCATTCTCTCAACTACTGTATAAACTTCAATCTAAAAGTAATTAAAGGAACCAGCTATTAGGAAAAGCACGATCAAGGTTCTGTACACTTGATACAGTGATATATTTATCCGATGAACATGTCAATGTTTTTGGTTTGTTATGTTAGATAAAGCACCGAGAAAACTACTGGTATAGCTCCCGCCCACCCTCGCAACATTTGTTGGTTACGTTTCAAGGTCTTCTACCCAAGTCCATCTAAACAACAACACAAATCATCAATATGAACGCTAATAATTTTTTCTTCTTCGCCCATTACCTCCCAGTGGTCCCGTTTGGGATGTACAAAACAGATCCGTTCATGAATTTCCAAGCTTCCCCTCGTTCATCCGTGCATGTTTTATCCGGTCCAGACATGTTCTTTGGATCTGACAGCAACTCTGGATATCGGCCCCCTGACCATCAGTCTACTTTTTTCTTTCTTGGAGTGCATTCAAGATGGAGGAAGTTTTTGATTTGGAGGCCCTTCAACAATTATTGAAGTAAGTACCACGTACCTGTCAATTTGGATGGATTTGGATACTTTTTTCATATTCTTGAGTTATACTGGCATCGATTCATATGCCTTTCCAGTCTCATTACTAACTTTGGGTACCCATAAATCAATAAAAAAGTTAGCGATCCCGTTCGGGACCACTGGGCACTAACACACCCTTGTTTTTGCAGGCCAGGTATCTTCCTCCAGGATGCTGTGGAAATGCAGTGCCCCTGTGGTCATGATGATCAATGAACTGCCTGTCCGATTTTTACATGGATTATTGATGCTGTGATCCAAAATGCATGGATCTGTTATCGCCGAAGTCAGCCCATTTCACAGCTTGAGTGCCGCCGCCAGCTAACAATCGGATACCTGGCAACGTACGCCACACCTAGAATTCTTCGTGGACCTGTTGGACCAACAAGAACCCGAGTATCTGTGCAAAGCAGATTTGACAATGTCGGTCATTTTGTGCAGAAGACGCCAGATGACAAGAGACTGAGATGCGCTTGGGAGCCGTGCACGTCTCGGACCCGCACTGTGTACAAAATGCCGTATCGGAATATGTGTGGAATCCTTCATCAAATGTCACAAGTATAGTAATAAAAAATTTCAATTTGCATATCAACTGGGTTTTCAATTAGATTGACTTGAATTTCAGTTGAATTTCATTTTGTTATATATTATAGTTTTTCAAAGCCTATGAAACTCGATTCAAGAGGAACTTTATTTTTCATAGTTGTGACAAAATTGGTATTTTGGTGTCATTGAATTCTGCAATTATGCTTTAAGTCGCAATATAGGTATAACAATTTTGGCTATTAAGTAATTACAAATTTTGAAGTTATCAAAGTGTTTGATATTGTTACCCTTCGTGGAAAACGGGGGTGTGTGAGTGCCCAGTGGTCCCGTATGGAGCCAAAAAAGAACATGATTTTCGCGGAATGGAAATGCGGTAGGAATTTTTTTTGTATTTTTCCCATCTTCTAGGAACTGCGTAGCACTGTCATACGAAATTTCAAAAGAAAATTCGAACAAAAATAGGTATGGGGACATTTTACAATACAGTGAAAAAGTCTTCAGATTCTTAACTAGCTTTGTGATGTGAACTAAACTGTTTCGATCAGCTCCTTTAGTTCGTTGCGGTAGGTTTACCGTGTGTGCCCTAATAGGAGATTCCAAATCAACAAAAATCTGGGGATTATCGTAATACAAACATGGTCAGGATATAAGTTGAATCACTTGCAGTAGTGGAAATCCATAGCAAAAAACTACAGGATAAAAATAGAATAGTCTACTTCCACGTAAACTAACAAACTGTAGAACGGTTTCGGTTGTTGAACCATCATCAGTACACAACGTTCAGCATGTTTATTATTTTCAATAATGAACCTACATAGAAAAAAATTTAATAATCCCTCAAAATTTGGTGGTATGCGTGTCGAGGTACTTGTATGTAGTGGAAAATCCAAAATGGCAAAATTTCTGTCCGTCCGCCGCGCGTCGCCCTTTTTGCATTTTCCTTAGTTACCATGAACCAAAACCAATTTTGGTTTGCTGGTCCCATTTGGGGTCTAGTTGGTCCGCGAAGCTCGACGTTACTGTCAGTAATCTCTAAGGGGTGAAAAATAGTGGGTAATAATTTTCAGAACGCCAATAGCTCGAAAACTTTCATTAGACGGGTAACGGTTTTTATTACGATTTTAAATTGATGTCAAACTTGAGGATTTTTTTAGGGCACTCCATTTTACGTCCAGCCGTTCACTCACGGTAAGGCAGGTTGAACCGAAAAGCTTCGTCAGCATGTGTGAATCATACGGTATAGGTACATATAGCCCAGACATCATTGCTATCGAACAGCTGATATAATCACGCATGGCTTTGTGAAACTGAGTTTGTTGTTTCGTGATATATTAATATTTCATTTGAAGAAGGAATGAATAGTGGATTTTGTTGATAGGTAGAAGTCTGTTGTACAAGACCGAAAAAACGCTGCAGGTTATTACACAACGGTTCATTATTTACCTGTAAGTACCTCTCCAACCTCCGAGCGAGTAACATCGGTCGGCGTTCTCGAGAAAAGTAAACAGTTTATAATTCTCATCGTGCCGGGTGAAAATGATTTTACGGTAGTGATGGACGAGGAAAGAAGCGATGGCGAGACGACGATCGCCGAAATTGTTGACAAGACAAAACTGGCGGTTGTGCAACACAGAGCCGGTACCGCCGCGTTCCGGATTCAGGACGAGCATGTCAACACTGCATTTGGTGAGCTCTACAATATTATTATTTCATTGTGCGAATATCTTAAGCAAGCTGATCAAAAAATTGAAGATATGAGCCGCGAAATTAGTGAGTTGAAGTCAAATCAACCTCCAAAACAAAATGTTGCTAATCATCCTAGCAACCAGCAAGATGAATATCTCACAGACGAGGAAGAACTAGAAAGAGAGACAAATTGGGTTCTGAAAAAGAAGTCAAAAGCAAATAAGAAACGAAAAGCGAACGAATCTCCCGAGGTTCCAAAAATAGCCCCTGTTTTACAAAAATCTGACAAAAAGAAGGATCATCCCCCACCACCAATCAGTGTTACTGGAGTTAAAGACTTCACAGTAATAAGTGCATTAATTAATTCAGTAGTAACAAACACGAATTGGAAAGCTACGACACTTAACAACAATGTCTGTAAAATAAATGTGCCCGATGGGGACTCATATAGGGCAGTATCCAAAAAGCTAAATGCAGAAAATATACGCTGGTATTCATTTGAAAACAAGCATGAGAGGCCTATTAAAGTGGTGGCGAGAGGACTCCATCCATCATGTCCACCTGAGGATATCATAGAGGACCTACAAAATAAAGGGTTCAAAATATTGGGAGCAACCAATTTACTAAAAAAAGAAAAACTAACAAACGACCAAGGAGAACAAACTTCCTCTATGAGAGGCCTCCCATTGTTTGTTCTAACGTTTGACAAAGAGGAAAAAATTGAAGAGATATTCAAAATTAATGCCATAGCTCATTTAAAGGTCAAGATCGAACATTTAAGAAAGACCTCCAACAAAATCCCGCAGTGCAAAAAATGCCAGGGCTTCAATCACACTCAGCGATACTGTCAAATGGATCCCAGGTGTGTGAAATGTGCTGGAAAGCATACCACTAGTACCTGCACAAAAAATAAGGACACACCTCCAAAGTGCGTGAACTGTAAGGAAAACCATCCAGCCAATTATCGGGGATGTGAGGTAGCACTAGAACTTCAGAAACTCCGAGATAAGTCAAAAAAGCCTCAAAACCTAAATACTGAGGAGAGAAGGGGAAGCATATCTCAGAAAAAAATTAGCCTAGTCCATAATAAAGAGGATAAAAATTATCTTACTTACGCCCAGGCTCTTGGCAAAGGTAAACCCCTGCCAAAAGCGAAACAATCGGTAGAAGAAATCCTGACACTCATTCTAAGCAGGATGGATGAGCAGAATAAAGAAAACAAAGCCTTGCTCAAACGAGTGAATAGGCTAGAAAAAGATATCGCTAAAAGATGAATGGACCAAATACTCTACGAATAGCGACATGGAATGCAAATGGCCTTGATCAACGAATTCCAGAACTGGAATTCTTTATGAATAACGAACATATAGATATTTGTTTAATATCTGAAACTCACTATGTTCGATCATCGTTTGCAAGAATTAAAGGGTTCTGTCTCTATCACTCTATCCATCCTGCTGATCGGGCGCGTGGAGGAGCAGCTATTATTATAAAAGAAAATATAAAACACTATGAACAACTCAAAATCGAGGAAGACAAAATGCAAGTAGCATCAATAAAAGTGAGTATGAAGAATCGTGAAGTAAGTGTTGCTGCAGTTTACTGTCCCCCACGATACTCACTGAAAGAAGAAGATTACAAAAATCTGTTCAATGATATTGGACACGTATTCATTCTGGGAGGTGATTTCAAGACCAAACATGAATACTGGGGGTCAAGGGTACAAAATCCCAAGGGAAAGGAATTGTTTGTAGCGGGACGAGAATTTCATTGCGATTTCCACTCAGGAGGAGGGCCTACATACTGGCCTACTGATATAAAAAAAGTTCCAGACTTAATAGACTTCTTTGTTGTGAGAGGGCTTTCAAGTAACTACATTCATACCGAAGACAGTGATGGTCTGATGTCAGATCACTCACCAGTAATCATCTCAATCAGTGAATCAGTGATATTGAAAGATGCAACACCAAAACTAAGCAGCAAATACACGAACTGGGAACTGTTTAGAGAAAATCTAGATGAGAAAATCAATCTGAATGTGCCACTTAGCACCCCTAACCAAATAGAGGGAGAGGTGGATATTTTCCTAAACAACGTCCAACAGGCTGCATGGGCTAGTACGCCAATGAATCAGAAAAAAACCACTCAACAAACAAACTACCCTATTGAAGCGAGGGAACTAGTGAAGGCAAAAAGAAGAGCTAGGAGAATCTGGAAGAGAAATCGTACACCCGAAAATAAGAAAAACTTGAATAAACTTTGTAACGAACTGAAAGTATTGATGAAAAAAATTAAAAATGAGACATTAGCCTTATATCTGCATAGCCTGACGCCTGAAAGTGATACTGAGTACTCCTTATGGCGAGCTGCAAAAGGGTTTAAGCGACCTAAAGTACTAATATCTCCAATCAGACAGGAAGATGGAACGTGGGCCAGAAGTGCAAAGGAAAAAGCAGATCTCTTTTCAAAGTACCTTGAGGACACATTCAAACCATTTCCAAGGCAGACTGCAGGAGAAAGTACAGCGAAAGTTGAAAAATTCGATGAGTGTGAAATACGACCGGTCACACTGCCCGAAATAAAGAATGAAATCAGTACCAAGATCAATCCGAAAAAAGCCCCTGGATATGATATTATAACTGGGAAAATATTGAAGGAATTACCTGAGAAAGGTTTCCTGAAATTATTGCATATTATCAATGCTTCATTCAGGCTAAAGTATGTACCAAGGCAATGGAAGGTAGCTGAGATCATTATGATACCAAAACCAGGCAAGCCTACTGATGACAAGAAGTCTTATCGACCGATTTCGCTATTGCCAGTAATATCTAAGCTTTTTGAAAAATTACTTCTCAAACGGCTGAAACCTATTATCGATGAAAGAAACCTGATTCCCTCACACCAATTTGGATTTAGAGAACAACATTCTACGATAGATCAGGTTCATAGGATCACTAATCTGATTGAATGTTCATTAGAGGAAAAGAAAGTATGCTCCGCAGTTTTCCTAGATGTCTCGCAAGCGTTTGACAAGGTATGGCATCAAGGACTGCTTGCCAAACTACAAAGGGATCTCCCGACTCAATTCTTCCAAATCCTGGAGTCCTACCTCTCAGACAGGCTATTCAGAGTTAAACATGAGGACGAGTATTCTCAGATGAGGAAAATAAACGCAGGTGTACCGCAAGGCAGCGTCCTTGGCCCCGTACTATATTTACTATACACACGAGATCTACCTCAAACCGTGGATACGCTCACAGCAACCTTCGCTGACGATACTGCTATTCTTGCAGTTGGAAACTCTGCTGAAGAAGCCACAAGGAAAGTGCAAACCGCTGTCAACAATGTCCTCAGTTGGTCAAAGCGATGGAGAATAAAGTTAAATGAAACAAAATCTACACACATAAACTTCACAAATAGGGAGATAGAAGTAATCCCGATACATATCAATTCACAAACTGTTCCCTACGCTGATGAAGCAAAATATCTTGGCATGACACTCGATTGCAAGCTGAGATGGAAAACTCATGTGAAGAAAAAGAAGGAGGAACTCAACTTAAGATTCAGAAAAATGCACTGGTTGTTAGGTAGGTACTCGAAGGTATCAACCCACAACAAACTCCTACTATACCAGCAAGTTATAAAACCCGTCTGGACTTATGGATGCCAATTATGGGGCTGCACAAAACAGAGTAATATGAAACCCATACAAACGTTTCAAAACAGAGTCCTCAGGAGCATAGTTGATGCACCCTGGTACATACGAACGGCAGATCTCCATCGCGACCTTAAGATGGAGACTGTCAGTGAAACTATTAAAAAACATGCCATGGAGCACGAACGCCGGCTTCACAACCATCAAAACGTTGAAGTACTGTACCTTCTGGACAACAGCGGGAACGTACGAAGACTGAAGAGGACCAAACCAATGGACCTCGTCACGATTCACTAAGTGTAGTGTGATGTGTAGTGGATGTAGGTAGTGATCTATAAACCACAAAACGCTTAAAGATATTAAAGAAAAGTTGCTAGATGTTATATATATATATATATACAGTTGTAACATAAATAAATAAATTATTTAAAAAAAATTATTTACCTGTATAGATGCCCCTTCTGCGTACATCACGGTTTTCTGTGATCAATACCTGCCCTCGTGCTCCTCCCAGGAAAGCGCTAAATCCCGTACCGGAACCGGCCGGGGAATTACAGTTTCATAAAAATGCGAGGGATTCATTAATTCAATAATTAATTAATTTGTTGTTATTCATGAACCATAGGGTTCCAAAGGTTCAATAATTCAATAATTCAAGGGAATTCAATAATTCAAGGGAATTACAGTTTCATAAAAATACGAGGGACTCAATAATTCAATAATTAATTATTTGTTGATATTCATAAACCATGCTCGATTCCAAAGGTTCATCATTGGAAATAATAAACCAAAATCATTCAAATTAAGTGAACGTTTGAGAAACAAATAAACCTTTATATGACAATTTGCAGCATTGAATTTATTCACTGAATTTACCAAGGATTTCTTCTGCACTTGTACTTTTCCACTGCGTATTACATTATTACAAGCATAACTTGTACTTGGGACCTCTTAAACTTGTAACTTTTTCTATAGTAAAATAGGTAAAGGAATTGTTTAAAAGATAAACCAGAGCCAGTGTCAACCAAAATAACTGACCGGGTTTCAGGCTCAAATATCATTATTCTTAGTTTGGCCCTCATTGTAAAAATAAGCAGATGTCAGCAGGCGCTGGTGGGGGTGGGGGTTAAGGTGAACGTTAAAAAATGAAAGTGGTCCGTATTCTCCCTAAGAAAAGATAGAGACAGAGAGAGAGAGAGAGAGAGAGAGAGAGAGAGAGAGAGAGAGAGAGGAATGAAGATCATCATAAAAGATGAAAAAGCGTAATTTCTCCGTGGCACCCCTCTTCCTACTTCAAGATTGAATACCCAACCCCACCCATTTCGACGTCAGAAAGTGTTAGAGTATAAAGTCAGCCCGCTCCCCGTCACACCAGGTTCGTTAACCTTAACAGACAGTAAAAAACTCAGGCAGAAGCTGGATTTTTTATTGTTTTAATTTTTTTATTTTTACAATATTACTATTGTTATTTTTTAAATCAAAAATCGTCGAAAACTATTACGAGAAAAGATAAATGGAGAAGAGTAATCATATCTTGAGAGCGAGAAAATATTAGGTGTAAGCTTGGAAAGGAAGAAACAAAAAACGCTGCAAAGTCCTTGTCACATGGGTATATTATTCTACTGGATACGTACAGAAATTTTGGCTGTTCAATTATTGTTTCTTTCATGTGCAATTATTGAAATGGCTATTTTAGATGGTTTCCACCAATTTTGGCCCCCAAAAACACGAATTAGGCTCGGCTTTTTTTTAAGATTATTTTTGAACATTGATAGTACCATTTAATTCTCTTGATTCACCTGTCGATACTACTTCAAGTGTTATTATACAAATGTATGGTGATTTCAGACAATTTCCCATGTTTTTGACTAATAAAAAATGAATTTCGGGAGCTTAACCTTCGTTACAACCTCAATTCTTCACTCTTCGGTCAAAATCAACCTAATATTCGGTCTTCTCGCCCTAAAAAACATGGAAAACGATACCTCACAAGCTCATGTTAACTAAAACCTTAAAAATCCCTCGAAAACCCCTATTTTTACATCCATTTTTCTCCCATAACACCCCTGGGTGTATGTCGATCGGGCTGCCGTGTTTCGGAGCACAACTAGGACACAAATGTGTTCCCAAATGGGGACCCAAACTGTGTGCGGAAGAACGACGATTTTAGAACAAAATTTATCGTAAATTTAAGGCTAAAACTTCGTTAGAACCTCGATTTTCCACTCTGGTCCAAATCGACTTCATATCAAAAGCTCATGTTGCTAGAATATTACTAAAACACTAAAACGCTGCAAAGTCCTTGTCACATGGGTTTATTATTCTATTATTTTATTGGTCTACAGAAATGCTGGCTGTTTATTTATTGTTTCTTTCATGTAAAATAATTGAAATAGCTATTTCTGGTGGTTTCTACAAATTTTGGCCCCCAAAACTTGAATTAGGTACTACGCTCCTTTTTTGTTTTTTCAAATTACCTTTGATCATTGATTTTACCATTTAATCGTCTTGATCCACGTGTTGACACTTTCTCTAGTGTTATTATACAAATTGATGGTGATTTCAGACGATTTCGCAGGTTTCTGACTCATAAAAAATCAATTTTGGGAGCTGAACATCTGGTACAACCTCAATTTTCCACTCCTTGGTCAAAATTGACTTCATATTCGGTCTTCTCGTCCCCAAAAACATGGAAAACGATACCTCAAAAGCTCATTTTACTAATATGTTACTAAAACACAAAAAGTACCTATTTTTATAGTACACATTTTCACTCATAACATCCCTGGGTATATTCCGATCGGGCTGCAGAGTTTCGGGACACAGCTGGGCCTAAATGGAGCATGTGAGCGAAAGAAGGAATTTTTTGGACCGAAAATGAGGCCTGTACACGTGATACGGCGTACGGCGGACGGCGGACGGACATTGCATTTTGGTTTATTATTCTGTGAATAATACACCTATGTATTCGCTCAGTAAAAAATTTGTATAACACCCCCTCAAACTTTTTTCTTTTCCTTTTCAAGGTGCGTAGATTCCAAAAATGCAATGTCCGTCCGCCGTACGCCGTCCGCCGTACGCCGTATCACGTGTACAGGCTTCATTTTCGGTCTAAAAAAGTCGTTCTTTCGCACACATGCTCCATTTGGGCCGTAGTTGTGTCCCGAAACTTTTCAGCCCGATCGGAATTATGCCCAGGGGTGTTATGAGTGAAAATGTGTGTAAAAATAGGTACTTTTTGCGTTTTAGCAACATGTTAGTAACATGAGCTTCTGAGATATCATTTCCCATGTTTTTGAGGGCGAGAAGACCGAATATGAAGTCGATTTTGACCAAAGAGTGGAAAATTGAGTTCTACCAAATGTTCAGCTCCCAAAATTGATTTTTTATGAGTGAAAAACCTGGGAAATCGTCTGAAATCACCATCATTTTGTATAATAACACTGGAAGAAGTGTCAACACGTGGATCAAGACTATTAAATGGCACTACCAATGATCAAAGATAGTTATTTAAAGAAAAAAAACGCGTACCTAATTTGTGTTTTAGGGGCCAAAATTAACGGAAACCATCAGAAATAGCTATTTCAATTATCACGCATAAAAGAAACAATAAATGAACAGCCAAAATTTCTGTAGGTATGTCCAGTAGAATAATAAACCCATGTGACAAGGACTTTGCAGCGTTTTTGGAATCTATGCACCTTGAAACGGAAAAGAAAAAATTTTGAGGGGATGTTATAAAATTTTTTGCTGAGCGATTACATTATTCACAGAATAATGTACCAAAAGTCATGATGGAGGACATAGCTTTTCATAATCAGCTCTCTCGTCACTCTATCGTCGTACGAAAACGTCGTCAATTTCTACTGCAAATTAGCCACCGAATTCATGTGCTACAAAACTATAGTAAACAAAAATCGCAGACCCTCCGTAGGTTAGTACCTAACCCCGTACTCGTTACTAGGTACCTACCTAAATCACGAGTTAAATGTTGCTAAAATAATTCTGCCGATGACAAACAGTACCTAACAAAAAGAAACACACATAATGAAGTTCTGAAAAGAAATTGTTGATGAGGAGTGAAAAAAGTTGCAAAAGTACCTACCAACAAACTCCAGCCCCTTCTACGTAGATGGTATAATGAACCGTTGTGTAATAATTTACCGTTGAGTAATGATTTACCGTAGTAATAATTTACCCATCAATAATACTTCAACGTTTGTTCAAGTTTCACTACCTACCAACAAACTCCAAAAGAGCCATCATTTTTCAAGCGAAATAATATCACAGAACAACCAACTCGACTTCATACTCCGCCAATATAATCAGGTGATCCCTACCAATGATTGGCCGTATTCACAAATTCCTATTGTGGGCGCGTCTCTGGTTACGAGATTTGGTTTGAATTGTATACAATTTCATTCACACTGGAGTCGAAAATGCCTGTCGGTGCAAACTTTGGGGCCTTACTGTGAACGAACGGCTGGACGTACGATGCTCCGGATGGTCTTAAAAAACTCGCAAGTTCAAGAACTATTTAAAACCGTAAAAATATTCACGTAAAAAAATGGTATAGGCGTTTTGAAAATTTCAACCCCTATTTTGAACCCCTTAGAGATGACTCACAGTAACGTCGAGCTTCGAGGACCAACTAGACGCCGAATGGAACCTATAACCCGAATTTCATCAATTTTTTTTTCATGGTAACTAAGAAAAGTGGCCCGTACGGCGTACGGCGTACGGCGGACAGACAGAAATATTTTTATTGCAGTTTTGGATTCTACATACCTTGAAACGTAAACCATCAAATTTTGAGGGGGGGTAAGAATTTTTTTTTTCATGCTCGATTCCAATGGTTCATTATTGAAAATAATAAACCAATACAACGAAACAATGACCCGTCGGCTGGTACCTACTTGAATCTTGAATGGAGAAGCTGTTCACTAGAAGCTACATAGTTACCTGTGTGTTGACGCCGATCAATCCGCAAACCACCAACAGCAAACAGACAAAACGCGCGTAGGTACCACAAATACAAATCTGTCATCAGAACCGGACTGAACGCAAAACGCGCAGAATTTGACGCAAAAAAATTGAAAACTGACAAAGAAAGCGAATGTGATTCACAGAAAAGCAAATCAGAAGAAACATCTCGTATTGAGATGACAAATTGAATTGAAGGAATCGAATGGATTGTGGGTTGAACGATTTTGGAGTTGAAATCAGATTCTGGGGCAGTGGCCCAAAGTGGGCGTGGCAAACAATTTTTTTACTTGACTGAGCTTGCGTGGACAGGCCACTTTTCTGGGTTGCCATGGCGACACTAGGTCCCAGGACCTGCCAGTTTCAGGAGCCTAGGTTTCGATTTCGATTGCACGACATCGATTACTGTTGCTATATTCTGATAACATCCTCCGTCTGGGGAGCTACAGGGAGCCAACATGACGGAACCACATACTGAATATCCATAGCTAGGGAATTCTGTCGAGTCGCTGTTGAACTCGTATCGAGATGAAAAATTGAATCGAAGGGATCGAATGGATTGTGGGTTGAACGATTTTGGAGTTGAAATCAGATTCTGGGGGAGTGGCCCAAAGTGGGCGTGGCAAAAAACATTTTTACTTGACTGAATTTGCGCGGACAGGCCACTTTTCTCGGTTGCCATGGCGACACTAGGTCCCAGAACCTGCCAGTTTCAGGAGCCTAGGTTTCGATTTCGATTGCACGACATCGATTACTTTCGCTATATTCTGATAACATCCTCCGTCTGGGGAGCTACAGGGAGCCAACATGACGGAACCACATACTGAATATCCATAGCTAGGGAACTCTGTCGAGTCGCTGTTGAACTTTGTGAAAAATGCTAGGCACAGTGTATGGAGGAAAATTCAAATGCCAACTGAACACATGGTTGGAGTTTTTTTTTTAACTCTTAGTGTTTCTGATGCCTGGGCAGTGGCCCAAATGGCCTTATGGACGCAACGCCCCTGGTAGGTAAGCTGGCAATTTACATTCGTTAAATCCAAAGAAAGACGGTGTGGTAGGCATTATAATTGTTGAGTGGAGCCCACTGGTTGTTTCGCCGTCATTCCAACAAACGAAAGGATAGTAAACATTAATTAATTGATAGTTTATTTATCATGTTTGTATTCAATTAACGTAAAACTAATTAAGTTCTTTTTATTCTGAGCATTACGTACGGTTTTAGATTAATTTAGACTGGGGAAGTTCGATTCTTTCCCTGAACTATTGGCTTCAACAGGCTACTTTAACAATAATTGAGTTGGATTCAAGCGCGTGATGTGCCACCATTTCGGAGGGAGAGTGTCCGTGCGGCCAGGGGTATGAAATATGATAGCAATATTGTAATATTCGAATAACATATTTCTGGAGCCCAAGACCTGGCGACTGCCCAACGGGTCTAAAAGAAGGAAATCTATTAGGAAGCCGTAACTCTTGGGATCGGACTCGGGATATCTGGGGGTCTCTCCCAACTTCTTTATAGTTCAAAAATTAAAGTCGAAATGGATTTTTTTTCGTACTTTCGAGAACGACGTAAAAATTTGCAAGGCATGCAACGGGGGTCGATGGTACCGTCGTTCCGTATAAATCTCGTCCGAGTAGAACGGGGTCGAAGCGCGACTCCTGGCGAAATGGATGAGGGAGTGAGAGAGACGGAGTGAGTCCGAAGGAGAAGGGACGCGAAAGAGGAGAGAAAGAGAGAGAAGGAAGAATTTGGGTTCCTAAAAGAACAAAAAGGCGCATCGCCAGGACCCAGTGGGTCCTTTCACCGATAAAAACAAGTTTGAGGATACTTGGAGTCGCCCAATGAAAAAATAGCCAAGTTCCAGGTTTTCATTTTGTGGGACGAAACCCTGGCTGGACGGGATGATGACCTTTTTCCTCCTGGTCGTGGGACGTCGTTCAGAAAATCCCGGGTGCCGTTTGCAGCCTTGTCCTCACCGTTCCTCCGCTAAAACTAACAAAACAATGCAACGTTTTTACATTTACGACAGCGAATTAGTTTTGTATGAATACCAAACATTACAAATGTGCTGAATCGATTAGAGTACTTGTGTTCCTAATTTGAAAGGAGCGTTCATGTAGATGACTTTTAGTGGTCATTCAGTTTTATCGAACAGCTGCAGCGAGTGGCCCCTCTTCGGCTTGACGTTGAAAAATCTAATCCTGTACAGATCGCATCCAAATCTAAATGAATTATCTTAATCAAATAGGACACCTAAATCTAATATAGGCAATCACTCTACATAAACGCCCCACACGAACACAATTAAATTGCTTTCGCAAAAATCGATTTTAAGCGAAATCAGCCGAGAAGTGGTGACCCATTTGAACTTGAATCGTGGTGTAATCAAGATACCACGATTCAAGTTCAAAAGTCACCACTTCTCGCCTGATCAGTAAAAAACGCTGCAAAGCCCTTGTCACATGGGTTTATTATTCTCTTGGACACACCTACAGAAATGCTGGCTGTTTATTTATTGTTTCTTTCATGTGAAATCATTTAAATAGCTATTTCTGATGGTTTCCACCAATTTTGGCCCCCAAAACACAAATTAGGTACGCTCTTTTTTTTCCTAATTATCTTTGATCATTGGTAGTGCCATTTGTCTTGATCCACGTGTTGATTCTTTTTCTAGTGTTATTCTACAAATTGATGGTGATTTCAGACGATTTCCCAGGTTTTTGACTCATAAATCAATTTTTGAGAGCTGAACATCTGGTAGAACCTCAATTTTCCACTCTTTGGTCAAAATCGACTTCATATTCGGTAATCTCGTATGAATACATGAATACAGCATAATAAACCAAAATGAGAAGTATTATTATTTAAAGCTTTGTAGCAGGTAGGTGTATTATTTACAGAATAATAAACCAAAATGAGAAGTATTGTTATTTAAAGCTTTGTAACAGGTAGGTGTATTATTCACAGAATAAACCAAAATAAGAAGTATTATTATTCAAAGATTTGTAACAGTTACGTGGGGACTTGGTTTTTCTTGGGACGCTTCCGAACTTCAAAACTTGAAAAGGCATCAACTTTTAAAAACTAAACTTTGCAAATCCCGTGGAATTCGGGTAGGCGGTGCGCCCTCAAGAAACAACAAAGTGGGCGTGGCCCCAAGTGGGACAGAAATGCTGGCTGTTTATTTATTGTTTCTTTCATGTGAAATCATTTAAATAGCTATTTCTGATGGTTTCCACCAATTTTGGCCCCCAAAACACAAATTAGGTACGCTCTTTTTTTTCCTAATTATCTTTGATCATTGGTAGTGCCATTTGTCTTGATCCACGTGTTGATTCTTTTTCTAGTGTTATTCTACAAATTGATGGTGATTTCAGACGATTTCCCAGGTTTTTGACTCATAAATCAATTTTTGAGAGCTGAACATCTGGTAGAACCTCAATTTTCCACTCTTTGGTCAAAATCGACTTCATATTCGGTAATCTCGTATGAATACATGAATACAGCATAATAAACCAAAATGAGAAGTATTATTATTTAAAGCTTTGTAGCAGGTAGGTGTATTATTTACAGAATAATAAACCAAAATGAGAAGTATTGTTATTTAAAGCTTTGTAACAGGTAGGTGTATTATTCACAGAATAAACCAAAATAAGAAGTATTATTATTCAAAGATTTGTAACAGTTACGTGGGGACTTGGTTTTTCTTGGGACGCTTCCGAACTTCAAAACTTGAAAAGGCATCAACTTTTAAAAACTAAACTTTGCAAATCCCGTGGAATTCGGGTAGGCGGTGCGCCCTCAAGAAACAACAGCATTTCTGTGCAGCCACAGCAGAGCGAGGAGGGGGTTCCAGAAAGGGCCCTTTGAAGAATAAAATATTCCACGAATTCCAAATGCAACGTGATGCTGGTCACCCGTGGAGTTGGTCCTCATCTGGCTTTCCAGTTTATTTATTTCGGACGCAGCTGCAGCGGCTGGTCACGAGCGAGACGCCGAATTGCAAACTGCAACTCTCCCAAACCATCAACCGCCACCGCCTACTGTCTCTGTAGGGTCATTGCACAGACTCACCTTATTCGGGACTTGAGGCGAACCAGTTTGGAGGGACACTAGCTATCAATAAGATAAGACTCGGTGGCCCTCGAAACCCAAACAACGGTGAACACGGGAACCCGCTCAAGTGGGTGGCATAGAATACCTTAATTACCCCTTTTCTGTCTGCATTTCATTTAAACGGTTCAATGAATTAGACCACATGCTCTCCCTTATTGATGGCCCAGCGAGAGCCGGAGTGACACCGAACCTGCATTACTGCAGCCTGCGGTTCTGCGCACAAGTTGAATTATCGCGGTTAAATTATAATCAGCGTAACTTTTGAATTATCTTCCTTGTTCGAAGCAAGTACAGCACGCGAGTGACCGCCAAACCCACTCAAATCGATTATTTATGTATATCTGCGTCCTTGTAAACCGAAATCGCCTAACCATTTTATTATGCACGCTGAATACAATTATATAAGCAAAGATGTGTACATGTGATTTTCTGACAGTTTAATTACTATCATAATTAAGCGTATTCATAGTATGACCTAATGGAATATTCATGATATTCCACGAAATATTTTGGGTTTACCGCAAATTTCCCCGATTGCAGCCTAACAGACTAGTCGTGGCATTCGGATTGACAATCAATAATTGTTAAGTATTTCGATTAGGTGGGGGTACCTACTAACTTACAGTTAGTTGACTTTCTTGTTCCGATTGTGGAATGTTATTCTACAAATGGCATATAAATATGTAGCAAATTGATGTGCACCGTAATTTCTTGAGGAGGGGCCAACCGAGCATTCGAAATAGTTAAGGGAAATTTTGAATCAAGTAGATAAGATATAATTTTAATCTTGCGAACTCACCCTAAGTGCTGCCCCTAACAGCCTGACTGGTTTTGATGTCCTTTTCCCTTGGATTACTCAAGTAGGTAAATAGTCAACTCATAGGTAAATAGTGAACTACTCATAGGTAAATAGTCAACTCATTCATGCGTGGAGAATACATTCAGCCTTACTGCTTACATAAAATTACAACAGAGGTAGTGGACTTGAATCATAACCTATTATTATAATAATATTATTACCATATTATTATTATTTGATTATTGTTCAAAATGAAATATACCAAGTTTTTCTTGGCCACAAATTAACATCAATCTTGTTGAGAAATTCCAAAATTAATTTATAAATCATCATGCTGTTGATTGATAATGGATAAAGTTCATGATAACGTGTGATTTGAGCCACTCGCCTCGATATTTTATTGCATAGGCTTGGCATAGACCATGTTCAGACCTCAGCCGGGTAATAGTTTTAGAACATTTGTTTGGACTTTCGGAATTGCATTTTTGGACTTATTATAATGGGTTATTTTCACGCATTTATTTATTTATTTATTTTTTTAAATGAAAGTAGATTCCATCCTGAGAATTTTGAGACCAACCGCACGCTCCTACGAAAGGAAGTTCTTTTTCTATGGCTTTTCAAAATTTCCACAGGTTCCTACTTCACATTCACATTGGGGAGGGAGGTCCCGCCCAGGCGTGAGGGCGTGGAACCTCTGGAATCTTTGAAAAATCATAGAAAAATAACTACTACTTATCGTAGGAGCGTGCGGTTGGTCTCAAAATTCTCAAGATGGAATCTACGTTCATTATTTAAAAAATAATATAAACCGCTTTTGTGTCCCATGCAAATACCCCATTGCATATATTACAATCATCTTAATTTTGGTTCATCTCTCAAGAATAACCTACGATTTACCCACTGTCCCACAACTTATAAAGATGCCGAGATATCTGATATGGATCTTGGTCAGGGGCGTTGAGTCCATAAGGCCACTTGGGCCGCTTCCCCGGCATCCAAAAACACTAGGAGTAAAAAAAACTCCGTTGTTCAGTTGGCATTTGAATTTCCCTCTGTACTGTATCTAGCATTTTTCACGAAGTTCAACAGTAACTCGCCAGATTTCTCTGGCTATGGAATGGAAATTATATGGATATTCAATATTCTATTAGAGCATCCATGGTGGGCTCCATGTTATCGGAATAAAGCGACAGTAATCGATGTCCTGCAATCGAAATCGAAACCTAGACTCCTGAAACTGGCAGGTAGGCCCTGGGTCCTAGTGTCGCCATGGCAACTGAGAAAAGTGACCCATCCGCGCATGCTGAGTCGAGTAAAAATGTTGTTCGCCACGCCCACTTAGGGCCCTATCCCCAAAATCTGATTTCTACTCCAAAATCGTTCGTTTTCACAATCGATTCGATCCCTTCGATTCAATTTGCCATCTCGATACGAGATGCTTCTTCGTCTTCTGATTTGTTTTTATTGTCTCATGAATTATATTAGCTTTCTCTGTTGAGTCGGTTTTAGTTTTTAATTTTTTGCGTCAAATTGTGTGTTTTGCGTTCGGTCGGGTTCTGTTGACAGATTTGTATTTGTGGTGCATGTACGCGCATTTTTTCCTGTTTGCTGCTTGTGGTCTTATGGATTGATCAGTGCCCTAACACACAGATAACTACCTAGCTTAAAGTCAGTAGCTTCTCCATTCAAGCAGGTACCAGCCGACGGGTCATTGTTTTGTTATATTTTAGTTTACTATATTTTAATAACATGAATTCGGTGGGTAATTTGCAGTAGAAATTGTGGACGTTTTCGTACGACGATAGAGTGTTGATTAAAAGAGATAAGCTTTGCTGAATATCAATCAATCAGTAAATAAGGGAAGGGTATTTTGCCTTGGGGGTATTTTGTAGACAAATCTGTTGGTTTTGTGTTCTGGTTTGGTGCCCCACCGTTTCCAGAGCCCACGCACCGCTACTGATCTTGGTGACTCACCTATTGAACCAATCAAGCCACCAGATCATACAGTCTCACCCTAACTGCCTATTATACTCAGACAAGTGTTGTCTCTGTGTCTCACAGGAACCCGAAAAAAGATCGCGTGGTTCGGAGAAGGTAATTATTGTAGCAGCCACTTCGTAGAGACGTTTCGCCTGTTTTAGACGGGGTTCGAACTAAACTGAAAGGAGACATCTGAAACATTCGGGGAGGTGTACTCGTACATCCCACATGGACGCTCTTCGAACCTCCAAGAGCCTCAACCAGCAGGCGCACATGTCGCCAAAATTGGAAAACATCAGGGCAGAAATTATTCTCTCTTTTAGAGAAGAGTTGGAAATGGGTCTGGCCGACGATTTCGCGAATTCTTCCCAAATAGTTGCGTCGGCCATGTGGTGGCCAACTGGCCCGTCCGCGTCCTACCCGACAGTTGTTGAGGGGAACCACCGGGACTACGTTGTTTTATCCTAATGATATAGCCCAAAGCCTAAAGGATTCTATGGAAGAAGATTTCTCGCCCGCCGAGTTTTAGGGAGACCAACACTCACGTTTCGGCTCCAACTCATAAATCAAGATCCGAAAAATATTTCCTTCCATTATCCGCCAATTCGGCCTATTTCCTTGGAAGCGCCATGTTTTTAATGCCTTCGGCCCATTCTAAGCGCGGGGGAAGGTAAGCTTATAGGTTTTCTGCATTGTACTATGTGCGTATGGTGAAGCCAAGAGGGTAGAAGCCACTGAATGGAAACTTGAAATTTGGCAATGAGAAATGAAGGGAAGATGATGTCGTTACACTTAACCAAAATTCTTCAATCGCCTTCACTTGACTGCTCCAAGTCCGTGATATAGTGTGGCGAAACAGGAACACGATACATTGCAATCCTCCAAAATCCTCCTGATTGCCATAATCATGATTTGGTGGTTATTGTGTAAAAATGTTTTCAATGTTCGAAAGTAGAGATCGATCACACTATAACTGTGCAAGAATCATTTATACTTATTTTATAAGACCTTCGTGAAGAATTCACGAAGTCACTCTTGGCAAACGTTGGACATCGGAATACCTGCAGCATCCTTAAAAAAAATATGGGAACCTACATTTCCCCCATTTGTGAACCCCAGTCTGGTTTTCGCATGGAAAAAATAATAAAAACGATCGAATTCTGCATGGAATGAGACTAATTTGAGCTCTTGACCTACGTACAGCCATCTTCATAAATAATAGTCACTCAACCGTGTTTGAAACTCAAGGAACAAGGATGTTTCCTGCAGACTTCTGCTTTCCACTGTTGGATTATTACGAGTATATTTCAGCTTCCTTGATTTTCACATGTAAATTTGTGTACATTTGTACACTTGCAGCGTTTTTGGCTATTGTTATGATACGTTTCATCCTTACAAAAACTTTGGGAAAACGCCCGAAGTTTTCTCAAAGGCGTTTTCTCTAAGTTTTTGAAAGGATGAATCGTATCATAACACTTATAAGACAAAACGCTGCAAATTATTATACAGCTCTACATGTGAAAATCAAGGGAGCTGAAATGAACTCGTAATAATCCAACAGTGGAACATGTTCGGAAGCAGACGTCTGCAGGAAACATACTGTTCCTCGAGTTTAAAACTCAGTTGAGTGACTATTAGTTATGAAGATTTTTGAGAGAGATAACCATAATATTATGTCAGTCTTATTTGAAAATGGTACCACGGACGTTTCAACTGTCATTTCACATGATAGAAATAAAGCACATTTGCACCACCATACCTACTTTTTAAAAAACCTACTGTTCACATTAGTTCACATTAGGGCTCTTCAAATACGTCCACCTAAACTGAATATTATTAAATTTATTGTACCTAGGGATGCAGGAGCGTCCTACCCGCCAAGAAAACCGAAAACCACCACACCTACCTTCAACAACCAAGACACTGTTTACACGGCAACACATGCAGGGGTTTTTACTCCCCGTAGCTCGGCCCCCTGGGGGGTCTCCGGTGTTGATTTTTCATAAGGCGGCCCCTGAGGACGTGTACCAAATTTCAACCCTCGGGACCACCAGGTGCCGGAGTTATGGAAATCGCTGAAAATCGCTATTTTCCACGTTTTTTCTACCTGTTGTCGTCGCTGTCTTTGTTCCTTGACAGGGCTGCAGCCCCACAGACCTCACAGACGTAACGGATCGAGCTGGAATTGTGCATTCACATTTGTTATGCCCCAAGGAAGTGCCTTTTGTGCAGTTTTGTCCCCCCCCCCCTCCCATTTTGAAATTTTTAGGTATAATTAGGTAAGTATTGAAATTTTTTTTACGGGTTCGAGCTGATATTTTGCATACACATTTTTTATGCCCTTTTGTGAATTTTGTCCCCCCTGCCACCATTTTGGAAATTATCAGGTAAGTAGGTAGGTAACTGAGAACAAATATTTAGTTAGGTACTAGGAAAAAAATGCTTACCTACTTCATCAATCAATGCAAAACGATGTGATATCCCTCCCCCCCCCCCCTCCCACAAACAACCCTGTTGTAAAAGTTTACCCACCAAAAAGAGAAGTATGTACGGAGTAAGTAGGTACTGAATAAGGACTAAATAGGTAGTACTGAGTAGGGACTAAATAAGTAGTAAAAGTACTACTAGGTAGGTAGTAATGAGTGGGTACTAAATAGAAAGTATTGAGTAGGTATTAAATAGGTAGTACTGAGGAGATACTAAGTAGGTAGTACTGTGTAGGTACTAAGTAGGTAGTAGAGAGTAGTAAGCAGGTAGTACTAATTAGGCACTAAGTAGGTAGTACTCAGTAGTAAGTAGGTAGTACTGATTAGGCACTTAGTAGGTAGTACTGACTAGGTAATAAGTAGGTACTAAGTAGGTAGTACCGAGTAGGTACTACTGAGTAGGTACTACTAGTTACTAAGTAGGTAGTACTGTTGTAAAAAAAACCCTGTTGCAAAAATTTACCCGCCAACAAAACCTCCTCAGCCGCAAAAAAAATTAATATCTATTTTGCCCACCGAAGTAGCATGTCCCGGCAGGCAAAACCCCCGCCAAAGCGTTGTTTTGTAGCATTTGTCAGAAGATGAGTAGGTACCTATCTATGTACTCATATCGTCGTCAACATTTCTGAGGTAGGTGCAGTAACCTTGTTTCAAGGTATCGAATTTTCAGCGTTCTCACCAGAGGTACATTCGTAACCAATTAAATAACGGTTTGATTCAACATAAATTCGTTTTTCGGCTTTCGGACTTGGCGATTGGACAGCATACGTACCTACACTCTTCGAGGACTCTTCTAATGACATGTTTTAATTCAGAATGTTTCATTTCCTATGCAGCTGAAGTACGTACGTCACTTGGTCATATCGCTGATGACAGATTACTTTTACTGACACGCTGACAGCTACATTTATTACCACTAATAAAACGTCGTTGGCAACATTTTGTGGTTTGTGAATTTATTTTTCTGATTGATGGATGTCTCTGAGCAGACAATCTTCCGTTCAGTTGAATCAGACGATTCAACATCGCTCGCATTAAATGGGGAGAAACTCGATTCGTGTGGGTGCGATAACTAACTTCTTCCCACGTGAAAACCAGGAATACACAGCTCAATTCTCACTTCAAACAGGAATACACAGGCTCAAAAGAGGAACACTAAATCCCCGACTCTCGTGAAAGAATCAACCTAAATTGTTCCCCAAAGGTGAGCGATCCTCGTTAGCTCGAGGTCTCCGGGTTGGCGCTGGGGTCACACATGAAGAAACAGGTGGCAATCATGCTTATCCTAAATTAACTTCCAGCTTAGGATTTCCTTATTTCCCCCCTCTCCGAGACCGTCTGATCGATTCTCGCGAGACCCCTTGAAGAGGGAAAGGGACCCGGCTAACATACATTATTAATTTGACGTCTTACTCAGGCAAACCCGTTATTAGAAGGTAGCGGCTGTGGCCTCTTCGACTATATTCGTCTTGTGGAATCAAGTCAGATTCCCTTGCAAATAATCATACGCTCGAAAACACTTTCTCTGTCTACCGCATTCCTTCAAGACTACTATATGGGCTAATTTCTCGCATTTTAAATGAATTTACGAAGAGAATATGATTTATCGGAATAGTGTTATCGACGTTGATATATAAAGAAGTTCTATGGTTATTGAGGTTCGGTCATTAAAATAATAGGTACATTTTTCCAACGTTTCGACGCTTTATTTCGTTGAAAATGACGAAATAAAGCGTCGATACGTTGGAATAAACATCGAATTATTTCAATTACCGAACCTCAATAACCATAGAACTTCTCTATGCATAGTATATTGCTACATAACGTGCCAGTCTTTGCAGATAACCAACCTTGGATATGAGACCTTTAAATCCCAAATTTTGCCAAAATATTTGTACCTAATGGCAAAACAAAATTCCAATTTTCTCAGTATTTTACCGAATTTACTTTCGGTCAATATGATTTCTAAGAGGGACTAAGAGAAACTGGCTATTATTTCCAAAAGATAGGTATCAGCGCTGTTTTTCTAAATACGACAAGCGCCAATATCGCTTAACTGGACTGTAGTCATGGACTAGCTTCTCTGAAGGGTGTTTAATAAAAAATTAATGTATAATCTTCACTCGGTAACAAGTTTAGCAACTAAAGAATTTGTATAATAACTTTTTTACCAACTATGTATTGGCAACACTCACTAATAATTGAATTTTCTTGCGGTTTTGGATTTTAGTACCTACTGCTATTTCTATATTTTATTTTTCTCGTAAATGATGACCAATGTTATCAGACCCCAGTATAACTGATTTTTCTACCAATTCCGGTGTATATTCCAAATGGCACTATAAATTGTTTACAACAACTATAGAACTATAATAAAACCTGTTGTTCTACTGACAAATATTTTTCATAACGATGACTAATAAAATTAATCTTATGAAAAACGGCCATGACGAACGGAATTTTATCATCATTAGCTCGGGTATAAATATTTGAAAACTAGATAAAATGTTTGATTCGACACAATAAAAGTATCCACCTATTTATTGAACATCGAGGGAACAATTGGAGCGCATCGAACCAATACATTTATTGAAATGGTAATTGGCTAGACCAGTGGTTCTCAACCTTTTTAAACCTGCCGCCCCCTTAAGGAGTTGAATATTTTTCAAAGCCCACCTAATGTGAAAATCCCTAAGTCTGGGTACGGAAAATGGGGGGGTGTTATGAATGTAATACACACAGCTGTGTGTGGGATTGTTATGGTTCGGAGCCAGTTTCTTAAAATGAGGTTCAATGTTGTGAGATGAAGTCTCATGTACTGGATGTCGAGTCGATTTCTTTTAGCATGGACCTGCCGGCCGAAAAACGTCACGACATGAAAAAGCGACCCAAAAAACGTTACTGATGACTCATCAAATGTTTCGAATTTCTCTCGCGACGTTTTTCCTTTTCATCGTCGTTGCTCCGTTGGTACCAGACATTCGAAGAGGTATAAAAATGGGTGGTGAAAGGGGGGTTCCGACACAACTTTCAACCAGTGCGGTTGTGAAATTTTCTGTCATTTCCCGGAAAATGCACGGGTACAAATGGATTCTAACATCATGACCTCCCATTTAGGAACCCCTAGAACACGATGCAAAAATCTCCATCAAAATCGGTCCAGTCGTTTAGAAGTTGGGCACAACTGACCTTTTACCTTTGCTCAGAATCGTCGCATTATCGGTATTTTGAGAATGAGCACGTACACACCATGCTCCATAGTTTGATTCGAACGAACTAAATCACTGGGAGGCAATTAACAGTTTTTTTGACGACAGCCCGCACTTCAGCGTAGAGGTAACTGATATTAGCTTGAAGCCAAAATTCCTGAGCCTACCATCATCCTGGAAACTGGCTTTCTACATCTCACTAGTTGAAAGTTCAGTCAATGTTTCCTGAATCTCAACCTCTGTTTTCTCAATGTGCACAGAGGATTCATGACCCATTGAGGACAAAATATCCTCAAAACGTTCGGAAAAGCAATGCAAAGACTCCAGGTGTTCACAGTAAACTGTTTCATCAAAGAGATTTCAATATTCTATGCAGGATACTATTCACTATTCTTATCCGACAGGATTGAAAACTGGCAAATCACAACTTCGTTGCAGCCGAAATAACAGATTTCGTTTTTATTAAATTGAGTTCATAACCTTGAAGTTCCTTGATTCCACTGAATCTGGCGAATTTATCAGTCAGGTAAGCAAAATCGATTATAAATTGTAGCTATCGCCCTCTCAGATGTACCTAAATGCATCTTAAGCACAGAATCGAAAAGATTCCTGAACCTGTTGTAGTGTTCAGGCAGGCACCTTTGCAGAGTCAATACATAAATATATAAACACGCTCACCGCCCCTCTACCGCCCAAAACAAGTTCGCCGCCCCTCAGTACCCCTCTACCGCCCCCACGGGGGCGTTATCGCCCCCGTTGAGAACCGCTGGGCGAGACAAAGACGACCAAAATATTATTCTGGAGGGAGAACAAATCCTCAGGTCGTTCCTTTGTTGGTCCTCGAGGCTCGGCGTTACGGTTAGTCATCTAAGCCAAGTGACGTGTCATCTCTAACAGGTACCCTGAAAAACCAGTACTTTATGAATTTGGAGAGTAGTTTGGAACTGCCCTGCATGTCAGTTTATGAAATTTCCATTCATGTTCCTGCCCATTCGCTGAATGAAAGTTCATAGTTTTCAGCAACCTCAAAATCGGATGTTGTGCCCATAAAAATACACCCGAAACAGAGACGTAGGTCACGTACGTGAGGTTGGAGAGAGCTTTTGGCAGTTTCCCCTTTACGGCGGTTACGTGTAGTAAGTCACATCTGAAGTGAATTCTTGAATTCTTTCTGATGAAAACCCCCACAACTGGAAGATAAACCGTTAAAATCCGAGAAGTTCTCGCAACGGTTATAAAACGAGGCCATCACCGCGGCCGAAAAGAGGAAAGAAAAGAAATTTCGCGAAGAATGAAACGGTCCTGTTTTATTAGGCAAAAACTCCAAGTCTAAGGGCTGCGGACCAACATACATTTCATTCCGCGCAAAACGAAGTCACGTAGAGATACTTGGGACAGGGAAGTAACTAGCCGCCAAACTAGCGAAAAAATGCGACAATCTACCATCGCGCACGTATCGTTAGTCTTGCTCAGACTCCCAGGTTCCCTGTTTGATATTCCTGGCAGCGACTTGACGGTGATATCGCTCTGCGGGGGAGGTGGAAATAGGGGAAGAGCCCTACAACGGTTTTAGAGGCTGAAAGAGCGGTCTTGAGGGGAAGGAGTGGCGGGGAGGGGGGGGGGGGGGCTGGCGTTCAAATATGATTTCAAAAAAAGTGCCTAACCAACTTATCCTCAATCAATGTCTTTGACTGAGCGGGTAACCGCGGATGCTAACTTAGAGACTTGGGACGTGAAATTTTTTTTCCCCGACACCAAGTACCCAGGTTGCTGAAATAGAGTTTTTGGGTAAAAATCGCAAAAATCAGTCAAAATCAGCACATAATCACTCAATGTTGGTACAAATTCATCTTAAGTGGTATATAATATGAACTTGAGACTAAGCAAGTCTATGTAATTCAATATTTTGCCATAGAAAGAAGGTGAAATCTTTGGATACAATGCCGCTTCAATAATCAAAAAAATTTTACTCAAAAAATGGTCAGGTTTGAGTTTTTGGGGGTTTGGGTTTGGGGGGGTTAAAATCGCAAAAACTTGCTCAAAAAAATGTAAAAAAAAATACATAAATCAACCAAAAACTATGGTACTTTTAATATACTTGAACAATATATTTCAATTAAAAAAATAAATAAAAAATGAGAAGGGGGGTTAAATTTTGAATTTTTGCAGGTCAAAAATGTTGCTTAACACGTTACAAAAAACGCTGCATATCCCTGTACAACGGTTGATTATTTTGTACAGAATACCCTTCTGTTACAGATCACAGCTCTCTGTATAGATAACCCGTCTGTATAATATAATATGTACTATTCTATACATATTATGTAGATCGCAGACCCTCCGTAGGTTAGTACTTAACCCCGTACTCTTTACTAGGTAGGTACCTACCTAAATCACGAGTTAAATGTTCCTAAAATAATTCTGTCGATGACGAGCAGTAACTAAAATGGTAAAAAGAAACGCAAATAATGAAGTTCTGAAGGGAAATTGTTGATGTGGATTGAAAAAAGTTGCAAACGTACCTACCAGCAAACTCCAGACCCTTCTACATAGATGGTATAATGAACCGGTATGTAATAATTTACCGCTGTGTAATAATTTACCCATCAATAATACTTCAACGTTTGTTCAAGTTTCACGCCCTATGAACAAACTCCAAAAGAGCCATAATTAACATGTTTAATGTTTTAGGGCTGGGGGTCATTCTGTGAATTCCGACACGCAAATATGCAACGTTTTTCATTGGTTACTACACAGTTACTACCTTCTGTTGTAGCAACCATAAAGAATATCGCACTCGAAAGAAACAAGAGTCAATAGCTACGTTTTTCATTGGTTACTACACAGTTACTACCTTCTGTTGTAGCAACCATATGTTGATGGCGAGTTCTATAATAAGTACAGTAAATGCAACATTATACTTGTAGAGTTCAGTGAAATTGTGGCTTTCATTTTTTCTTGACATTAAAAAACTATATCTAATTTCTCCCTTGCGAGGGAAAAACATTAAACATGATTTAATGTTTTTCCCTCTCAAGGGAGAAATTATAAGGGAGCTTGGCGATAGATGGTCTTGCAGACCTAATCTTGGGAGTGTTTTGTACAAGTTCTCAAATATAATATTTTTTCAAATGAAATAATCTCACAGAACAACCAACTCGACTTCATACTCCGTGAATATAATCATGTGCTCCCTAGCAATGATGATCTCGGGCCAATTCCCGATCGTTAGCGCGTCCCTAGTGATGATATTTGGGCTGAATATTGTATACAATTTCATTCACCCTGCTGTTGAAAAAGCCTGTCGGTGCAAACGTCTGGGCGTTACTGTGAACGACCGGCTGGACGTACAATGCTCCGGGTGGTCTTAAAAAACTCCCAAGTTCGAGAACTATTTAAAACCGTAAACAAATCGAGATAACGGCGTCCTGGAGATTTCAACCCCTATTTTTCACCCCTTAGGCATGACTGACATTAACGCCGAGTTTCGAGGACCAACTAGACGCCAAATGGGACCAATAAACAGAATTTCGTCAATTTTGGCTCATGGTAATTAAGAAAAGTACGGCGTACGGCGGACGGACAGAAATTTTTTAATTGCATTTTCGGATTCCTCATACCTTGAAACGGAAACCATCAAATTTGAGAGGCGTTAACGATTTTTGGTTTATTATTCTGTGAATATACCTATGTATTCGCTCAGCAAAAAATTTTAGCACCCCCTCAAAAATTTTTCTTTTCCGTTTCGAGGTGCGTAGATTCCAAAAACGCTGCAAAGTCCTTGTCACATGGGTTTATTATTCTATTGGAGTTCTAGAGATTTTTGTTGGCTGTTAAATGTATTGTTTCTTTCATGTGGGATGATTGAAATAGCTATTTCTGATGATTTCCACCAATTTTGGCCCCCAAAACATGAAATAGGTACGCTTTTTTTTCTTTTTTTTTAAGATCATCTTTGATCATTGGTAGTGGCATTTAATCGTCTTGATTCACCTGTTTACACTTTTTCCAATGTTATTGTACACATTGATGGTGATTTCAGACAGTTTTCCAGGTTTTTGACTCATAAAAAACAAATTTTGGGAGCTGAACCTTTGGTAAAACCTCAATTTCCGCGTCTTTGGTCAAAATCGACTTCATATTCGGTCTTCTCGTCCTCAAAAACATGGAAAAAGATACCTCAAAAGCTCATGTTACTAACATGTTGTTAAAACGCAAAAAGTTTTTTTTTTTTTTAATTTGCATTTATTAGTTACAACAAGCAATACATAATACAGGTATATTTAACCTAAATGCTACAACCCCGTTAAGATATAATCATGTGCTGGGGTTGGAGTGCAACTAACCTTACCTTATTACAGCAATATCATATTTTGCCTTATCTTCATTATTATTATTTTCTTAAGTTAATTAATATTACTTAAATAATAGTTTTTATTTTGCAAACATTTTTTTGATCTTTAATTTGAACTGATTTAAATTAAGTTGGGGTGAACTTTCCTCAAAATCGTAACTGTTGAATTTTTTAATTCCAGAGTAGTCGTAACATTTCAGTCCCATTGTTGTGTATCTTCTTGGCAGTGCTATTTTCAATTTTGTATCTGATCTTGTGTTGCTTTTAGTTCTTACAAATTTTCCCATTAATAGATATTTATATACAATTGCTATCGATGTTTTATCCAATAACTCATTGAATGTTAATATTTTTGTTTCATTAAAAAGTGCATCTGTTGGGTATCTGAAGGGCTTGTTGAACAGTATTTTGATTAATAGTTTTTGTGTCTTTATCACATTTTTTATTTTATTTGTATATGCATTTCCCCATGCTACAATCCCATAGTTCAGGTGCGCTTGAGCCAGTGCATTATATACCATTATTTTAGTCTTGCTATTCATAATATTTTTAATTTCCAAAAATATATGTATCAGTTTTCTAAGTTTTTTGTTTACGGACTCAGCATGTAGCTCCCAAGAAATAGTTTGATCAACGTGGACCCCTAGGTATTTTATGTTTTTGCACTGTTGAATCGTAGGACAGTCACAATGAATAGAGTTACAGCTTTCTTTATAATGACATTTAATTGTATTAAGGTTGGGTATATCCCTGGCTCTGAGTGAGAATGCAATGAATTTAGTCTTGTCGTGATTTAATTTTAGGTTTTGTTCCAAGTAAAAAAAGTTTAGTGCTTTGAGGTCATTTTCAGCACTGCTTTTCGCTTCCTCCCATGTTTTTCCTGAAGAAATCAAGGCCGTATCATCCGCATACGATACTAGTTCTCCATTTATCTTTGTATCAAAAATACCATTGACATAAATTAGATAGAGCAGAGCGCTTATTATTGTTCCTTGTGGTACCCCGCACGACAAACTTGCACTGTCACTTAGCTCATCTCCTAATCTTACTTGCTGAACACGACCTTCTAGGTAACTTTGAATCCATTTTATGAAGGTGCGATGAAATTTATTTTCAACCAATATCTGTACTAGCCTGTCGTGGGATACAGTGTCGAACGCTTTGGAAAAGTCCTTAAACACCACTATCACTTTTTTACCTACATCAAGTTTGGTTGCAATTTTTTCGTGTAAATGTAATATCGCGTCTAATGTGCTTTTACCCGATTGAAAACCATATTGGTTGCTTTTGATGTAATTAGTCTGTTCTATATGCCTTATGATGTAACTTTTGATTATTTTTTCTATTATTTTTGCAATGTTCGATAAGAGTGATATTGGCCTATAGTTATTAGGGTTTGACGCATCACCTGCTTTATGTAAAGGAATCACTATTGCCTTTTTGTATAAATCAGGAAAAATGCCACTGTGGCAACTGAGAGTAATTATATGAGCCAAAGGTTTAACTATGTGCGCAATAATTTTTTTCATTGTTTCAGCAGACACTCCATCAAAGCCAGGGCTTGACCCACCTTTTAACTGTTTTATGGCCTTTACTACATCTTTCTCTGTAATATTAAGAAATGATCCCTCTGTACTCTTTATAATTTCTTTTTTTGACACAGCGTGACATCCTTCGGTCATCCTACTTCCTATTGTAGCGAAATGTTTGTTTAGAACATTTGCTATCTCCACTTGATCAGTAATACTTTGATTTCCATTAACAAGTTTTTCTATTTCAATTGCATTTTTTCTATTGCAAGTTTTTTCTATTGCAATTGCAGTACCTATTTTTATACACATTTTCACTCATAACACCCCTAGGTATATTCCGATCGGGCTGAAAAGTTTCGGGACACAACTAGGGCCCAAATGGAGCATGTGTGCGAAAGAACGACTTTTTTAGACCGAAAATGAAGCCTGTACACGTGATACGGCGTACGGCGTACGGCGGACGGCGGACGGACATTGCATTTTTGGAATCTACGCACCTTGAAACGGAAAAGAAAAAATTTTGAGGGGGTGTTATAAAAATTTTTTGCTGAGCGAATACATAGGTGTATTATTCACAGAATAATAAACCAAAATGCAATATGTCCGTCCGCCGTATCACGTGTACCGGCTTCATTTTCGGTCTAAAAAATTCTTTCTTTCGCACTCATGCTCCATTTGGGCCGTAGTTGTGTCCCGAAACTTTGCAGCCCGATCGGAATACACCCAGGGGTGTTATGAGTGAAAATGTGTATAAAAATAGGTACTTGTTGTGTTTTAGTAACATGTTAGTAAAATGAGCTTTTGAGGTATCGTTTTCCAAGTGTTTGGGGACGAGAAGACCGAATATGAAGTCGATTTTGACCAAGGAGTGGAGAATTGAGGTTGTACCACATGTTCACTCCCAAAATTGATTTTTTATGAGTCAAAAACCTGGGAAATCGTATGAAATCATCATCAATTTGTAGAATAACACTAGAAAAAGTGCCAACACGTGGCTCAATACAATTAAATGGTAATATCAATGATCAAAGATGATTTGAAAAAAAAAGAGGAGCGTAACTATAATTCAAGTTTTGGTGGCCAAAATTGGTGGAAACCACCAGAAATATCCATTTCAATTATTTTACATGAAAGAAACAATAAATAAACAGCCAAAATTTCTGTACGTATGTCCAATAGAATAATAAACCCATGTGACAAGGACTTTGCAGCGTTTTTTTTCCGTGCTCGATTCCAAAGGTTCGTTATTGAAAATAATAAACCAAAATTTAGCTCGTATGGTCCTGCTGCACGACTGGAACTTTTCCTTTGCACATGAAACTGCGTCCATACTTACCAGAGTTTCAGTTACATGAAGGCTGAGATAGGTAGCTAATAGCCCCTTTGATCCCGTGAAAGACGCACCAATTACTGTAGTTCCGGACAGTATTTCACTGGTCGCTCGCCCCGTTCCAAAAGTTTCTTCCAACCGCTGGCCAGGAAACTCGGCCGATTATCGGGAAAAACGCATTTCTCGGCCGCCCACTCAACTACTGAGGACGCGTCGAAGGCATTTTCCGGTCATTTTGGCATTTGGACTTAACGAGGGCAGTGGAGCCGATTCCTACAAACGTTGATGCGCTGGGGCGTGTCGTGATGTCTATGAAGTGTGGATTCGCACCCTCGGTTCCAGCCACCCATATCCACATCCTAAGATTGGCAGTGAGGACAGTTTTTTGGTGCGGGTGAGCTCACATTTAGGTCTTTTAGTCTGGAGACCCACATAGAAATGGTTGGTTAGTTAAAGGGCGGATGAAGGGCATCTTCGGGGATCGGCGGCAGCGGCTCGCACCGGTAAACTTGTTGCCCTCGTTTCTATTTGAAAAGGCTATTTTGAAGTATAGGTCATCTTTCGGATGGTTCATCATGCGGATGGGAGGATCTGCCCAATCCTGACTTGGGGTAGGTAAAGGGGCGGCGACTACAAACTCCGCCTATCGTTGGTGAGAGACGCATGCGCGAATACTCATTAGTTGTCATATGAGATGTGACCCACAGATGAAAATAAACACTAATATCGCTCACCTCATAAAAGGTTCGGATATTATGATAAGCAATCATATTTAGTAAAACTCGCGAACTTCAAAACTCTCTCTGGACTCTCGCTGGCTTCACGTTAAACCTCCGCCTGTTGCGTGTTTGTCCGTATTTTGTTTAGCGAATATCGACGAAACTAAGCCATGGGGTCACAAATGCTCAGTAGTTAACATAAATTTGGCCAGATTTGTCGTTTCTTTTTCGTTGAAGAACATTTGAATATGAACATGTACATGAATATCAATGAAACTAAGTCATGGGGTCACAAATGCTCAGTAGTTACATAAATTTGGCCAGATTTATCGTTCCTCTTCCGTTGAAGAACATTTGAATATGAACATGAACTTTATTTTTTTAAATAATCGATATATTTGCTATATCGTAACATAACAACTGAGCTTAGCCCATCAAGTTAGTTTGGTATAATATTATTCAACTGTTTGTAGAGTTTCTAGCCCAGTGGCTGAAACTCAAGAGCCATGGGGCTATCACTCATTAAACTAACGATGGGAGAACATGAATATCGATGAAACTAAGCCATGGGGTGGGTCACAAATGCTCAGTAGTTACATAAATTTGGCCAGATTTGTCGTTCCTTTTACGCTGAAGAACATTTGAATATGAGCGCATTTGGATTTTAACATTTTTATAAAATATGGACGGCGTTATGCATTATATACAAGGTAAGTTTTGTAAAATATGGATGGCGTTATGCATTATATACAAGGTAAGTTTTGTAAAATATGGATGGCATTATGCATATGCCAGATAAACGAAGGAGGTAGATTTTTGGGAAAACGCAATCAAACTTTTAGATGTGTACACGCTGTTATGGGTGCTGTATTAGGGTCGGCATGGTGAATATTGTCATCTATGCTTTTGTCGACTTGTTCTACACAATTGTCAAAAGTCTCAAAAATGAGCCCTTGTACCTTTTTTGAGCTTACCTGGGAATTGCAGAAATCAGTATGTACTTGCTAATGTGCAATTAACAGGTGCACACCGTTTTGTCGCTTAATTAAATGAAATTTGAAACGGGAAGTAGAGTTAAAACTCAATAGCCAGGTAAACGCCATTTTGCCATTTAACTGGGTTTTGCATAATGGTTAGTTAGGACATTCAACGCAAATGCCAGGTAAATTCCTTTATCCAACCTTTCTCACCTAAAATCTCTAAATATAACGTATATAAGTATGTAGGTAGCTGTGCCGATATTAAGCAGTCGATAAAAAATGAATGTATGATATTTTTGCGGTTAGTTTTGAAAATCTAATTGGTTATTAATTTCTTCGCGAAGTAACCTATAGCTAACGACACGCAAACGATATACGTGGGCCGAAAACAGGTAGGTACGCCCAAAATCACATCCCAGAGAGTGGTATTGAAAAAACCCAATATACTCACGAAACCCACGAAAACAAAACACAGCAGTGATCAAAATTGATTACTCTCACCTGCTGGATGTTCCAAGTTCCTGTCGGTCGCGGGGAGGGGAGGGGGAGTTGAAGAGAAGTGCAGCGAAAATCCCGTGAATTCACCCCACAGCAGGAATTTTGAGCCGTAAGCACTTGTGGCGGAGAAACATTAAATAGGCTAAATTATACAAAAAAATATGATCTAGGGTAATCCGTGGATTACATGTCTCGGCCTTGGTACTGCGGGTGGAATTAGTGTTGTTCCTGTTAATAGCACGTACCTAGTATTTTGTGAGAAGAAGCGACATTCACCGTATTGATCCAGTTTGAACAATGATCTAAATACATGAAACACTAGAAATGATTGGACCAGATGAAAGAAAGATGGTTTGGACCATTGGGTTGTGGGTTATGGCGGTTCAATGGTTTTCACGTTTGGGCATGCGGTGTCACTATTATGATACGAATGCGACGAAATTCATACTCTGAATTACCATCAAATTTTGAGCCAATTTGGACAGTTTGGTTGTGAGTTATGTGGGTTCGATGTTTTTCAAGTTTGTGCATCCTCTACTACTCGCTGATCCGGCGGAAGCACAGAAATGTTTTATTATATTTTCGGATTCTACGTACCTCGAAACGGAAACAGTCAATTTTTTAAATTTTATGTATTTTTTTCAATAATTAACCTTCGGAATCGAGCATGAAAAAGAAAAAATCCCCTCCCCCCTCAAAATTTTATGGTTTCCGTTTCAAGTTACTTAGAATCCAAAATCGGAATGGAAAAATTCCTGTCCGTCCGCTGTACTTCGTACATTCCTTAGTTACCATGAACGAAAATTAATAAGATTTGGTATTTGTGCCCCATTTGGGTTGATCTGCGAAGCTCGGCGTTACTGTCAGTCGTCTCTAAGGGGTGTGAAATAGGGTTCGACATTTCCAGGGCGCAGCTATCTTGACTTTTTTTTAACGTTTTTAAATAATTGATCTCGAACTTGAGAATTTTTTTATACCACCCGGAACGTTGTACGTCCAGCCGTTCGTTTGCACCGAAAAGCTTCGTCAACACGATCATGAATCAAACGGTTTAATTCCGGCCCAGATATCATTGCTAGGGAACACCTGTTCTAGTCACGCTTGGCTGTATGAAATCGAGTTGGTTGTTCCGTGATATTATTTAATTTGGAAAATGCTCAATGCCCAATGCTTTGCTGGATGGCTCTTTTAGATTTTGTTGGTAGGCACTTTTGCAACTTGAACAAACGTTAGGCTTCATGAATAACAACAAATAATAATTAATTATTGAATTATTGGATCACACGCATTTTTATGAAAATTTAATTCCCGGGCCGGCTCCAGTACTCGACTTAGGGCTTTCCTGGAGGGAGCGCGAGTGTTGATTTGAACCATAGAAACCCCACGCAGAAGGGGCATCTTATATACACGTAGGGGAACGAGAGGCACAATGAAACAATTTTTTTGTTTTTATTTTTCCTGACTTAAATATCAAATCTATTGTAGTGTAAAAGGTATAGAAATGCTTTCTAACACATCTGGAGTATATTGCATTAGTCTCCAGTTAGTTGTTTATCACACAGACATGTCCAAAAAAAATAAAATTTATTGCTGTCGGAATTTTGTTCCATTGTGCCCCATATGTGTTGAAACGACTCATGATCAGCTGCATTTTTTCAGAAAGCTATTTATTTTGAAATACAAAAAAATACAGGACCAGGAACCGTTTTGACCAAAGAAACAGCTTCCTTCATAATCATCAGCGAAGAAAGGCCTCTTCCAAGTTTTCTCACTCGGTTTAGCACCATGCTGAAATAATGAAACGCAAAATGAAGAAATTCCTGTTACGATGATGATTATTTATAACGATGAGACACAATGAAACATCAAACTGGGGCATCTTGAAACGTTTTAGTGAGCCCCATCTTCTATGTTTCATTCTGCCCCAGTCGCCATCTTTGCATATTTTTCATTCCCAGTTTGATTATAAACAATAGAACACAATTAACACTACGCAGCTTATTCTGCACAAGAAACTTATTCAGAACAACAATAGTACGCAATGAAAATCGTTTTTACTTACGTCTTACATGAAGAAAAAGGTTGCTTCAATGATTTACGCCATTAAGCGAAAAACACACTTCGTATGATGGCTGCCCAAAGAAGACTGGTGTCGAGACAGAAAGACATCGGGTGAAGCACAGGGTACTGTAGCACAGTCCTGTGTTAACTCCTCGAATTAAATAACTCAAATATTTCAATTAGAGCTGTTGCTTCATTTGCCCTATGTTTCAATGAGCCCGACGTTCCCGTAAATAAACCGTTTTGTAATAATTTGCAGCTTTTGTAATCGATTACTTATTATTGGTTTTTTGCCACAGTCTAGAGTCGCCTCGTTTCACAGGGCAATCAGCAAAATCCGCTCGGCAAATTTGCCTATCTTCGTTTTCCTTTTTGGGATGTGTCCCGACAAACTTTGCTCATCCGTTTTTCCCTTCTTCCTCCATCGGATAAAACATGCAGCCTCCCCCTTGAGGGTAAGAAGTTGGGAAACGACTGGTTCACGTGGAGGAGAGGGACGTCGTCAACGAATCCCAAGCGCGTCATCCAGAATTTCTCCTCCCCTCCCACCACCACAATTTTTTTCACGACGTCACATTAAAACTGGTAATATCATTACTTTATGATCCCCTCAGTGCCCGTTTCGGGTAAATTATCATTTGGCCAGTCGGTTAAACAAGGTGAGGGGGGGGGGGGGGGGGATCGAGGAAGAAGGAACGGCGGAAATAAATGAGCAGGGCCTGCCCCTCTGCGAGCTTTTAGTACCATTATCTTTTCAAAACAATCCGCAGACTTTTCCCCGACATCAAAGGGCTCTTTTCCCTCCTAAACTTAGTCATATTATGAAACCGCCCTCTCGCCTTTGAGCGGAGATAATTTTTTGCGCCCCTTTGTTGAGTCCCTTACCTCCCCAATAATAAACAAAAATTGAAGTAACTTCCTTCAACCAGGTACTTCTCTCACTCTATTAGATATAGAGCTCTTGCAGATTTTATCTGCAGGTTTTTAAAGAGAACAAGCAGCAGCCCAAAATGTTGAGTAACCCACGAAAATTTTTGAACATTTTTTCACAAATTTGCAATTCTGCCTCCATTTATTATTATTGTTACGATAAGTTTCATACATTTTTATGTTGTTAATATAAATGGAGACGGTGTGATTGGGTAGAGGGCGAATTTAAAATTTTTAGTTGTTGCTCAATATACCAATTAAATTAGCAGATTTTATTATTCCATTAGTTCCGACATTATTAGAGCTATTATTTTCGGTTTCAAAATGGTTGTATCCACCAGTTATATCACAAGTAAGTATTCTTGCCAAAAATATTCAGTCAGCTAATTAGAACATGGACATAAAATTGCGGTAAAATATCATGATTAGAATGCGGCAAGAAAGTCATCAACTTACCAAATATTATTTTCAATAATGGACCTTTGGAATGGATTATGAAACACCCCCCCCCCCCCCCCCCCCACCCACGGCGTCCTAAAAATTTTATGATTTACCTACGTTTCAAGTTATACGTAGAATTCGAAAATTGAATAAGCAAATAATTATGCAACAGTTTATTATTTTCACCTAACTCCTAAATGTACCTATCACCTACTTTGGATGGTTCTTTTGGCTGTGAACAAAAAACTTGTAACTATCAAAAATACGATTTATCAAGGAGCAAGTTATGAGGGGCGACTGTACATATTTATAATATGTACTATAAATAGTTAGCTTCATAAACATAGTACTATAATTTTTGTTGTTGCTTTTGTCGTATTTCAGCTGAAATTCAGCAGTGGATACAGACCAGTGAAACTTCTACATTGGTTACTAATTACAGCAGTATTATTCAGACTCAAGAAACTTAGGGACCGATTCGACGGCAGCAAGACTTCCGGTCGTGGAGGATTGGCACACATCGCGGAACCGGCAAACACTCTCTGCGGCTGGAATCGGATTCCGGATCTTCCCAAGCTGCACGTTTGGGACGGAAATCCTTGGAGTAGTGGAGCAGGACGAGTCGCATGATCGTGTGGAAAATGTCATCTTTCGCCATCGTCTCCGCGTAATACTTCTTGATATCAAACGATTGAGGTTCAGCTCTGCAAAAAAATAGAAATAGTTATTTGTAGCTGTGGTGGTTTGAGACGAGTGAGGTAGTGGTGAGGTATGGTTGAGAGAATGAGAGTGATGGGTGAGAAGGTGATGGATCTAGCCTCTAAAAGGTTAACACTTATAGCAATGCCAGGGAGGTTTCCACCACTAAAGAGGCTAGAGGGTTTGCCCAGAGGTTGCCACTCGTGGTCGGTTATCACCGGACCAGTTCCACCATTCAGGGATCTTTTAGGTTATCAAGGTAAGGAGATGTTAGGAGAGAGAGAGAATTCATCGACATTGGGTGTGAGGGTAGAATGAAGAAACGGGTGAGAACGGCGGGTTTTTATATGGCCCTTTCCACCCTCCCCCAGTCCCTTGACAGTCGTTCCAGAAGGTTCAGGGGTGGTGGGAAGGAGTAGGAATTAGTAGGTTTTTGCCTGCAGCCAGTCAGGTACGCCTCTTCATTCGTCTGGTTTATTTTGTACAATCTTAATATGAAATACGAAGTGATGTTCTGGGAGGATATCACGACAATAGCATTTAGAAATCTAGATAAATACTCCTTTCCAAATCAAATTTGACCTTCGAGTTCTTATTTCAATCATAAGCCCTTGTAGTCGGCCGAGAAGTTTGTAACATCCCCTCAAAATGAGATGTTTTACTTTCTAGATATGCTGTAATTTTCGAAGAATTTAATTAAATAATGTCCATTACTTTTATTTTCTGAGACTAAGAACCATGATTGAGGCAAAGCGTTTGTTCGCAATGAGATATGTTCGAACTGGAAAAAGCAGCAACATCATGAGTTAATGAAGCGGTGAAACTTTTTAGCTTAACTCTCAAACAAAAGAAAGTAGGTAAAAACTATTATAGAAGTTAGTCTGTCACAAAAATGTAGTTGTCACATTGAGGTGGCGCCGATGGAGACAGTGCTTCAAGAGTCGGACAAAATTCGATAAACCAATTTTGTTTTGAGCCTCCCAAATGGTACGTAAGTAGGAACCCACTCACTGCTTGTTTTAATTGATTCCCATATAGTGTTATTATTTTTATGCTTGTTCGTTTACCCACTGCATGTATGATGCGCAGCAGTTCTTCTCAAGACGACCCACCTCGATGTAAATACCACTGCTCCGTCCATTAACATTTTTGGTGACAAGGTGAAATTTACCACACATTACAAACATTGAAACCACGGGAGCTTCATTTCGTCTGCGAAACCGAAAACTGGAATTCGGAGTCCCTACCTAATGGGAATTTCATTCGGTCAGGCATTATAATCGTATCATTTTTGAGAGGACACTGAATATGAACTTTAACCGAGTTCATTTTGGTTTATTATTTTCAATAATGAACCTTTGGAATCGAGAATGAAAAAAAATTGTTAACCCCCCCTCAAAATTTGATGGTTTCCGTTCCAAGGTATGTAGAATCCGAAATTGCAATAAAAAAATTTCTGTCCATCCGCCGTACGCCGTTCGCACTTTTCTGAGTTACCATGAACTAAAATTGACGAAATTCGGTTTATAGGTCCCATTGAGGGTCTAGTTGGTCCTCGAAGCTCGACGTTAATGTCAGTCATCCCTAAGGGGTGAAAAATAGGGTTTGAAGTCTCCAGGACGCCGTTTTCTCGATTTTTTTTTTTCAACAGTTTTAAATAGTTCTCGAACTTGGGAGTTTTTTAAGACCACCCGGAGCATTGTACGCCCAGCCGTTCGTTCAGTAAGGCCGAGAAGTTTGCACCGACAGGCTTTTTCAACAGGAGGGTGAATTAAATTGTATACATTCAGCCCAAATATCATCACTAGGGACGCGGTAACAATCGGGAATTGGCCCGAGATAATCATTGCTAGGGAGCACCTGATTATATTCACGAAGTATGAAGTCGAGTGGTTGTTCTGTGATATTATTTCATTTGAAAAACGCTGCAAATCCCTGCACAACGGTTTATTATTTTGTATAGAATACCCTTCTGTTACAGATCACAGCTCTATGTATAGATAACCCGTCTATATAATATGATATGTACTATTCTATTATATGCATATTATGTAGATCGCAGACACTCCGTAGGTTAGTACCTAACCCCGTACTCGTTACCTACCTAAATCACGAGTTAAATGTTGCTAAAATAATTCTGCCGATGACAAACAGTACCTAACAAAAAGAAACACACATAATGAAGTTCTGAAAAGAAATTGTTGATGAGGAGTGAAAAAAGTTGCAAAAGTACCTACCAACAAACTCCAGCCCCTTCTACGTAGATGGTATAATTTACCGTTGTGTAATAATTTACCGTTGAGTAATGATTTACCGTAGTAATAATTTACCCATCAATAATACTTCAACGTTTGTTCAAGTTTCACTACCTACCAACAAACTCCAATAGAGCCATCATTTTTCAAATTAAATAATATCACAGAACAACCAACTCGACTTCATACTCCGCCAATATAATCAGGTGATCCCTACCAATGATTGGCCGTATTCACAAATTCCTATTGTGGGCGCGTCTCTGGTTACGAGATTTGGTTTGGATTGTATACAATTTCATTCACACTGGAGTCGAAAATGCCTGTCGGTGCAAACTTCGGGGCCTTACTGTGAACGAACGGCTGGACGTACGATGCTCCGGATGGTCTTAAAAAACTCGCAAGTTCAAGAACTATTTAAAACCGTAAAAATATTTACGTAAAAAAATGGTATAGGCGTTTTGAAAATTTCAACCCCTATTTTGAACCCCTTAGAGATGACTCACAGTAACGTCGAGCTTCGAGGACCAACTAGACGCCGAACGGAACCTATAACCCGAATTTCATCAATTTTTTTTCATGGTAACTAAGAAAAGTGGCCCGTACGGCGTACGGCGGACAGACAGAAATATTTTTATTGCAGTTTTGGATTCTACATATCTTGAAACGTAAACCATCAAATTTTGAGGGGGGGTAAGAATTTTTTTTTTCATGCTCGATTCCAATGGTTCATTATTGAAAATAATAAACCAAAAAAAAACTCTTTTGGAGTTTGTTGATAGGCAGTGAAACTTGAACAAACGTTGAAGTATTATTGATGGGTACATTTTACACAATGGTAAATTATTGCGCAACGGTTCATTATACCGTCTACGTAGAAGGGGCTGGAGTTTGTCGGTAGGTACTTTTGCAACTTGAATAACCGTTGAAGTATTATTGAATATTGATGGGCAAATTATTACACAACGGTAAATTATTACTCAAAGGTAAATTATTGCACAACGGTTCATTATACTATCTACGTAGAAGGGGGCACCTATACAGGTAAATTAATACACAACGGTTTATTATTTGCCTTATGCTTCACGAATAACTAAAAATAATTATCGAGAATAATTATTAAGAATGAATTATCGAGTAGCGATCCGTAGCGTTGTTGACTATGGGTCGATATTCTATGGTGCTGCCAGTAAAACAACCCTTGGAACATTAGACCGCATTCAATACAAGAGTCTTCGTACATCAATCGGGGCACTAACATCCACCCCCCTAAATGCACTGCTCGCTGAGACAGCGGAGCTACCCCTGGAGCAACGTAGAGGCATGTTAGCGGATCGCTATTTAGCACCGTTATAATATGGAAGGAATCCAGACGGGTTTTCCTCCATTAGGCAGTTAACAATTCACATGTTAACGGAGCGATATTGGACAAAAAAAGTGGCCCCGCCATTGTGCAACAGTTTCCTCCGCATACAAATGGAGGTTCCCTGGATAGCCTCATCAATGCAGCCAGAAGGGTATTCGCTACCGTTCACCACACTACTGAACCCACCACACGTCATAATACGTACAGAATCGGAATGGTGTATGGGACCCCGTGTCGTAGCCACCCTCCGGGAGAAATGGCCGGATGGTCGGCATATATACACTGACGGGTCAAGGATTAATTCTAAAGTAGGCTGTTCCTTTTATGACGCAACGGCAAACGTTCAGAGAAGCTTCCGACTGTGGGACAAAAGTTCGGTCTATTCGGCAGAACTATATGCTATACTGCAGGGGCTTTTATACGCTAGCGACAATGCCGAGAGGACACCACAGGTAGTTATCGTCTCTGATTCACAGAGTGCTCTGATAAAATTGAAAAACATTGACACAATGACCAAACTGACCAAACTGGAAGCTGACATTCTTCGGCAGATACAGGAATTACGTTCCGTAGGAATTAGTGTACACTTTATGTGGATAAAGGCCCACATCGGCATACCAGGCAATGAGATTGTAGACTCGGCCGCCAAACGAGCTATTAGTCTACCTTCAGTGGACCCGATTCGGATGTTTCCCCATACTGACATGTACTGGAGCATCCGTGAGCACTACATGAACGAATGGCAAAAGTTCCACAGCACATATCCAAAAGGAAGAAATTATGTCTTCATGTTCAAGGCTGTGAAAAAACACGCTTGGTTCTCGAAAATCAACAGTCCAAAACCCAGAAAATTCTATAAAACGATCTCACGTATTAGAACAGGGCATTGCCTCACAAACAAGTACCTACACATGATTGGAAGAGCCCAAAGCACTGGATGCCGAGCCTGCTCCGGAGAGGTTGAAACACTCGAGCATGTCCTCTTTACCTGCCAGCAGTACAACATAGCAAGACGACAACTTTTTTCTGCGATTTCACTCGAAAATGATGTACAACAGTCCTTTGACATGCGCCATGTGATTAGTTTGGACAATGTGAATATTTATGATGCCATATATGAATTTATCACAAAAATCAATCTTAACTTATGACATAATAATTTTCTTTCTGATTTGTAACACTTTGTAAATGTTATATTCTGTATTTTGTATGGTTGAATGGCTTTATGCCTATACCAAATAAAAAATTTAAAAAAAAAAAACGTTGAAGTATTATTGAATATTGATGGGCAAATTATTACACAACGGTAAATTATTACTCAAAGGTAAATTATTGCACAACGGTTCATTATACTATCTACGTAGAAGGGGGCACCTATACAGGTAAATTAATACACAACGGTTTATTATTTGCCTTATGCTTCACGAATAACTAAAAATAATTAATTATTGTATTATTGAATCCCGCGCAATTGTAGGAAACTTTAATTCCGGGGCCGGCACTAGTAATCGATTTAGGGCTTTCCTGGGGGGAGCTCAAGGGAATTGACCACAGAAAACAGTGACCTACGTAGAACGGGCATCTATACAGGTAAATAATAAACCTTTGTGTAATAATTTGCAGCGTTTTTGGACTACAGGCAGACCGATATGCTAGTCCGTTTTTTTTTTTTTTTAGATATCCAGAGCTATAATACTAGATCACACTGGTTACTGACCGCCAAGTTGTAACCTCAGTCCCTCTTTGTTGTTAAATTCATCGTTTTTCGTAGTTAGACGCATAATAAGCAATGTTAGGTATATGGGATGATCCGTGCGTTGCACTTTAAAGTATTATGATAAATGGATAAGTAGGGGGTTGATTCTATTCGAATATCATAAGACGCGTAAGAAACATGGAAATTCGTGGTGCAAATCGAGGTACAACCAATACGCGATTATAAAAGCTTTTGTTTTGGGTAGCTTACTTTATTGTATGTCTGCTTGGAATCCAGCAAGTCAGTTGGAACGAGTTGGTCATACGACATACATAAATAGGATTACAACACACAAATTTAGCGGATTTGGAGGCGAAACGGCGATGCGGTCAAAAATCGCAAAAGCCCGAATCTTTCAAAAACCTTCTGTTGATATCTGAACTGTCCCTCAAGATCCCCCTCAAAGTACCTAGATACTTATTAGATATATATCTTTGACTGGTACTACACCTATGAATGATCTTGTGTTTCGGTCGGAGCGAAACTTAACATCATAGTACCAGTTTATATACAACCGGTCAACAAACCTGTAACCTCCTATCATCTCTGTTAATATGACTGTAGGTATTACATAACGTACCTATATCCATTACCGGCAGAGAATGTAAGCGTTGACAGCGGCGAACGCCACTTTCAAAGTGTTTTTGACTCGATTCGGCGGCATCTCGAGGAAAAAACACCGAACTACCAGCACTCGGAGGAGTCGATACATTCAGTGTCGTCTGTAGAGTTGGTACCCACTGCAACGCCGCTCCATATATGCGCAGAACACGCTAAATATTTTTATCGCCAAAAAAAAAGCAGCAAAAAATTGTTTGAAACTTTTTTTTTTTTTTCAGGTTCCCCAACGTTATTAACGGAACTGACATGAGAGTCGGTAGGAACACGGGTCGACCATTAGTTTTATCAAATCGCTATTTGTCCTCGGTATACGCCTCGCTAGCTTTCATCCAAAGGTGGGCTGTCGTCGGTAATCTGCCTTTTAAAAAACCCCAATCTTCTATGGTGACACCGTTACATTGGCCAATGCTTAGCTCCACGAGTAGGTCGAGCGGTTTAGGGCGGCAAGTAGACTTAAAATATTGGTAGTTTTATCCGTTTAAGAGGAGAAAATGTGAATATCAGACTGGCAAGTTGCTGTGTAGTAGAGGCATTTCTCAAGTTCAAGGGCAGAACTGGTAGGTCGGACGCGGTAGCCGTTTTTCCATCTCCCCCTTCGCAAAGCTCGAAATTTTCCTAATAAAACAACAATTAATCTTCACAAAATAAAAACTTCCTAAAAAGTCTCAATGATCAATTACGTATGAAAATCAAGTTAATTATACCTATTCCTACATATCAAGCATAATGAGGACGGTCATTTTACATATTCGCGCTTGGGGGGATTACAAAAAATTGGATTACAGAAACAAGTGACCCAGTAAAGTGCTGACATTGTAAAAGTGTGGTCTGCTATACAGAATATCAAAGAACCAAAAAGGTATGTACTTATGTTGATGTATGAAAAATGGTATACATATATTATACTGAGTTGTTTGTGATAATACGTACATACAATCTCTACAAGTAGATAATGTGTCTTCGAATGAAATCATTTTGCATACATTCACTAATAAAACTAATAATCAATTAATCAATGTTTTCAGTGGTCCTATTACAAACTAATCGATATAACTTATGTTCCTATTTCTTAAAAAATACTTATGTTTATGCGTGTGTTACGGTGAAAGTGCAGTGCTAGGTGAATATCAGTCGATCACCGGTGATAGTCAAGAATCGCAGATCCTCTAGGTGAAAGCCCGAAATCTCGTTGTACGTCAGGCTTTCACCAATCACCAGGGACTGGAATTATATGCACAAAATTTGGCCAAAATATGCACTCAAAATGGGCAAAATATGCACCCCAAGCAAAATTAGGTTTAAAAAAATTTTAAAATATTTCTAAAATGAACTAAATTTTGCTGTGAGACGTACAGGTAGTCTATACATTATGTTCCAGTTATTATGGCGTCCTTAAAAAAATATAGAAAAGGATCAAGGAAGAAAATGGAATGAAAAAGTACACACCTTTTTTTTCTCGACTATACAGTATTTACATTTATACAAAAAGTCACTCGCTATCACAATTATAGCACTGGATCACAATTGATTTTTCCATTTTGTCTACCGTAAATCTCCTACGGTTGTCGCTGAGGAGCAACTTTAAGGCAGAAAACGACCTCTCTACATCAGAGGGACAGGATGGGTAAAAATATGACGTATTTATAGCCCGAAAGTAAAAGCCAACCCCATTCATGGAAAAAATGGTAAGGGCGCGCCTAAGCCCTACCAGGTACACCGATTATGGCCTAAGAATATCCGTGACCCCTTTTCAGACATGCATTCTCAGAGGATTTGGCGACTGGAATGTCGAATTCCCCAATTTGGATAAAAAATGCAGAAATATGCACAAAACGGCCAAAATATGCCATTTAAATTTCTATTTAACACACGCTAAACGGTTCAGATACCCTTAAAACAGAAAAGTAGAACGATATACACGATAAAAAACACATATGCAAAATATGCAAATTCCATTTCCTAACAATCACCAAGCCAACTTGATGAATGTCCGAACTGAAATACTTATTTTGTGCCCGTGTAGTATGCGATCTCAGTCGGGCCAGCGCGACACTAGATCTGGAGGATGTCATATGGAACAAAAACGATGAGATCATATATTGGTCTCCGAAATTGAGCTGAGATCGCATACTACACGGGTACCAAATAATTGTTAACAAGATCTATATTCAGAAATGGAATTTTGAAATCAGGAAAGCGAACAAAATGTCAAAGACTTTTATTTTTTTAATTTATTCATTGCTAATTCCACCAAAATAATTTTGTCAATAATGTAAAAATGGTCAATCAAGTCAAAACAAGACGGTCATAGTTGCTACCTCTTTCGAATCACATGACACTTCGGACATCACGAAAGACCTCAACAAACGGGGCCGCAGATAACTGAGCTCTGTACGAGATACAAGAAGAGAACGCAACATGATTCGGATCGCTCGCTGGTGGTGATTGTCTATTCGCGGGTGGAAGACCAGGCGCGGATACAAGGGGGGGGGGGGGGGTCACAGGGGTCATGACCCCCCCCCCCCCCCCAGAATCAGCCTGCATTTCAAAAAGCAGAGCTGAACGAATTGTTCACAAACCCGAAAACAAAAAAAAACCAAACGAAAACGAACCCAGTTTTTGTGAAATCAAAAAAGAACTATAAAAAATCTAAAAAGATTCGAAAAAAAAAAAAAAAAAAAAATCAAAAAAAAATTAGTCGAATATAACCGTACACTTGGTCCTACCAATGTTACACAATTATGTCAATAAATTTACCTTGGTGTATCCGTCAAATTACACCTTGTTTATTTCTTCTTATTTTTGTTGATTATTATCTTGTTTTTGTTTCGTTCTCGTTTTCTTTCCTGCCAAATTAAGTAAAAACGATACTGAACTCACTGAGATCAACAATAGATTGTTGTGGTTTCAATGTTTTGATTTGCAAACTCTGAAGTTAGCTACGCTGCCATAAAATGCGCCAATTTGTTTGAAAACACATTAGGACACTTTTTTAGAAGAAAATTGAAAATAAATACATTTATCAGTTAAATAATTAATAGATATTGAAAAATATTTTTTACATAAACAATGAATTTTATAAATAAATACAATTAATTTTGTAAGTAGACAAATTGGACGAGTTTAGGCATAAGGTTGAAAATTCGGTTTGTATTGTTCGTTTGGTTATTTTGTTATTTTTTATATTGTTCTACCCTGTGACCTCCTCCGGAAAAAAATTCTGGATCCGCCCCTGTGGAAGACCGAATTCTGGACTTTCGACCACGATCATTTCATCAGCTTTGGTGGATGTCAACAATCGCCAGTGAGTCTCAGCTTTCGACAGGCTCCGGGCTTTCACCGTAATGGCCGGTTTACACGTTCAAGCCATTTGCGCAAACGAACTGAATAAAATATTTCCGTTCGTTTCCGTTCCGCTCAGTTCGGTTTGCACAATTGTGAAGTGAGGAACCCCAAAAATTGTTACCAGTTGTGTTCAAATTGTTATTATTATCCGTTGGTAGTTTTCAAAATGGAACACCTGGACGAAGAAATAATACTTCTTTCAACGGCTGCGGAGCGCATTGTGAAGAAAAAGAAGGAGTTGAAAGCCAAAAGGAAGAAATGCTGTAAACAATGGTTGTTACATAGGGAAATAATTGCTGAACTACGTAGTGAGCCCGATGATTTTCGCAACTACTTGCGTATGGACTTCAATAAAATCACATAGGAATTATTTTTCACTAGGCATTTTGATCTATGAACAACACTAGAAGATTATACGCAACACGTATGTACTGGATCGTAGATAAATCGATAGGTGATTTATTGATAAGATTAGTGGATATAATAAGGTTGGGGCTGCAGGTGGGGGGTGGGTTATTATTCAGTGCGCATGTCTGAGATCGTAACTGAGGCTTGGGAATCGTTCGCACGCTCATGCCAGTACACCAACATCAAGCCGATTTTCTGGACAGATTTTACTCGAGCCATATTTTTTGGCTTGCACAAACAACCAGCGTTCACACGCAACGATTTACTTGTGCAAACTGGGTTGTGCCAGCCAGTTCGTGCAAATGGCTTGAGCATGTAAACCTGCCTTAACATATACATACCTACTTAAGTTATCACTACTGTTTTAATGAGTAATTTTCATTTATGAACGATTTTCTTTTATTTGCTCTTTCCAACAACTACTTGGAGAGAAAACATCGTCATAAATTCAGGCTATTTGTTCCCTAAAAACTCCATTTCTCGATCCTCGAAACTCATGCCAACCAATTAACCGGATGTAGTCATCTTGTGAAATTTGTCCTTCAGTATAATACCTAAGTAGTACTCCGTCATTACAATCATACATTTTTTAGGCAATGCGCTTTTGGAACATCCAGTCTTTGGTGTTCTTTGTGTAACAACCTAAAGGCTTGATAATACTGTATTGCAATTTGATGCAATATTATGAAGTCAACAAGTCAGTAAGTTAACCTTGAACTATAAACTATTATTTAACTAGTGAACTTGTACACTAACACCTACTACAAACTTGTTCTGTTATCTAAAATATCTCCCATGACCCTTCTCCCAACTGCTAGGCTAAACGAATTCAAATTTTGCTAAGTAATAGAGTAGAAAGAACACTGCAAATTAATACCCAACTGTTTGTTTCTCCTGTATTAAGGATACCCCTTCGGCGTCACTGTTTTCTGAGGTCAATACCTTCCGTCGTTCTTACTCAAGGAAAGCCCCCCACCCGGTCATTAGCATAAATGAAATGGTGCGAATAAAAAATAAATAAATCCCTACTATATTATAAAAACGGATCTCTGTGAGTCTGTCTGTCTGTCTGTCTGTCCTTCTATGCACGGCCAAACGGCTCGACGGATATCGACCAAATTTGGCACGAATATCCGGTAGGCTCCCAAGTTGTGCAACGTCGCATTTTTAATTCCCTGACCATAGCGGAACTATGGTCGACCATGGTCAACTTCGTTAATTGAAATGGTAACCCCTATTTTTTATCGCGTATTCGTAATCTACGTGAAATTCTATCTACGATCGACCCTTCGGACTACCCCCGCGATCGACCATAGCGCATCCATGGGCCCCTCCATGGTCGAATCCCGAATTGCTCAACGGATATCGACCAAATTTGGCACGAATATCCGGTAGTCTCCGAAGTTGAACGTAGGCGCATTTTTAATTCCCTGACCATAGCGGAAATATGGTCGACCATGGTCAACTCCTGAATGGCTTGACGGATTTTGATAAAATTGGGCACAAATACCCAGTAGGCTATGGGATTTTTCCGTCGTTTGTTGGTTCCACGATACTGCGTACAGCGAATCTCGGATAGCGAGCGAAGCGAGCGGTCAGGCTAGTTTTAAAAGAAAGGGATATAGCTTCTGGTTTTATTGCAGAAAAACGTACTGTTTTCAATACAGTTGTAATCATCGAGCCAATTCATAGCATGATGGTGGAACTTGAATTCAAACGCGGTCGAAAAGGTGAGAAAATTGCCGTATAATGATGCGATGTGGCGAACTAAGGGTCAACAGAACTCGCCTGTTCCTCAATGGACTCTGCCGAACTGTAATTTCGGGTTCTGAGCTAATGGATGGGTTCGAGGGCAGACATGTTTTCCCTCTGTATGATACAATAAAGGAGTAAACCGAAACCGCTTGTATTTCTGTTTTGAGAATTCTCTTGACATGGCACCTCTTTTCTCACAGTATTGCCGTATCGGGTCGTATCGTCACGTAACGCGTCGACAGGTTGCAAGTGCAGTCTTGGATTGCAAACCTACTTGAACCACATTTTCCCTTCCTCGCTACAGAAGGAAAGTCTTATGTTCATGCAACAACCAAAACATCGTAAGGATAACTTCCAATGCCGTCGCGAGCCACCATCATGCTTGTACGAAAAAAAAAGTGCCGAACAAGAAGAAACATAATCGGCTGGTACTTACTTGAAAACTGAAACTACTCATACACTTGGAAAAAATAAAAAAACCGCGTAAATTGGATATAGCAATCCGGATCGGTATACTTTTTTGTAAAGCCATTCGAAATACATAAAGTTGGTCGGTTTTTGCATTTTGCGGCGCCACTGTCGGCGCCTTTCCGTCACCACTTGGCGCCGTCATGACACCATAACAACAACTTGAAAGAAATTTCAAGGTTTTGAGTGAAGGAACAGGTGTCACGTGTCCAACATAGGAGGAAGGAACAGGGTTCCACATGCACATCCGAGCATGCTACTTTGGTGGGCAAAATGGATATATTATGATTTTGTGCTTATATACTTTTGGCAGCTGAGGAGGTTTCGTGGCGGCTAAATTTTTACAACTGGGTTGTTGTGGGGAGTTGCACCTTCGGGCGAATCCAGTTACACAATGTAGAAAATTTAAGAATAAAAGAATAAAGAAAAGAATAAAGTGAATTAAAAAAGTAAATTAAAGTGAATTAAAGGGAAGTAAAATTAAAGAATAAAGTGAATGAAAACAATTTTTGTAAGGTTTCCTCTTTTGAGCCGTAATTTTATTAGATTATCGGAAGTAGCAACCAGGCCCGGAGGGTTTGATGCACCATTAGATGTCAACACTTTCGTTGCTGAGGCAGGGCTAGCAAACATCAACTTGGGGAGAGATCATTAGACTACAGACAGTTGATGACTAACTATTGCTACATGGGTGTCGTGATTCCCTCTCAGAATCCACTCCTGTAATACGATGCGATTTTACCAAATAAACGCGGAGAACGCCGAGCTGGGGTTTCCCAAACCGCCATCCACCTCAATCGACTTTAACGGTCGACTGTAGACCGGGGACGTGTGGAAAAGTCCCTATAAATATAAATACTTGCCCTTTTGGCCCAGCTCGGCATTCTAAGGCTCGAACCCCAACTCGCGACTTCTCTCTCGAACCTTTCCCTCTCGATACTCTCTCTCTCTCTCTCTCTGTCGAATCCCTCTCTCTCTCGTCCTCTCTCCCAACACCTTAAAAGATCTCCTGCTATTGGTGAAAACCGCGGGGAGCACACACTAAAATATCTCCTGCTGTTGGTGAAAACCGCGGGGAGCACGTCCATTAAAGATCTCCTGCTGTTGGTGAAAGCCGCGGGGAGCACGTCCATTAAAGATCTCCTGCTGTTGGTGAAAACCGCGGGGAGCACACCCTAAAAGATCTCCTGCTGTAGGTGAAAACCGCGCGGAGCACATTCCGAAAGACTCCTGCTGTTGGTGAAAACTGCGGGGAGTTAGTCTACAAATCCCAAGCCGCGGGGAGCACGTCCATTAAAGATCTCCTGCTGTTGGTGAAAACCGCGGGGAGCACACCCTAAAAGATCTCCTGCTGTAGGTGAAAACCGCGCGGAGCACATTCCGAAAGACTCCTGCTATTGGTGAAAACCGCGGGGAGCACACACTAAAACATCTCCTGCTGTTGGTGAAAACCGCGGGGAGCACGTCCATTAAAGATCTCCTGCTGTTGGTGAAAGCCGCGGGGAGCACGTCCATTAAAGGTCTCCTGCTGTTGGTGAAAACCGCGGGGAGCACACCCTAAAAGATCTCCTGCTGTAGGTGAAAACCGCGCGGAGCACATTCCGAAAGGCTCCTGCTGTTGGTGAAAACCGCGGGGAGTTAGTCTACAAATCCCATAGGAGCCCGTCCTCTCACTCTTCTCTCCTCATCCTCCACTCTCTTCAACACTTTGCACCTATTTCGTGAATTGACTCACGACTTTCTTGTGACCCCTTCTCTCTCCGACTTACCGTCGTGAAAAATCGTCGTTCACGACAATTGATGGCCAAACCTAACCGTTCACCACAATGGGCTTGTCCCAGTCCATATCACTGAGTGTAAAATAGGAAATTTTTCAATCTGACAAAATTAAATAGACCTCATCAAATAGTATTATCTACTGTGGTACGATCGCTATAATCGAAGAATGGAAGATTTGATTAGAGGAAACTGAAATAAGCATCAGGCACGTGAACCGTTGTGAATATTTTTTTGTGGGGGATGGCGAAACGGAGAATTATAAATTATACTGAGGAGCACGGAAGCGAGTCTGGTAGTTTTTAGAAACGAAAGCTTAAATAACAGCTTTGCCCGACCACGATCTTGAACATCAAGACACGCTCGGTCCCACGGATATTCATTATATCCTTGAAATCGCCAACCCAAGAATGCAGTTGCAGCAGGGAGGCTGGCTCTAGGTCGGATCGGCCTTGGATATAAAAGTCGACTAGAAAACTGACCTTCTACTTCTTTCCGCATCCTCACCTTCCATATTCAACCGGCAAGCTGGCCTATAGCCGCACCTCGAATATCACGAGGCTGATATAAGGAAAACAAAGAGGCCAGAACCATGCCGAGTGTCTGAAGTCGTTTCCGGAGGCAGATGCTATACGAGTACCTGAAGTTTTTACGTGCTGGTGGCGTTTGCGTAACCTAATGACAGTAAGTTATGCTGCTAAGCAAAATTTAGGTGACTCCTAATCTTGAGACCTGTTAGCGAATCGAAGAATCAAACCTGAAAAAATACGTGTTCGGGTACAAATGATACATGTGTGGCCTTGACATTTGACTCATCATTTAGTATATTTCAAGTAGGTGTACTTAGTTTCTCAGACATGCCTTCCTTAAACTATACTCAGTATCAATCGGCCTCTGCTCAGGAATCTTCCTCGAAAGACGCTAGTTCTTCTTACTTCCATCTATAACGCTGTGCTTCGCTTGTCCTATTTCCCACAAAGGTGGAAGCACGCAAAAGTCATAGTAATCCGGAAAACCTGCAGACCCCAAAAGCTATCGCCCTATTACTTGCTACCCTTAATTCTCAAAAGTGCTTGAAAGGAGTCTTTCAACTCACTTGCATAATCTAATCCCTGATTTTCAATTTGGATTCCGGCCAATGCATTCCTATGGATAGCACCCTACTGCATGTTCCTTTCCCAATACTACGTATTGCGCGTTAAAAAATATTGTGTTCCTAATTGTGATGTATTTAAATTATACAATAAAGTTTTCGTTCTGTTACAACAACAACAAAAAACTCACTATCAATAATAATAAAATCTATATTCTGACTGTCTGTACTCTGATGAGGATAAAGACATTTTTTATGTATAATTTCCACTATATGCTAATACGACACGGCTGCAGAGGAGAGTGGTACAGCTGCGTAATGGCAGGTAGCACCTAGTCATATAGGCCACACTATCTTGCTCACTACCTAGCTGTACAACTTAGCAAATAGGTGCAATTCAGCTAGAAACCTGGAATGATGAGAATAATGTTATTGTAGTATGGGACCGATTTGGTTATATCGGGAAGGGGGTGGGGGAAACGGCATGGTTGTGTTCGAAACAGATCTATACGTATGATCTGACTGGAATTCAAAGCTGGTTAATGATCATTAATAATTTACTCACTTACTCAAGTGCTACGATCGGAATTTCAACAATAATTTATTGTTACATATTACGGCACGAAATGCGGTAGGTATCTAATTATGGTTATTCATAATTATTATAACCTGATGGTTATTTTCTGCGCAGTACAGTCAGAATCATGGCGATTCTATGTGTGTAACTAACAAGAAAGAAACGGAGAAAAGTAATATTATTAAACTGGTTTAAAATCTAAGGAGAACCAAATTTTGGATTTAACCCAATTTAAGATCCCCCCTTCTCAAATGTCCCAAATATTGAGGAAACGACCGTAAAACAAACTTTTATTTATTAAGTTGGACAAGCTCTCGATGAAATTAGTATCATGAAATTAATCAATCTTATCTGAACCGCTTTCTAGCGAATTTCAGAATGAATTAGTTACCAGTAGCCTTCCTAAAGTTCGGATGAGAAGGTTCTTGATTACAGACTGATTACACATTTTTGATAAAGTGTTGTGGCGCCAACCAAACACGGCAAGCCTTTTAGCTGCCCCTCAAGGCTCTAAAATGAAATTATTTCACCGATTGGCCGCCAGATAGCTGCAATCCCAAATTTGGGGTTATCTTCAAAGGGCTTTCCCTTCCTTCTAATGAATATTGTACTTCAATACTTTCACCGAATGAAGAATTTATCATTCTACGATTTGAGGTAATTTAGCACCCATTAACATTTATTGCATGCTTATTTGATATGCAACAAATTAATTTAATTTTTGCCTACATTTGGCATACTTGCGTACAATATAATAATTAATTGGCTGGTATTTTCATTCAATATTATAGACAGCAACATGATTTGCATCATGACTGCTTTTTTTCACACGTGAATTTATACGTGACCTGGGGTTGGATAGTTAGCGTTGGATGAGTTGTATGCTCTCAAACAGTGATAAGTACCTACGTACTTGGAGCACGTTACGTGAAAGAAATAGCTGCTGAAAGACAAATCGTAATATTACGTCAACTTGTCTTGACGCGTGCTGAATAAGACTTCGTAGCGGATCTTCATCACGTTTCTGAGCGACCCACTAATCACTAGAGCTCGCGATTATCACCATATCAGAGAAGTTTTACGATCACGTCTTTCTGGTCCACCTGCCCCACAACCTGCCGCTGCTCCTGGAGGCCGGCTTCATAACACTATCCTGGGCCTTGGCTCGGTCCGGAGTAGTTGACCACGCCCTGACTGTTTGCTATGAACGGTCGGCGATCTTGAACTTTTGGGAACGGCTCATTTCCAGTGAGCCTTTTGAAGCGGTCCAGAACTCAATCTTTGTTTGATTCGAGCGAGAAAATAACGGAGTGAAAAACGGGAGTGTGTTTCACACGTAACGAGATACCAGTTGACAGAAGCAGTACCTATTGTCCAGAAGCGGCTGATGAAGTGATTATTTCCAGGATTATGCTATATTCTATATCATTAGTTTGGCGACTAAAGGGCCCCGAAACTATCTCTGGATCTACCTATCATTGGATCATCCCATCTCACCGATTTCAGCTCTCCAACCATATGAAATATAATACCGTCGCTATTGTAAATCATTACGGGGTGGCTCTGAGTCCTCAATATCTCCAGTCTGTTGTGGGCAGCTCTGAGTCCTCAATATCTCCAGGCTGTTGTGGGCAGCTCTGAGTCCTCAATATCTCCAGCCTGTTGTGGGCAGCTCTGAGTCCTCAATATCTCCAGGCTGTTGTGGGCAGCTCTGAGTCCTCAATATTTCCAGCCTGTTGTGGGCAGCTCTGGGTCCTCAATATTTCCAGCCTGTTGTGTCATGCTCTGCCTGTTGTGCGCAGCTCTGAGTCCTCAATTCTCATTTTTAATAAGATCCCAAACTTACCTAATCAATCGTGAACTGCACAGTTTCCAAAAATTTTTCGCTATTTAAATGTAAAGTTTATAATTTAAAAAAGTTAAGTAACAGCCAATGCAGGCTGGTGCTTTCGCCCGACTGCACTGTCAGTGTCGCGGACGTGATCAGCTGTCCTCCAATGGGAAGATCGGTATTCGACCTGATAATTTCGTTCTTGGCCACTCACTGCCTCGCCCCATTGGGTGGTTCGTCCAACAGCTACACATCGAATTGCACTGCGATGTAGTCGTAGGTCTTATAATAATTCGATGCAGCTACATGGGTCATACCTGGACATGTCACCCATCAAAGTGCTAACCACGCCGAGGTATCATAACTTCGGCGATCTCACGGGAACCGGTTTATTCCACCTGATAAGGCCGTTGGGCCGTCATTTAAACGTATTAGGCATTAATCAATAATTATTGCATATCTTAGCCGACGATTGCTGTGCTTGTTATTTTTATAGAAGAGCTAATGGCAAACTATATTATCATTATTATTATTGAGAGGCCGTGCTACACGCGGGTTATCGGCTAATAACGTTGGACTTGCAGGTGGCATGAAATGGTAGGTAATAATTGGATAAAGTGAAAAAAAAAGTGCCAATTCGAGTAGGCAGTATAGTTTCCTCACTTGATTCACATGAACGTATAGTTGGGTAGGTTCGTTTTGGTATGGGACCATCTGCAATCCAACCCGCGTGTACCCTGAAAATTTCAGCTCTCTACGACTATTTTTCGCGTAGTTAGAAGCGTTACAAGGAAACTGTCAACATTTCATGTTCGCGCATGCGCAGACGAAAGTTGCCGTACTTTTTCAATGATTTTGGTACGGGACCATCTGTGACCCAACCCGCACTACCCTCCAAATTTCAGCCCATTTCGACCATTATCTCGGGTAGTTATGGGCGTTACAAGGAATTACCACAGACAGACAGACACGGAACCAAAAATGTTCCTGGTTGTTTAAAACGCAAAATGGTGGTGGAAATTTCCATTTTGGAAGACATACATTTTTTTTTACTCAACCACGAATCCAAGGCTCCCCTACCTTCGGTATGAGGAAGCAAAAAAACTCTTGATGCCCGTCTAATCATACGCAGTCTTCTTAAAAATAGGTAACATTTCTTGAAGCGTAAGGTATCGAGAACCATCGAGAACGAAAAGCTATTACTTCCCGAGTCCCTCCATTAGAGATGTAAATCTAGCGGCTGTCGCCGAGAAGAGAGTTATTGATACATTGTTGCTCTTAATGGCTAGAATATAAATTCACGAATTTCCGTCCCACTTTCACGAGTGGTTCGTGGGAGTGGAATCTTATCAGGAGCAAACTAAATATCTTTAAATGCTAATGTCCGAACACGCGCAAAAAAAAAAAAAAATTGCTCCCATGTTGACAAAAATCTAGTAGCGGTGGAGTGGTGTATGAAGGGAGGGGAGGACTCTGGGACAACAGGAGAAACAAGAAGTCACGGAGTAACCCCTACCAACGCCACCGCCATTTCCTGACCCATTCTTTTCTTCTTTTGCGGTTCCCCTAACGTAGTGGAGTTGACATTATTTGTTTACCGATGGAAACAACCTACACTCACCACCTTGCAACACCTCCTTCTTCTTAATAATATTAAAAACCAAAACGAATCTCAAGTTACCGACGTTGCATGCTCAAGTTATCAACGTACAATAGGAAATTGCAACTAAGAAGAAATCTACATGATACATACAACGAACGGCGAGCATTCAAATTTGGGTTACTTCTTGATTGGTCATTCTTGATTCCATTTGATCTGATTTGACGAGGAATAACTAAACTCTTTTAGCTACATTTCGATAACATACTAATTTTGTTGTCATTTTGTTAATCTAATCAACGGACTAGACTCCCTTTCTTGAAGAAAACAATTTTTTTAATTGTCTGCCACGAGGGAAAAAGATTTGGAAATTCACTGAAATCGGGAGTAAAGGGGTGATTTTTAATTTGAGCTCAAATTTACAAATTAACCAGAAAGGCGCGCCAAAACACAGGTACTTGCTAACGTAAATGTTTGGTGAGCACCTGGAATCAGCTACAAGCATCAGTTTCAACAAATTTTTAATTTCCTCTCCCGTGGCAGGGTTCCAGGGCAAAAGTGCACAATACTGCTGAATTTCACCAGTCAGTACTTACCTATCAAGATCGACTTACGAATGGTGCTATTCGATTTATGAGGCTGAACGTCGATGGAACCACGCGCTCTAGCATTGGAAAAATCGACAGTTTGTCCAAATTTTGGTTTTGAAGTCGCATGCATTCTTTGAACTGCCGCCAACTGGTTCCCTTCGATTTGGAAGGCGAACCCCCATTTTAAGAAGATTGTTTCCCGAAATGTGGAAGCTCTTGAATTTTTGGTCAGGTTTTGCGGACCACTGTAGCCGTGATGTAGCTACCGTGGTGTAGTAAAACGTCCGGAATTTCAAGACCTATTACCGGACATTTTTGATGACCGGACACACATAATATTTCACCTCATTAGAAACCTCTTACCACGATATTTCAATTACAAAAAAAACCTAAATTAAAAAAAAAAATCTTACACTTTCTCCTTTACGGACGAAGGTACTGCATGCAGAACTGGTACAGTGATCCACAACCAAATGGTCATCACCTGTAGTACAGAAAACGAACGATTCTGGAAGAATTTGCAGCATTTTCATTTCCGGTCAGAAGACGGCAATTGGCCGTTTAGTGATAGCCAGAGAGTGATTATTTGTCAAACTTCTGTGCGGACTTCTCACAATGTGCATTCAGCGCACCCATTATTATCAATCAACGGGGTGTCTAGTTATAGTTTGCTCTGGCTAGACGCGAGTAGTTCTGTGCGAGTTTATCGTTCTAGGAAATTGCGTGCAACGTCCAATTAATCCGCTGCACGCCATTTCCTAAAAACACCACTCAGTGAACCGCAGACTCTACTGCCTGTCTGTCAATTACGAGTTAATTGATAGTATAATCAATAGTTGAGAACTGAACTATAATTTTACCTACCGGACAACTGGTAGCGGAGGTAGCCATCCGAAGGAGCATCAAAACGATTCCTAGCCAACGCCACTTGTTTGCGACTGCTCGTCTTCTGGCAGCTGTTTTCGTTCTGTGGGCTTTTCTATCCAATGGCCGCACACGAGAACGTTCTCGTGGGTATCTCAAGATGTCACTGTAGATTACAGAGTTCTAAAACGGTAGGCATTTTCATTTGTAGTATCTGCCTCTTCAAGAGAAGATTGGCGGCGTCGCGGCGGAAAGGTTGTTGTAATGACAGGGTCATCATCTGAGGTGCTCAGTTGAGTTATCAAGGCCTGCGTAGAGAGAACACCCCGTAATATTCAATCTACGGAAATACTTACCACCTTATTTTTGGTTTATTATTTTCAATAATGAACCATTGGAATAAAGCATGAAAAAAAAAATTCTTACCCCCCCTCAAAATTTGATGGTTTACGTTTCAAGGTATGTAGAATCCAAAACTGCAATAAAAATATTTCTGTCTGTCCGCCGTACGCCGTACGCCGTACGCCGTACGCCGTACGGGCCACTTTTCTTAGTTACCATGAAAGAAAATTGATGAAATTCGGGTTATAGGTTCCGTTCGCTGTCTAGTTGGTCCTCGAAGCTCGACGTTACTGTGAGTCATCTCTAAGGGGTTCAAAATAGGGGTTGAAATTTTCAAAACGCCTATACCATTTTTTTACGTGAATATTTTTACGGTTTTAAATAGTTCTTGAACTTGCGAGTTTTTTAAGACCATCCGGAGCGTCGTACGTCCAGCCGTTCGTTCACAGTAAGGCCCCGAAGTTTGCACCGACAGGCATTTTCGACTCCAGTGTGAATGAAATTGTATACAATTCAAACCAAATCTCGTAACCAGAGACGCGCCCACAATAGGAATTTGTGAATACGGCCAATCATTGGTAGGGATCACCTGATTATATTGGCGGAGTATGAAGTCGAGTTGGTTGTTCTGTGATATTATTTCATTTGAAAACGCTGCAAATCCCTGCACAACGGTTTATTATTTTGTATAGAATACCCTTCTGTTACAGATCACAGCTCTATGTATAGATAACCCGTCTATATAATATAATATGTACCTACTATTCTATGCATATTATGTAGATCGCAGACCCTCCGTAGGTTAGTACCTAACCCCGTACTCGTTACTAGGTACCTACCTAAATCACGAGTTAAATGTTGCTAAAATAATTCTGCCGATGACAAACAGTACCTAACAAAAAGAAACACACATAATGAAGTTCTGAAAAGAAATTGTTGTTGAGGAGTGAAAAAAGTTGCGAAAGTACCTACCAACAAACCCCAGCCCCTTCTACGTAGATGGTATAATGAACCGTTGTGTAATAATTTACCGTTGAGTAATGATTTACCGTAGTAATAATTTACCCATCAATAATACTTCAACGTTTGTTCAAGTTTCACTACCTACCAACAAACTACAAAAGAGCCATCATTTTTCAAGCGAAATAATATCACAGAACAACCAACTCGACTTCATACTCCGCCAATATAATCAGGTGATCCCTACCAATGATTGGCCGTATTCACAAATTCCTATTGTGGGCGCGTCTCTGGTTACGAGATTTGGTTTGAATTGTATACAATTTCATTCACACTGGAGTCGAAAATGCCTGTCGGTGCAAACTTCGGGGCCTTACTGTGAACGAACGGCTGGACGTACGATGCTCCGGATGGTCTTGAAAAACTCGCAAGTTCAAGAACTATTTAAAACCGTAAAAATATTTACGTAAAAAAATAGTATAGGCGTTTTGAAAATTTCAACCCCTATTTTGAACCCCTTAGAGATGACTCACAGTAACGTCGAGCTTCGAGGACCAACTAGACGCCGAACGGAACCTATAACCCGAATTTCATCAATTTTTTTTCATGGTAACTAAGAAAAGTGGCCCGTACGGCGTACGGCGTACGGCGTACGGCGGACAGACAGAAATATTTTTATTGCAGTTTTGGATTCTACATACCTTGAAACGTTAACCATCAAATTTTGAGGGGGGGTAAGAATTTTTTTTTTCATGCTCGATTCCAATGGTTCATTATTGAAAATAATAAACCAAAATGATGGCTCTGTTGGAGTTTGTTGGTAGGTAGTGAAACTTGAACAAATGTTGAAGTATTATTGATGGGTAAATTATTACTAAGGTAAATCATTACTCAACGGTAAATTATTACACAACGGTTCATTATACCATCTACGTAGAAGGGGCTGGAGTTTGTTGGTAGGTACTTTTGCAACTTTTTTCACTCCTCATCAACAATTTCTTTTCAGAACTTCATTGTGTGTGTTTCTTTTTGTTAGGTACTGTTTGTCATCGGCAGAATTATTTTAGCAACATTTAACTCGTGATTTAGGTAGGTACCTAGTAACGTGTACGGGGTTAGGTACTAACCTACGGAGGGTCTGCGATCTACATTATATGTATAGAGTAGTACATATCATAAATTATATAGACGGATTATCTATACATAGAGCTGTGATCTGTAACGGAAGGGTATTCTATACAAAATAATAAACCGTTGTGCAGGGATTTGCAGCGTTTTTTAAACTATGTATTACAGGAGGTGAAACAGTGTCAACAAACCAAATATAAATCCTACGTACCATACATATATTATAAACATAATTGGGCCAAAATATTTGAAAAGAACAAAGGTAGATAGTTGTAGGGTAGGTATTCGTCTATTTCTGGTCAATTAGGTATAAGATTATGGTGCGGTCTTGTAGAGAATGGAGATTCGCTCCAAACAATTAATGTTTCTTTGTCTCGTATGCATTTCGATACCATTCATCCGATTATGATGAAACTTTGGTGAGTTGTTGAGCGCACTGCTCCGTAGGTTTCTGCGCTTTTTGGTTTATTATTTTCAATAATGAACCATTGGAATCGAGCATGAAAAAAAAAAAATTCTTACCCCCCTCAAAATTTGATGGTTTACGTTTCAAGGTATGTAGAATCCAAAACTGCAATAAAAATATTTCTGTCTGTCCGCCGTACGCCGTACGCCGTACGGGCCACTTTTCTTAGTTACCATGAAAAAAAATTGATGAAATTCGGGTTATAGGTTCCGTTCGGGGTCTAGTTGGTCCTCGAAGCTCGACGTTACTGTCAGTCATCTCTAAGGGGTTCAAAATAGGGGTTGAAATTTTCAAAACGCCTATACCTTTTTTTTACGTGAATCTTTTTACGGTTTTAAATAGTTCTTGAACTTACGAGTTTTTTAAGAGTACGTAAGAGGTCGAGTTGGTTGTTCTCTGATATTATTTCAATTGAAAAATGATGGCTCTATTGGAGTTTGTTGATAGGTCGTGAAACCGATTTTATTGATGGGGTACCTATGAAGTCGAGTTGGTTGTTCTGTGATATTATTTCATTTGGAAAATGAAGTGCGTTTCTTTTTGTTAGGTACTGTTTGCAATCGACAGAATTATTTAGCAACATTTACCTCGTGATTTAGGTAGGTACCTAGTAACGAGTACGGGGTTAGGTATTAACCTACGTAGGGTGTGCGATCCGGCTGGATTTTGTTGGTAGGTACTTTTGCAACTTGAACAACCGATGAAGTATTATTGATGGGTAAATTATTACACAATGGCAAATTATTACACAATGGCAAATTATTACACAGTGGCAAATTATTACACAACGGCTCATCTACCCAGAAGGGGCTGGATTTTGTTGATAGGTACTTTTGCAACTTGAACAACCGTTGAAGTATTATTGATGGGTAAATTATTACATAATGGCAAATTATTACACAAGGACAAATTGTTACACAACGGTAAATTATTACACAACGGTAAATTATTACACCACGGTAAATTATTGCACAACGGCTAATCTACCAAGAAGGGGCTGGGTTTTGTTGATAAGTAGGTACTTTTGCAACTTGAACAACCGTTGAAGTATTATTGATGGGCAAATTATTACACAACGGTTCATTATTCTATCTCTGTAGAAGTGGAACCTATACAGGTAAATTATTACACAACGGTTTAGGGAGGTACCTAGTAACGAGTACGGGGTTAGGTACTAACCTACGGAGGTCCGCGATCTACATAATATGTGTATAATAGTACATATGTTATATAGAAGGGTTATCTATACGGAGACCTGTGTTTTCACTCCACATCAACAGTCTCCCTTCAGGACTTCATTATTTCCGTTTCTTTGTGCCATTTTAGGTAATTTGTCATCTAAAGAATTATTTTAGCAACATTTAACTCGTGATTTAGGTAGGTACCTAGTAACGAGTACGGGGTTAGGTACTAACCTACGGAGGGTCTGCGATTCACATAATATTTATAGAGTAGTACATATTATGTAATATAGACGGGTTATCTATGCAGAGAGCTGTGATCTGTAACAGAAGGGTATTCTGTACAAAATAATAAACCGTTGTGCAGGGATTTGCAGCGTTTTTTACCTCATTTAAAACAAGTATAAGTTTTTAGATAAAGCAAAATAAATACACTGGCAAGGTGATGGCACAGGAGCTTCCTCGTCACAATCAGAGTGACCCATTATACATTACATTACATTACATAACATTACATAACGTGAAATATACATATTACATAACATTACATTAGTAGTATCCAAAAGCCAATCCTGGCGCACTCCCTTAGATCTCTGATAAAAAGTTTTAACATAAAAGATCAGAACACATATTTTCACTTGAATCCTTGATGTTTTTTATTTTCACTTGAATCCTTGATGTTTTTTATTTTCACTTGAATCTCTGATAAAACTTTTTTATCACAAAACATCAGAACCAGTGACTTTTTCATTTTTAGCGACTTGAATCTCTGATAAAATTTTTTTTAACACAAAACATCAGAACCAGTGACTTTTTTAAAAAAAATATTTTTTCATCAGAAACTCTAGTGAAACTCTAATAATTTTTCAATCGTAAATAAAAATGTAAATTTAGGACTATTTAGGGGTCGATATTTTCGAAATTTAGCTCTCTCTGATGTTTTCACTAGAAAAAATAAAAAAATTAAAATAACGTCACGCTAAAAATATTTTTGAATCGTCTTAAAATAAAATGATATCGTCTTAAATTAAAAAGACGAGACGCTAGATCTCTTCTGAATTTGTGAATCCCAATCTATTTAAAGGTGGTGTCGAATCGACCCCACCTTTAATAGAGAGGGTCTCGATTTGATACTACCTTTAAGAATTCAATTCAAACAGGATAAATAGTATCCATACAAGAATAGACAAAAGAAAAAAGTGGGTGGATAATAAAAAAAGTGAGGGGGGTAGTTAAAAGAATAACTTTTATAATAAAATGTCAGTGATTGAAATATATAAGAATGCCGCTAAAAAATCAAACTACTCATCTTTCAAGGATATTAAAAAAGGAACTTATACCATCTTGGAAAATTTTATAAAAAATTCGGAATATGGTGAAAGCGTTGTCGTTAAAATTGATTATGATGATGAAGAGATATGTTTGTTTTTACCTAAAAGAATTTCACGTCGACTTCTTAATCACGTTAGAAACAATCCAGAAAGACATCCTGAAAAACTTATTTATAATGGAACAGATAAAAAGTCAAATGCCTTTCTGATTGACTTTGAGTAAATATTATGCTTTTCAAAGACTTAGTATCTATTACGTTTTTATAGGGAATCTCTATAAAAACAAACTTTTTGAATCGTCTTTAAAAAAAATATTTCTGCTAATTAGTAGCATAAGAACTTTTTAATGAGCAGTGTTCATTAAAAATAAAATCTCCTTAATACTTCTGAGCTTTAGCAACAGTATCGAAACTGAAACTCAAAATCCTTCTTCAGTGTGACTTTATCCTCATTATAAAGCAATTTTCTAAGTTGATATTCAGTAGCATTTTTAGGAACCTTAATCTTTTTTTCATTAAGACATGTCTTTACTTGCTTCTTTGAAAGGAGTGGTGGTTTACCATCGACACCAAATAAACTTTCTTTTAACAACCGTTTAGAAAATCTATACTCCCTCAATGCACGTTGAATCTCGTCTAGTGCGTCACAGTTTCTATCATAAAATCGAAATTCAGGTTTCTTTACAAACTCCCAGAAACCTCCATGTTCATCACATATATCTAATGCCTCATCGCTTAAAACCATATCTCTTTATTTATTATAGAAAATATTTTTTTTTTTTTTAGACCCGGTAATTTACCGGGTCTAAAAGTTTTCAACAGTACGAAAATAATTTAAAACCCAATATATTTAAAGGTGGGGGCGAATCGCCGCCACCTTTTTAAATTAAAAAACTCTTAGGATTTCTAGAGCCTCATGCTATCTAGCTTGTTGCGTGTGAACTAAAGGAAATGATAAATAATGCGAGATTAATATTCCGTACACTATCTCAAAGGAGGCCAGCTAGTTGACCTTGCATTCCCATTTCAGATAGTTCGCTTTCAATTCCTATCTCAATATTCACAATCAGTTTCTCCTCAACTGTTCAACATGGCACAACCTCCTGAATATTTAAAGTTAGCTTATTGTGATGATTATGATTTCTGTGAAGAAATTTTAAAAGTGGAACAATATCACCAGGAATGTTTGAGTTTCGTGCAGAAAGTGAAAAATTGTGTTAGTGCAAGTGAAGCCAGAGAACTAATCACGAAAAACAATGTGAGTCTACCAGGTAGTAGAAAATGTGATTTTCAAAAGCTTTTGAAAATCCCAAAAGTGTCTAATATATCAAGAACTCCAGATCAAATGCATCAGTACCTACAAAAATTTGTTGTATTTGACCATGAAATGGAAAAGGTGAAACTTCCTAATCAAAATAACATTATGGAAGTAGAGAATTACCTTATTAAATCTGGTGATTTGATAAAGAAGCAAACATCAAGACTTTTTTATACCACTGCTGTTTATGGATACTACTTGGAAGTGTATTTTCAACATATGAAGATCACAGGAGAGGATTGGAATCTCTGTTTAAAAGAAAAGCTACATGTGTCCTTGAGTTATAGTAAGAAGTTGAGAAGAGTTGGAGTGATTGTGAAAGACCATCAAAAACTTAAAATGTTGAGTATTTCATTTTTGGGCTCAACTACAGTGATAGTGAATGTTAACCTTGAGGGGGCTCACGCGTGAGCTCCTAGAAGGTCATTCCAGAGAACATTCTGAGCTGAAATATTCTGGACTCAACTACAGTAATATTAAGATCAGCCTGTAACCTTGAGAGGGCTCACGCGTGAGCCTCTTGAAGGATATCTGAGGAAATATTACCAGTTGGAGTTGAAGCAAAATAATGTGTCTGATATATTTTTTATTGAGAATGTTCCCAATAAAAAAATTGTTATTTATATTGTTTATCCTTTTTTTCCTCCCATGGTGAGTTTTAGATTTCCTCTTTTAATATCAAGACTATAAAATTTAATAAAAGAAATTAAGATTTTTCTTCAATGTTCTCATGCTATTTTCAAAATCGTGTCCTTCTGATAGCTTTTTTCAAAATTAATAAACATAAATGTCCACAGATAGGAGGATCATATTGGTTTTGGATTTGTTCCTCATTATAAAATAAATTTTCTGAATCTAAATATTGAACAAGTTCTCTTGGTGGTGGTGCATTACCATACGAATCAAAATAATATTTTAAATTGTTATTTTTATAAAATGCAGTCCAGTGGCTTCCAGCCTCATCAGAATTTTCTAGATTTATAATACCACATTCCGTGTGGTTCACTTTCTCTGGTAAATCATCCTTCATGAAAACTCCTCTGAAGTTTTTAATTTTCATTTCTTTTGATAATCTTTCAATATCAAAATTAGTAAGAGGCTGGAAGCTATTTAGTTTTTTGATTTGGTAGGTTTCTTTTTAGGTTTCTTTTTAGGTTTCTTTTTCTTCATTCCAGAGCCGATACTTAGACTTTTTGCATTTTTAGCTAGTTTTTCCATCTCGAGATTATGACGTTTTATTTCGGCTTCTTCAGCGGCCTTATGTTTCGAGTCTATAACACTAGAAGCTACTGCAGCTCCACCACCCATTAACGCTCCAGCTGCTCCCATTGCTGCAAAAAGTAAGGGTAAAAACCCACCTGAATGATTTATTTGCAACTGATCATAATTCATTTCCAATTCCAACCCTTTTTTGTTTTTGATACATTTATCTAGCTTTTTTTTCTGAGTTTCATTTAACAGGATTTTATGATTTCCATTTCCACTAATATCTGCAAAAGCCAGTCGTACTTTTACTGGAACACGTTTTTTATAAGCAGATCTTATTTTTTTCATTTGTATTTCTGACAAATTTATTTGATGTGTAATCATTTTATTATAGGAAAAAAAGTTTTTTTATAAGATGTGAATCTTATAAAAAAAATAATCATAATACCTAATTAGTATACACCCATCCCAAAGAATCTTTTGGTTTTCATAGCAGTTTTTACTGTAGCAGCCCCCAATTTTTCACCGATATTTGTTGAACTTTTCATAATTTTATCAGCTTCTACTTCCAATTTTTTATCAGCAAGATGCCTATCACTAGTTTTCTCATGATCTCTGTAAAAAATGTCATGTTGTTTACAGGCTTTATCAAGACTATTTATACCTTCATCACCTCTATTTAATCTCTTATCCAATTTAGTAAATGGTCCACAATATTGATAACCACCTGGGAGATGCATTTCTGGAATAACAGGCCCAAGTTTATTAAGAATAGTATTGAAAATACCAGAACCATTTTTTATCATATTTTTGGGTAAATTATTAATAATTTTAATCAAGTATTCAGTTCCTTTGGGCTTATCAATATCTTTCTCCAGTTGATCTTTAATGAAATTTATAATTCCCAATTTTTCATTGTGAAAATTATTATTTCCTGCCTGCTCTTGCGCATACAAATAGTATAGTCTTTGTGTAAGTTGATTCAAATTATCTATATATTTAAATTCTACAGGATTTTCAGTATATTTAATCAACCCAGTGCCAATCTTTTTCTTTTTACTATACTCCCAGATAGGTTTTATGATTTCTTTCCATTTTTTACTAACACTTGATTTTGGTTGTTTAGATTCGGGATTATTATTTTGAAACATGCTATCTGTTTGAATGAGGATTTTTGTATAAGCTTTAAAGTCTTCATTAGTGTACTCATCTTTGGATGGAATATCAGAAGCTATGGGTTTTGTTAAGAGCTTCCATAAGCCTTCAGTACCGGAATATTTCATTTTTTCTATTTCAATATCATTTCCATTTACTCGTATCTGTTTATTTCCAATAAAGATATGATTTTTTAAAGGGTATATTCCAAATTGTCTATCAGGATGAAGAATATATAATTCTGCAATTGGTCCAATACCTAAAGGACCTACAGAAGAGTTTGGTAATTTAACACTTTTTTGTAAAATTGTTTCCATTTCATAATCCCTATCTGCATTGTCACTTGAAAAGCTTTGATTTAATGTATCTTCAGTATCAATACCTTGGGCCTCGGTATCAACATCTTTAAAAGTAACTTTTTTAGGCGAACTGATAGCCAAGGGGTTAATTGTTTTTATTACAGGAATGAGTTCTAATTTTTTACCAAGATCTTCATCAGTCTGTTTCACTGCTTTTTCTACCTTATCTAATCGTGAAGTTATAGGTTCATAAGCCTTTTCTCTTGTTTCCTTATCAGATGCTTGGTTAACCCTTTCTTGTTTTGCTAATTTCTGTAAATTTTTCTTGAGTTTAATCGATTTATTAGCTTCAGCCACAGTCATGGGCTTACGTTTTCGTTTTGTGAAAATTATTTGTTCATCTTCAGAGGGTTGATCAATCTTTTTGATTTCTCTAAGTTTGACTTCTTTTTCCTTCATCACTTCATTTTGCGCTTCTTTGAATTTCTGTCTAAGCGCTTGTTCTAAAGTAATTTTTGTTGTCATGTTTTTATTATAGGAAAAATTTTTTTTAAAATCGGTTAAACGTTAAAACGCTCAAACGCTCAAACGCTTAGGAACGCTATTTTTGCGTTTTTAAGCGTTTCCCAAGGCGATGTTTTAAGCGTTTCCCAAGGCGATTTTTGAAGTTATCCATGTAGCGTTTTTATAGGGAATCCCTATAAAAACGTTCAAACGCTCAAACGCTTAGGAACGCTATTTTTGCGTTTTTAAGCGTTTCCCAAGGCGATTTTTGAAGCGTTTCCCAAGGCGATTTTTGAAGTTATCCATGTAGCGTTTTTATAGGGAATCCCTATAAAAACGTTCAAACGCTCAAACGCTTAGGAACGCTATTTTTGCGTTTTTAAGCGTTTCCCAAGGCGATTTTTGAAGCGTTTCCCAATGCGATTTTTGAAGCGTTTCCCAATGTGATTTTTTGAAGTTATCCGTGTAGCGTTTTTATAGGGAATCCCTATAAAAAACAAACTTAAAATCTATATTTTTTATCTAAAATATTTCACCAAATTTCTTTCGGTAACGTCCGTTACTGCGTTTCTTTGTTAGGTCAATCGTTAGAAAACCAAAGTCCTCATCCCAACAAGAATAGCATAATTCTTTGAATTGGCCATAAGTGAAATCACTTCCCACATATTCATCATAAATATCTCGCATGTATCTTGGTCCTTGTCTAAATACACATAAAAAATTAATATTGTTTCTAATGAGTTGTTTATCAACTTTTGACCATGATTGTGTCAAGTAAACGCACGAGATTTTCTTATGACTAAAAAATCAAATTGACTTGTATTTGCCTTTAAAGGTGGCGTCTAGTAGACGCCACCTTTGATAATTGGATTTAATGGGTCCCACCAATAAGAATTCAATGGGTGGATAAAAAAAAAAAGGTGAGGGGTTAGTTAAAAGGATGATATGGGAGACAGGATAAATAGTATCCATACAAGAATAGACAAAAAGAAAAAGTGGGTGGATAAAAAAAAATGAGGGGTTAGTTAAAAGAATCTATTTTCTAATAAAAATGAACGATACGAAAAAAAATTATATATCCTATAATAAAATGGATAATACGAGAAGGCATTGTGAAAAGTGCAATGTTAGCACTACTTATAAAAATTGGGCTAGACATCTAAAGTCTAAGCGCCATGGAAAAAACGACCCGGACCGGACAATGACTATCAGAAAACCTAGAAAAGCGAAACCTGTATTTGTAAATCCGAGGAAATTGCACAAAGTATTTAATTTTAGTGAAAAAGTATTTGAAAAAAATATAGAACCGAAAACGGAAGTTGTTGAAATGGAAACTGCATTTGAATCTAGATTAGTGACTTACAACATTAAAAATACGAAAGGATTTAAAGATGCTTCCAAATTTCTGAACAGTATTAAAAGAACCGTAACAGGTTTAATCAAATGGAAACTTAGAAAAATGAAACTAAAAGTTAATGTAGTTTTAATCGCAGAATTTAAAAAAGGAACTAACAAAAATAACATGGAGTATCAGGAACTCAATTTCAAAACTAAAAACGTAATAATATTGCAGTCAGCAGAAGTTGCAAACTGTTACGATGAAATGAAACAGAAAATTCTAAATGAAATGGAAACGTTCGAAATTAAAGGATCTAATTGGCAACTTCATAAAATCAAACATTTGGAACTGAACGTTAACAAGTACATTCCTTTGAGAGGATCATCTTTCATCCCACTCCCTAAGTTTCTACAAAGTAGGAAAGCAATTATAAATGTACAAAATAATGATAATAAATGTTTCCTATGGGCTGTTCTTTCGGCTTTACATCCTGCAGACCGCGATTCTGATAGAATAGGAAAGTACATAACATGGGAACATGAGTTTGATGAAGCGTTGAAAGATATCAGTTTTCCTATGAAACTTATCGATGTGAAAAAGTTTGAGAAAAGAACTAGGATTTCCATTAATGTTTACTGTCTGAATGAAGGAAATACTATAGTACCCTTGGAAATAACGAAAGATGAAAAGGAAAGGCACATTGACTTGTTGTACTTGAAAAACAAGGAAACTGAACATTATTGTTGGATCAAGAATCTTTGGAAACTGGTTGGCCATAGTCAGCTAACAAAGAATGGACACAAAAGATTTTTATGTAAAATGTGTTTGAATAGCTTTGGAACTCAGGTTAAATTAAACGAACATAAAGAATATTGCGGAGTTCATAAAGCTGTTAAAGTAGATCTACCAAAACCTTATGATAACATTTTGCAATTTGAAAATTATAGACACTCTTTAAAAGTACCTTTTACAATTTATGCAGATTTTGAATGTACGTTACAAAAGATTGATACCTGCAAACCAAATCCCGATGAATGTTATACAAATGCCATTCAAAAACATGAACCGTACAGTTTTGTTTACTTCATGAAAAATGCCGAAGACGAAAGTAGGAAAAACTATGTAGGCGATTATAAACTTGTTCAATATTCTGGGCAGGATGTGGTAAAAGTATTTTACGAAAAAATAAAAAAGGATGCCATAATGGTGGCGAAAAAATACTATGACGTTAATATTCCCATGACAAATTTAACCGAAGAACAACAAAGAGAATACGATAGTGCTGAGAGTTGCCACATTTGTGAAAGAAAATTTAATGAACTTCCACCTATAATTGAAAATAGACATGATGTACTGAGAAAAACAATTAAACACTTTATCGATAAACAAAATGATGTTAAAGCAGATGAATATATTGAAGAATTAGAAGTTTCGAAGGAAAATATACCTGATAATTGTATAAAAGTAAGGGATCACTCACATTTGACTGGAATGTACAGAGGAGCAGCTCATTCGATTTGTAATTTAGAATATAAAAATCCAAAGTTTATTCCAGTATTTTTCCATAATCTTTCTGGCTACGATGCACATCTATTTATTAAAGAATTTGAAAAAGATAATTACGATATTAAACTTTTACCACAAAGTGAAGAGAAGTACATTTCCTTTTCTAAAATGGTAGCTTATAAAAGTAATGAACTCGATAAAAATGGTAACAAAAAGAAAAAGACTATAGAATTGAGATTCATAGATTCTTTTAAATTTCTTTCTGCTTCTTTATATTCTTTAGCTAAAAGTTTAACCAAAAATCAATTTAGGGAAATAAGAAAGTATTTCCCAAAAGAACATCTCGAACTAATTACTAGAAAATTAGCTTATCCATATGAGTATATGGACTCTGTTGAAAAATATCGAGAAACTAACCTTCCACCTATAGAGAAATTCTACAGTAAACTCACTGGAGAAAATGTTAAAGAAAATGATTATAAAAATGCTCTAGAAATTTGGTCTACATTCAAAATTAAAAATTTGGGAGAATTTACAGAACTTTACAATAAAATTGATGTTCTTTTGTTAGCAGATATCATGGAAAACTTTAGAAATATAGCTTTAGAAAAATATAAATTAGACCCCGCTTGGTACTATACAACACCAGGTTTCGCTTGGGACTGTATGTTGAGAATGACCAAACAAAAGATAGAATTGTTAACAGATTATGATAAGATTTTACTCGTAGAAAAAGGAATAAGAGGTGGAATTTGTCTATGTTCAAAACGATACGCGAAAGCCAATAATAAATATATGGGAGATCAATTCAACAAAGAAAAAGAATCTGTTTTCATTGAATATTTGGATGCAAATAATCTTTACGGTTGGGCGATGAGTAAATTTTTACCTTATGGAAATTTTGAATGGAAAATGGATCTAGATAATTTCGATATACAATCCATTCCTGATGATTCACCCAAGGGCTATATTTTAGAAGTTGATTTAAAATATCCTCAAGAACTCCACGATTTACACTCTGATTTTCCTTTAGCCCCTGAAAATAACTATGAAGATGAAAAACTACCAAAACTTTTAACCACGTTGTATGATAAGAAAAAATACGTTATCCATTACATTACGTTAAAACGGTATTTACAACTAGGAATGAAATTAGAAAAAATTCATAAGGTTTTAGAATTTGACCAAAGTGCTTGGTTAAAAATCTATATTGATTACAATACAAATCTTAGAGCAAAAGCCGAAACACCTTTCGAAAAAGACTTTTTTAAACTTATGAACAATAGTGTATTTGGGAGGACAATGATGAATGTGCGTAAACATGTGGATATTAGGCTTTGTTCTGATGGATTGAAATTGGAAAAACTAATTTCAAAACCAAACTTTAAAGGTAGAACTATTTATTCCGAAAACTTAGCGGCTGTACACATGAAAAAAGTAAATATCACACTTAAACAGCCAATTTTCATTGGTATGAGTATTCTAGACATTTCCAAAACTTGCATGTATGATTTTTATTACAACACGGTTAAAAAACAATATAAAAGTGATGTAAATTTATTATACGGAGATACAGATAGTTTAATAATGGAAATAAAAACGGATGATTTTTATAATGATATGAAAAATATGTTGGATCATTTCGATACTTCCGACTATCCAAAAAATAATGTTTACAACGTTCCACAAGTTAATAAAAAAGTGTTGGGGAAATTTAAAGATGAGTTAGAAGGTAAGATTATGAATGAGTTTATTGGACTTCGTCCAAAGTGCTACGCTTTTAAAATATTCGAAACTAATGATGTGAAGAAAAAATCTAAAGGAGTAAAGAAAAATGTCGTTAATAAAGGTTTAAGTATAGAGGATTATAAAAGATGCTTATTCTTTAAAGAGTCAAACTATCAGAAACAGATATTATTCAAATCGAAAAAACACGATGTGTCCACAGTACAACAGAATAAGAAAGCTCTTTCCGCTCATGATGATAAAAGATTTATAATGAAAAATGGCATAAATACTTTGGCTTGGGGCCACTATAAAATAAACATAAGTAGAGACAAGTTTAAAACTCACCTTGAAGAAATAATAAAAGAAAACAATAAAAAAGACTAGTGTGTTATCCGTTAAATATGAGTAAGAAAAAAATAGGTTTTAAGTTTGTTTTTATAGAGATTCCCTATAAAAACGTAATAGATACTAAGTCTTTGAAAAGCATAATATTTACTCAAAGTCAATCAGAAAGGCATTTGACTTTTTATCTGTTCCATTATAAATAAGTTTTTCAGGATGTCTTTCTGGATTGTTTCTAACGTGATTAAGAAGTCGACGTGAAATTCTTTTAGGTAAAAACAAACATATCTCTTCATCATCATAATCAATTTTAACGACAACGCTTTCACCATATTCCGAATTTTTTATAAAATTTTCCAAGATGGTATAAGTTCCTTTTTCAATATCCTTGAAAGATGAGTAGTTTGATTTTTTAGCGGCATTCTTATATATTTCAATCACTGACATTTTATTATAAAAGTTATTCTTTTAACTACCCCCCTCACTTTTTTTATTATCCACCCACTTTTTTCTTTTGTCTATTCTTGTATGGATACTATTTATCCTGTTTGAATTGAATTCTTAAAGGTAGTATCAAATCGAGACCCTCTCTATTAAAGGTGGGGTCGATTCGACACCACCTTTAAATAGATTGGGATTCACAAATTCAGAAGAGATCTAGCGTCTCGTCTTTTTAATTTAAGACGATATCATTTTATTTTAAGACGATTCAAAAATATTTTTAGCGTGACGTTATTTTAATTTTTTTATTTTTTCTAGTGAAAACATCAGAGAGAGCTAAATTTCGAAAATATCGACCCCTAAATAGTCCTAAATTTACATTTTTATTTACGATTGAAAAATTATTAGAGTTTCACTAGAGTTTCTGATGAAAAAATATTTTTTTTAAAAAAGTCACTGGTTCTGATGTTTTGTGTTAAAAAAAATTTTATCAGAGATTCAAGTCGCTAAAAATGAAAAAGTCACTGGTTCTGATGTTTTGTGATAAAAAAGTTTTATCAGAGATTCAAGTGAAAATAAAAAACATCAAGGATTCAAGTGAAAATAAAAAACATCAAGGATTCAAGTGAAAATATGTGTTCTGATCTTTTATGTTAAAACTTTTTATCAGAGATCTAAGGGAGTGCGCCAGGATTGGCTTTTGGATACTACTTACATTACATTACATAACGTGAAATATACATATTACATAACATTACATTACATTACATAACATTACATAACATTACATGAAATATACATATTACATAACTGTGATGAATTTAATTGGCGTATTTCATCACGGTGGTGTGAGGAAATGCCCAGGCGGGTTATGAGCGAATCACCACCTCAACACCTGGGATCTTTTTGGATGTTGTGCCCAGGCGGTTATGAGCGAATCACCACCGTCATCTGGAATCTTTTTAGGAGGAATTGCCTAGGCGGTTAGGAGCTGACCACCACCGTCATCTAGGATCTTTTAGGTTTGGATAGAGAGACAAGGGTAGGAAGAGAGAGAGTAGCCAGCGGCTAGAGGAAGCGTCGAATGAGTGAAAAGTCGAAGGAGGCGAGTATTTAGGTTACTGGGAGTCGTCTCCCTCCATCCCCTATTTGGTAGGGGATGGTGGGGACCCAGGTTGTGCTCTGACTCCTGCGGCTTGTTCCCCACTCGTTTGGTTTATTTGGTAAGAACTAAAGTTGGCTTATGAAATATTTGTGAGAACTTAAATCTGCTAGGAGTAGTTCCGGGAGGGACTCACGACAATAACATTACGTCCATTATACATAATTGCGAAAGTTATGCGTGTTTGAAGAATTTCGCGTTAGCGCATGCGCAGGGCGAACCGCTGGCTCTATCATGTTGTAATTTATATGGATCCTCAATGGGCCCTACCCGCTTAATCCCTGAGAATTACATTGAAATTGGGTGAAATCTTTGGTTACTACGGCTGTAACAAGGAAATTGAATCTATTTCACGCCAGCGCATGCGCAGAGCGCACCGAGGGTCCGATCATGCTGAAATTCATACTGGAACTCACTAGACCATGTCCAAACAATCCTTGAAAATTTGAGCGAAATTGAATCAAAATTGTGAAAGTTATGCGTGTTTGTTGAATTTAACGTTAGCGCATGCGCAGGGCGTACCGCTCGATCAATCATGTTGAAATTTGTATGGGACCTCAAGGGGCCTTATCCGCACCATCCCTCAAAATTTGAGCTGAATCAATTCAAAATCGTGGAAGTTATGGCTGTAACAAGGAAATGCGGACAGACAGACCCACAGACTCACAGACTCACAGACCCACAGACCGACAGACACGGAACCAAATTTGTTCAGTAGGCTTTGAAACGCAAAATACAAGTGGAAATTTTGATTTCTGAAGACCAAAATTTTTTGGCTCACGAAAGTGAACACAAGGCTTCCGCTGCTTCGCAGACTCGGAAGCAAAAAGTACGAAGGAAAATATTACTCTGTGTGAGCTAAGACTAAAGAGCTAAGGTTGAGGAGAAGAGTTCTTTAATGTTTTCTACGAAAAAACCAAAATCAATGTGAAAGAAAACTCCAGATAATAAAAAATAAACTTTTCTTTGATAAAAATAATTTGTTAGTAGAACCATTTTACTATACTTTTGTCGCGTGAGTATTTAAAACAAATGAGTGTATTTCATTAGCGTCAGTTCGTGTGTTACAAAACAAGTGGCAGTGCTGATTGTGAAAATCCATTTGCCGTTTTAGAAATCTTGAAAATAGTCGTCAGATATGTAGCTGTTTTGGATTGGTGAGTTCATCTACCTGCTCGCTAAGGTCGCATATTCAAAGATGTTAATGCTTTCAGGGACTTCCAGTAGGTATTGTGTGGGTTCCTTAAATCAGTATTTTTATAATAGTTAATGGTACCGCCTCCGTGGGTGGCTGGAATTTGACTTTGGTACCGATTTCCATAGTAGGTTATTGAATTCACTTGATTCGCCAGGCATGTTTGAATATTGAAAATTGGCGTGCCCGTCATTATTCTCCGAAACATCAATCCACCACGACTATGCAAAGGTACCTGGCTTTTAGTGAATAAAACTAAGAGCAATATCATTGAAGTTAAAATTCTAAATAGAATTTAAAGGAGAATTTGCACTTACTGTTGCCTCGCATCCCAGTGATTCCAACAGATATGCCAATCGAACAAACGCTTAAAGTTGGAAGTGCGACTCGCCTTTGCAACAACCATCAATGAAGCATTACGGACAGCCGCTACAAGTGTGTGTGGACTAAATTTGGAAAATCCACGTGCTTCACGCATTAACAGACCTGTATGTGGCCTGCTCACGCGACGGAAAACCTTCCGATTTATTCGATTACGCACCTGACCAAAAAAGTATTGAGTATCCAAAAGCAATTCAATAAACAGAATCAAAACACCAATTTTATTTATTAAATTTATTTGTTTTTGGCATTGCAACCCATGCCGGATATAGCTAGTAGTGATATCAGCGATAGGATGCCGGATATAGCTAGTAGTGATATCAGCGATAGGAGGACTTCATTTTGTTGTTGTCAGGCGATACAGAGCTTTAATAAAGTGACTGTTGTTTTCATTACTCGTCTAAAAATGCTCAATATGTTCACCTGAATTTAAATAGCAATACACTTGTGTATAACAATACACTTGTGTATATTTAAATTATTTACCTGAAACGCGTTGGACATAAAAGCCTATTGAATTTTCTTTCACTCTCCCTAATTGAGTTGGTAGTAATTTTCTATATGCATTGTCATCGGCTAAATAATAAAGGCAGTGCCGAAAGCATAATCTGTAAAATGTGTATTTTGAACGTTTCGTTTGATACGTAAAATTCATTACAAATAAATTGTTTTATAGTTGTGCTGCACATTATTGGATAGTAAACTAACTAACATGTAACATTAGGAAGGACCCACGGAGAATGTATGTAGTTAAAATTGGTGTCTGGTAAAGCTCAAAAACCAGGAACATGCCAGTAGGATTTGGTAGTTCAACGAGATTTGTAGTGCACTTGACAACTTCTAAATGTAGATATCTCGAAATGAAGTTCTTTCAAGGATAAGCCCTACTCTTGCATAGTGGGTCAAATGACAATCTAGCGAGACCACTCAAAGTCAATTTCACCATAACCGCTGTGAGTTTCTAATCTTAGGTACGTAGTTGAAATGTAGAGAAATACTGTTTATTAAATAATGAAAAGTGATTCTACCACCATGTTTGAACAAATTCCTTCTTATCTCACCAACGCAATGGTTTTGAGGAACGGGATTGTAAGATTCTCCTTTATTAGTTGATAAAACCCCGCGATGACTCGATGGCTCATCAGATCACTATCCCATGGAATAAACTTTTAATTCGGACTAACTAACCTAAGCCACCACTTTCTCAAAATTTTATGAAGGGTCAAAGAAATTCTTGAAGTTGTCACGAGTTAAGTGTACTGTTACAAAACATCAGCAATATATTGCAATTATGTGCAACTGGTGACTATCTCCGAATTTATCATTTTACAGTAATTTTTCTGTTTTTGTAAAATTAGGAATAACTGATAGTAAATCGGGGGGGGGGGGGTTCATTTTGTATAAATTTCATTTATTGATAACATTTTCATGATTGCTAATTTTAAATAAATTTCAGATCATTTTATAAACGAAGTTTTTACTTCCATGTTCCTATTATTATAGGTATAGGAATGCAAGTATGGTGGTCCGTCAAAAATAGGCGTTCGAGAAAAGCATGGAATCTTGTTCAGATGTGCTCAAAACGAGTTTCTAGACGGTTTTCCGCTTGATGTCGCTCCATATGTACGTTTCTTCGTACGTATGCACGAACGTTGGAATTTCAAATGGTCATAACTTCCTCGAAATTCGGTCTTTCAAATTTTATTTTTGGGTTTCGTTCAGCTCGTTGAACGCTTCAATTTGAGATGAGGACGTGATTTCCAGGTGGAAACATAAGAGAGTTATCATGGGCTTTCCAGTTTTCCGATTTTCAACTATAACTGCCGTAAAAATGGACCAAAACTGGTGCGGTTGGTACCAAAATGTTCGTTAGGATGTCTAGATCACCCGTAATGGTTTTGACAGCAAGTAATATGTCAATGGGTCCAACATTGTCTAGGTTTACTAGCTAAATGACGTTGGTGTGGTGTCAGAAAGCGGTTAAAAGTGAGATTTATACATTTCTATGCAAGTTTACGGATTTTGAACGAAATTGCCGGCTTTTATCCATACTATTATGAAGAACATGGAAGTATTGCGTGGCAATCTCCACACCGGAACATTCCAGGTAGATTTTATTTGTATAGTCAAATCTATCATTTTACATAACTTTTGTGATTTTTGAAAATTACCTAATAATTCTGAGGGTAGGTAAAGCTATGGTGGCATTTCCAGCTTAGAGTGTGTTTTTATGCTAAAACTGGGTCTAGACCTAGACCTAGTTTCTGAACCATCAATTTTGTTCCGGTAAATTGTTCACTTGGCTCGATTCGATGCAGAACCGTAAAATGGGTAAGGGAACGATGAATTTCACCTTCACAACAGATAGTTAGATACTGACATGTGTAGGTATGAGAGAGGGCTGAAACTGTTTAGGATCTAACTTGCAAATCAGTTGTATCAAATTGGGACTAGGTTTTTCGGTTGAGGATAGGCGGTGGGACGGTGGGGGGGGGGGGGGGGGCTACCGAAGTTACCAAACAGCTGTACCGTTACAGCCAGGACCGCGGGCCAAACGTGTATTAGCAGCCCTAGTCAACTTAGGACGCGCTGTGTAGCAAGTCAATTACCTAACCAGTTATGGGATTCACTTTCGGAGCTGACGGTGACAGTCACTGCTACATGAATCCATGACAATAAGGAACTAGGGAGGGGAGAGAGAGACAGAGTAGGGAGATTTTGTTGGTTTATTATTTTCAATAATGTACCATTGGAATCGAGCATGAGAAAAAAAAATCTAGCCCCCCCCCCCACCCCACCACCCCTACCACAAAATTTGATGGTTTACGTTTCAAGGCATGCAGAATCCAAAACTGCAATAAAAATTGTCTGTCTGTCCGCCGTACGCCGTACTGGCCACTTTTCTTAGTTAAGTACCATCAAACAAAATTGATGAAATACCCATAATAATACTTAAACATTTGTTCAAGTTTCACTTATACCTATCAACAAACTCCAAAAGAGCCATATCATTTTGGTTTATTATTTTCAATAATGAACCATTGGAATCGAGCATGAGAAAAAAAAAATCTAGCCCCCCCCCCCCCCCACCCCACCACCCCTACCACAAAATTTGATGGTTTACGTTTCAAGGCATGCAGAATCCAAAACTGCAATAAAAATTTTCTGTCTGTCCGCCGTACGCCGTACTGGCCACTTTTCTTAGTTACCATGTAACAAAATTGATGAAATTCGGGTTATAGGTTCCGTTTGGGGTCTAGTTGGTCCTCGAAGCTCGACGTAACTGTCAGTCATCTCTAAGGGGTTCAAAATAGGGGTTGAAATTTTCAGAACGCCGTAGCTCAAAAACTTTCGATGGAAGGGTATGGTTTTTTTATGTTATTAAATTTGTCTTGAGCTGAACAATTTTTTGAAAACACCCGGAGCATTTTACGTCCAGCCGTTCGTGTGCACCAAAAAGCTTCGTCAACACGATCGTGAATCAAACGGTATAAATCCGGCACAGATATCATTGCTAGGGAGCACCTGATTATAATCAAGGATGGCTGTATGAAGTCGAGTTGTTTGTTCTGCGATATTATTTCATTTGATAAGTGATGGACTATTGGATTTTGTTGGTAGGTACTTGTGAAACTTGAACAAACGTTGAAGTATTATTTATGGGTAAATTATTAAACAACGGCAAATTATTACACAACGGTAAATAATTAAACAATGGTAAATTATTTCATAACGGTAAATTATTACACAACGGTTCATCTACCAAGAAGGGGCTGGGTTTTGTTGACCGGTAAATTTGCAACTTGAACAAACGTTGAAGTATTGTTGATGGGTAAATTATTACACAATGGTAAATTATTACACAACGGCAAATTATTACATAACGGTAAATTATTCCACAACGGTAAATTATTACACAACGGGTCATCAACCAAGAAGGGGCTGGATTTTTTCGATCGGTACTTTTGCAACTTGAACAACCGTTAAAGTATTATTGATGGGCAAGTTACTACACAACGGTTCATTATACTTGTCCACGAAGGTAGATATTGACCACAGAAAACAGTTATCTACGCAGAAGGGGCATCTACTTCACTCCACATCAACAATTTTCCTTCAGAACTTCATTATTTGCGTTTCTTTTTGCCGTTTTAGTTACTGCTTGTCATCGACTGAATTATTTCAGCAACATTCAACTCGTGATTTAGATAGGCACCTAGTAACGAGTACGGGGTTAGGTACTGACCTACGTAGAGTCTGCGATCTACATAATATGTATAGATTAGTACATATTATAGAAGGGTTATCTATACAGAGAGCTGTGATCTGTAACAGAAGTATTCTGTACAAAATAATAAACCGTTGTGCAGGGATTTGCAGCGTTTTATTAATGTAGACAAAAATACGTATGATCGGGTAGGCCTTGCATATCTCGAATGGGAATGAAGATTTTCACCTTTACGGAGGGCAGTTGCCATCTGCCCGCCCTGTCACAGCCTATTACGAGAATCAAATTGATAATATTGTATGTTATTTTTATTGTGCTCCAGGAAAGAATGTAGATTTTGTTTAGAGTCGAAACTCCCGATGTGTAATTTTATTATTATCATTGGAATCTTTTAAAATGCTAATTATAACTCGAGAATTTAAGCGTAGTCTGGTGTGTAGTTAGATTATAATTTTCCACAATCTCTCCTCAACTGGAGCTCTTCAAGAGATTCCAACGATGAAAGGCTTCCATTATCAGTCAAAAAGGCCGAAACGCACCACCTAAGACGCTTCGGTACGGATGTATTATTAAAATGTTGGGACGCTGCGTCCAGAAGGGCCCGGGAGCACCCTGGAAGCGATAATCTGCATTTAATTGGACATCGACGAACACGAAGCCGCCGAGAAGAGCTTTCCGTGTTAATGAGTCGTCTACCAAGTACAATCCCGACTGGGATGTCATCAACCTCTGGGGCGATGGGGAACCTTCTCCGAGGATCTATTCGCCTCGTGTGGGGGGGTTTGGTTAATCCGGGTTTTATGGCGGCAGGGAAAGGTCAATAATCTTCGATTATGGAGGAGCTAGAAGGCGAAAGAAACCGGTTGGTTCTATTTGGACGAGTCGCCATATCCAAGATCGCCAAAACCAGATCGGTTTTTAGGCTCGGCACGGGTCCCCCGCATACTAAATCATTAAAAGTGTAGTTTTAGGACGACATACAGTAATATTATGGTCGCTCACTCCTCCAAGTATTGGTCGCATTCGCTGAAGGTAACTATTTCGGGTCTAACTTGTGACTCATTTGACTAAACGTGTACCCAACAACTAGTAGACAGTACAGTCACGTGTCAGGATTTTGCATTTACAGAAGTGGATTTGGCGCCCTTGGAAACCCCTATGCCGATTTTCAGCTCGAAACTTCCTGTCTAGCGTCATCAAGCTTTCTTTCTACCGGTTTTAGGTTAACACCCAATCATTGCAGACCTATCGTATTTATTTTTATCTTTTCTGGAAAGCTTCCACTAATACACGAAAAAACGCGAAAAATCTGTATCGGTTTCGGTGATCAACACAAACAAGTTATTGTCTGTTACTGACGATGGTTTTATCACCGAAACCCGTATAACAGTGTTTTTCGCGTTTTTTCGTGTATTAGTGGAAATAGACTATTTATTCAATAACTCAGTTTTTCTTTTTGCTTCCTCACCACCGAAGGTAGGGATGCCTTGGATTCGTGATTGAGTAAAAAAAATTATGTCTTCTAAAATGAAAATTTCCACTTCCATTTTGCGTTTCAGACTTTGAGGAACAATTTTGGTTCCGTGTCTGTCTGTCTGCCTGTCTGTGGTAATTCCTTGTAACGCCCATAACTACCAGAAATAATGGTCGAAATGGGCTGGAATTTGGAGGGTAGCAGTGGGTTGGGTCAGAGACAGGCCCATATCAAAATCATTGAAAAAGTGCGGTAACTTTCGGCTGCGCATGCGCGATCACGAATGAATGAATGAATTGGTTTTATTTATCATCTTCAATTACAATAAATTGTGTACTTACAATAGAAATAAGAAATTTTACCTACTTGTGAAAATAATTACTATATTTCATTATGATAAATTGTAACGCTTCTAACTACGCGAAAAATAGTCGTAGAGAGCTGAAATTTTGAGGGTATCCGTGGGTTGGATCGCAGATGGCCCCAAATGAACCTACCCAACTATTCTATACGTTCGTGTGATTCAAGTGAGGGAGCTATACTGCCTACTCGAATTGGCAGACGTTTTTCAATATCTTCCAGTTAACAGAATCAGTAGTGAACATGTGGAATTGCTTAGGTGAGGTCTGCGTCGTCTACCGCGTTATTATGTAGCTCTTGCAAGCTACTCGTACATACCTACACTTATGTAGTAGTATTAATTATTAATTATCCTCATACGTATCGCATTGATAACTGGATTTATAGTTTCAAAAGCCTGGTTTCACCCTCTGCAGCAGCACTACTCCAATGACGACAAATCATTTATCTGACTGTCCTCGACTCGAGGATACCCGACAAGAATTTCATCCTGACGACACCACCTGGTCGAAAACAGCGAAATTGTATTGGGCTGCAAGAAGTCTTATGGCTCAAGAGCCTAGACAATCGGCGTAGGAAAAAAAAAAAAACCCTCTGAACATGTACGCGGACTATGTGAATGACTACATCCTATCTGACTATATTCCACGGATAGCCCGTCCTATTGAACATCGCATCTCGTCCCTACCAACGGTAACTCTCGTGCCGGAAGCCCACGGATATGACCCTTCTCGGTGGGGTGCCACTTCTTGTGCCTTCAGGAGTCTTCGGGATTTCTACCACAGACTATGCTTTCAACCTGTCGGGATTATCGGAGCGACTTCGTTATCGAGAAGGAACTCGTACGTAACCTTCAGTGTAACTTCTGCAGATGTAGTGTACAGTGTGCAATGCGTGCTTGCGTGTGTGTTTGTGTGTGTGTATGTGCGCGCGCACGAGTGAGTGTGTGAGTGTAATAGTGTACTGTGATGAAAAACAGTAATCTTCTGGAGATTGAAATCTACTTGAATTTGAAAGAAAGCATATCCTTCTATTAAGTTTCGCAGCTACGAACTTTTGGAAAATTACACCCTCACCTAACGCCATGAGAGTAGACGTAGGGACATGAAAGTTTCTACCTAGGGCTACTTAGATGATCACTACCTACCTGTCCCATCATTGCGGATTTCCGCTCTCGTCTATCATATTCTCGTCCGAAAAATGCTAGTATAAATGTTAAAACTAGGTTATTATTACATACACGTAAGTAGGAAAAATGGAACGGTTTTCAGGGAGAAAAACATTTAGGAGTTGATAGAAAGCGCGATTTTTGTAGTCGTAAATTATAGCCCCTAATGAGCCATCGTCGTACCCGGTTGATTTCCACAGGAGAAGACTTTCTCTGTTTTTTTAGGCAAAGACCGAAAAATACCGTGTGAATATCCCCTCATCGGCAGTACAAAATAAAAAACCCGGGCGAGAGGCCTGACGGACATATAACCGGAGAACCCGCTCAATTAGGACGAAGGAAACGAAGGAACGCAGGGGACGAAGCTACTTAGCCCATTACATCGTAGGAGAGCAACCAAGGGCCTAAATGCTCAATGATTCACTTCAAAAGAGATGTCAACGTTCCACCTCCTCAGACTACAGCGTCTATTCCAACGTTCCTCAAGACACCGACGGAAACCCTGACCCACAGCGATTGTTAGACGAGGAAAAAACCCCGACTTCACCAGATAAATGACGTTTGAACGCAATTTGCAGAGGTAAGTGCGGTGTCTAGTACCACTTAACGTAGGCAGAAGGTCTAATCCTTTAGATAGTTAGTCGACTTAGCATCCTGCATAAGACATTTCCTGCGTAAGAAACAGGACACAACTATCGTAGAATGAGGGCTTCCAATTTACCAAATAGACACCGCCAGAAACTCAAGGTATCTGTGTGGTGAATAGGCAAGGTTTATGCAATTTGGCTCAAATTTTAACCATACTTAGGCTTACAACATTAACTATAGTTCATCTTGTATGATCCGCCACCATTCCTAATAAATATATATCAGCAGTCGCCATTTCTGAGAGGGAAGAGATACGATTCCCAAGTTTTGAAAATAAAACCTCCCTCAGAATGGGTAAAAATAATCAAAACTATTTGAAAGAGAACAACAAAAACACAATAAGAACATCTGAAGCAAGCCTTCTTCCTCAAGGATCATCATCAGATCTTCTTCGGGAAACTGATTTCTCTTGCAGATGATAAGTTGCTCATTACTTCCTCCCCAACATAGGAAGAGTCAGCTCCAGGAACGAAACGTAGTATGATTTCAGTAATCAATATTGTTGAGAGAGCATACCATAAGAAAACTAATTGTATTCCGTTATCATTACGTTCCGCAGATGTACCAAACAGTAGAAGTATCTCCTGGCATACCACATTTGATAAATATTTGTACAGAACTTCAACCCTGTCATTGCCCCCCACATTGAACAGACGGAATCGACTACGTAGCAGCGCATAATTTTAGGTCAGCGATTGTCGTGGGAAGATAATATATCGTATAACGACGTGAAAATGGCATAACATGAACATTAGAATAACATGAAAATTAGAAAAATTATACCAATTTGCCTCGCAGTAAGGAAGATGATGTCTCCTAAAAACTTGAAATTGCTCTACCATGCGCTGGTGCCATCAATCGTTTCGTATGGCATTGTCTCATGGGGTTAAGCTCTGGTACCACAACTCTTGAAATGTTGTAAATCACGCAAGAAAGTCTAATAAAACGCTACAATTTAACACACATCGGTTTATTATTTACCTGCATAGACGCCCCATTTCCCTTCAATTGATGATCACTGATCGCATAACTCATTAAATTCTTACGAACTGTAAATATCTTGAAGGCGGGATATACCTACCCTATCAGTATGGCGGTATGACATGGCAGTATGGCAGTATGTCGTTTACTAGTTTTTATTTTATAATAACTCCCTTTCGACGAGTAGTGCCGGAACGACGAGTAGAAAGCAGCGGTTGGGTTCACCCTGATAACGCTACCATGTTCGTGGAGGGATCTAGAGCCTTGTAAAATATCTCGAGAATCAAGGAGCTAATTGTCTAAGTAGGTAATCAGAGAACTGACAGACTGAGACGTGCTGCAGGTGACGGACACGCGATTCGGAAAGGTCGGGTTTAAACGAGCGTTGACGACGGATCACGCAACGATTAATCCAAGCTGCAGGAAGGTAAGGTTTGTTGAGAGACACATTAGTCATGAAATATGAAATGCCCAGTTACCGTACACTGGAGATATGGGTAACTATTCTATAATCGTACGAATTCTTGTTATAAGCTATGGGCACACAGTGGGCAACTCAGTAACTGACACTTCAAAAAATCTCAGAACCGTGTCCCAAAGAAATCCGTAGGCACTCCCGGTAGGTACTGGTACTAGACATTATTTCGTACATTTCGATATTCAACGACCGGAGCTTTCAACGACGACCCCTGACTTTGGGATTTGAGAACCAAAGAGATAACCAGACCAAACTTTCCGAATATGTTTGGGGGGTCATGTGAAGTGTAATAAGCTATGATAGCCACCACAGAATGGTAGCTTCCAAAAATGGGGGCGGTTGAAAGGAGTGAGGGAAGGCATTATCTTTGAAAATTCATAGTTTTCGAACCAGACAAGATAGGAAGTTTCTTCCAACGCCTGGAAAACTGCTGGCACATGGACTAAGCCGCATTGCGCCCCATATTTGAATGACCACTGCAAGACGTAGTAACAATGACAACATCGAGGCCTTATGATGATATGATCTTGCGTTTTTTTATACCGGTGTTATTTTATTAGATTTTGTTGAAGCTTTTAACTAATTTAGCATGAACCAACGTAGTTAATGTATATGGCTTGATAATAGAGAGTTGTCGCAACCATTTTCCGAAAAACGCAACTTCAAAACGTAACTCTGTTCAAGGGTGACAAATTCGGATGCTAACTATCTAACGTACGTTCCATGAGAAAGTCACGTGTCTACGTAACTCCGGACATATTTGAAGTGACGTTAACGTAATAATTTGTCAATGATATATAATTTGTCTGTCAAGTTAACCTCTTTATTCTCAAACTAGCTCGTAACATAATTATTCAGTAATAGTTTCTATGAGTTTTGAACAATTTCTAGAAGAACAATCGTGCCCTTTTACTGTAAAACCGTACTCACGGCACCGTGAGACCTTGGGTCCTTCGTATAATTTTACATACCCGCAATACTTGCTAATTACAAGGCACTCACTTACCGTGCTCATGGCTTTCGGATGGCAATGCTCAAGATGAATAGGTACACGAACCACATGAAGTTCAAGCTTCCAAATATACCTAAAGAGAACCCAAAATAAAGACAACGCAAACGGCGGAAAACCTTCCCGAGGCCAGCTCCTCGTGTCTTTCTATAAAATTCGAGGTGACGCGATAGGGTAGCCATGGAAATCGCATTTGGTTATCCGCGAAGAAGTTTACTTATCAAGTTACGTAGTACGTAGCTTTGAGATGCGTGACACGCATCTTTCCAATAGTTACGTGGTGCTGGGCAACGCAAGTCTTGAAAACGCCAAAACTTACGTCTCGAACGTAGCACTTGCGTTTACGTTCTCTCTCCCGATCGTCAATTTTTGGTTGCGACAACTCTCTAATGATACGGGAAACGGTCTTGAAATATAAGCTTGGGTAACTATGGGCTGGCAGGGCAGTCGGACGGAAAGCCCTGGAATGGCTCTTTACTTTACTTCGGAAACTATCGAAGTAAACAATAAACAAAGAATTCAAATCAGCGATAAAAGAGTTTCCTTTTGAAACCTTCCAGTCGTGCAACATGAACTTGTGAGTGGATTTTCGAAGTAACGTAGGGTTAACATAACGAACTATCGCAATTGAAGCCAACACATTGTAAGCGACCTCCACCTGTAATACTCCACATATATACTAAAAATATTGAAATGATATTTTTCATCTACCATTTTATACACCTTATGGCAATTTTTAGCTCAAAAAATTCAAATTTGCCCCTAAGTTAAAATGTTTTTGAAAACGTTTGAACTCATTATTTCATTTGCCAATACTAGGTAGCTTTTCACTCATTACTAACGAAATCTAAGATTCAACTCAGAATGCTCAGAAACGGAAAAGAACTGAAAAGTATTCGGGTATGTACTGAAGACGCTGCAAATTACCTATTACACAACGTAATACAGGTACATGATAAACCGTTGTGTAATAATTTGCAGCGTATATTTGTTTTGTTGATGTATAGTTATACTATACACTGAGTTTTTTTCGTCCCCCTAAAGAAAGCATAAATGAAAGGAAAACTGGAACACGAAAAAGGGGTTCAGGAAAACGAGCATAAAACAATTTTAAAAAAATAAAAAGAAGAAACTGACTTTAAAAAGTTGTAGGTATAAAACTAAAAAGTGAAGCGTTATTTTTATGCTGGACGAGATGCTTTATTTTTATGTTCGCGCATGCCCAGACGAAAATTACAGTACGATTCCAATGAAATTCATAGGGAGCTATCAAAGTATTATTCCTGACTGACCCCCCAAGTTTGAACTCATTTCAACCATATTTAAGGTGGTTATGGGCGTTTCAAATGTTTCAAGTTTGCGCATGCGCAGACGAATGTTACAGTACTATTTGCATTATGGGACAATCTGTGACCCAACCCACACCTACCCTCCGAATTTCAGCCCATTTCGACCATTATTTCAGGGAGTTATGGGCGTTACAAAGAACCAATAATGTTCCTTGATGTCTGAACGCAAAATGGTAGAGGAAATTTTCATATTGGAGGGCATAATTTTCTTACCTTCCGGTAGTGAGGAAGCAAATATTAATAATATGGTCCTCTGAAGAAATAAAGTAACAAATTAAAGAAAGCAAATGGCAAAGAAAAACGGAGTTATTAAAAGGTTTTCTATTTCCTCTAATAAGATAAGTGCAAGTTATCTATTTCCACTAGTACATTGTATAAGTGCAGCATTTCAGTGACTCCGTTTTTCTTTGAAATGTTTCCACGATTTCATCGAGAGTGATATACTTAGTAGGTAAAACAAATGGTACTCAAAATAATATAAATTTACGACAATACAAAAAAGTATGGCCTACCTGACAAAACCTTCAAAATAGCCTTCTGAAGGATTCGCAATGGTTCAACCACCGTCTTAAACGTGCCAACTCATACCAGAACGATAAAATGGCTGGAACAAAGATACATATTATGGCAACATCAAAATGTACTGTGGAACACGGCATCGAATATTAGAAAAAATGTGTATAAAAATAGCAGTCTTCTCCGTTGCGTGCTTGACATGTTCGTCCTATCGAAGCCTCTCATCAACAATAATTAACACCAAATATCGTTGGCTAGCCATCCTGAGAATTCGATCGCAGGAACATGAGACTGACCTGTGCTAGACCAGTTGGAGTATTCGATTTCTAGTGTTTAGACAGACATCGCATGACTTGACGACAGAAACCAGCCTGCCGTAGACTATGGATGCCCCAGTAATGATGGTAACAGTACTTGAAAGCATGAGGCATATTACTGAGCTATTAATGGGTAATTATCAGCGATAATTTCCCGAAAACGAGAATTTCTAGTTCGAAAAAACACATTAAAAAGTATAAAATGCATGAACACCTTTTCGAAACTAAAATTTTTGCTTCCTCAGTACCGGAAGGTAGTATATAGGGAATTCGTTTTTGAGTAAAAAAAATTATTTCCTCCAAAATAAAAATTTTGACTACCATTTTGCATTTCAGACATCAAGGAACATTTTTGGTTCCGTGTCTGTCTGTCTGTATGTTTGTATATCTGTCTGTCCGTCTGTCTGTGTGTCTCTGTCTATGGTCAATTCCATGTAACGTCCATAAACAACCAAAATAATGGTCAAAACAGGCTGAAATTTGGAGGGTCAGTGCGGGTTAGGTCACCGATGGTCCCACACCAAAATCATTGAAAAATTATTGTAACTTTCGTCTGCGCAGCTGCAAACGTGAAATACTTGAAACGCCCATAACTACCTTAAAGGTCGCTGAAATGAGTTCAAACTTGGAGGGTCATCAGGAATAACACATTGGTAGATCCATATGAATTTCATTGGAATCGTACTGTTACTTTCGACTGCGCATGCGTGAACATGAAATGTTGACCATTTCCTTGTAACGCTTCTAACTGAGCGAAAAACAGTCGTACAGTGCTGAAATTTCGAGGGCACGCTCGCGTTGGATTGCAGATGGTCCCTTATCAAAATCACTGAAATCTTACCGTAACATTCGTCTGCGCAAGCGCAAGCGTAAGATCCTCGTAGCGCCCATAAGTACCCTGCCACAGACTACATGCGTGTGGGTTTCAAATATTTATCTACCCTGCAAATCATCGTAAAGCGGTGAAATTTGGAAGATAGATGGAGGAGTGGTGTTGGATGGCCTCAAATGCGTTCCATCAAGATCAGACTATAACTTTCGTCTGCGCATGGGCAAACGAAAAATCCTTGTTGATTTTGTCCTTTGTTCAACCTATCCGCAGACAGGACCTTCCCAACTCTGTTAGTCCATGTGACCTGAGTCGCTTACTCATTAACTCATGCATGGATACTCCACCTGTCCACTGAATGAACCTACCCAACTATTCTATACGTTCATGTGATTCAAGTGAGGAAGCTCGAATTGTTTATTTTTTTCTTTTTATTTTTTATTTTTTCAACCAATTCTGTTGGGGGAATGTGGAGTTGGATCCCGAATTCCAAAAAATCCATTAGTTGGGTCCCGACATGAGTTGGGTTATGGCGTCCAATAGTAAAAAGTAGCATCTTCCACCTTAAAAATATTTATTTTTCTTTAGTGTTTTTGCATGGCTCTGGAGCTGCACTACGAAGTGCAATGTAAATTTTATTCACCTTCCTGTTGACCAAGCCTGTCGGTGCAAACTTGAGGGCCACCGTGAAGGAACGGCGGGACGTGCAATGCTCCGGTGGTCTAAAAAAACTCTTAAGTTCAAGAACTATTTAAAACCGTAAAAATGTTCACGTAAAAAAAAAAAACGCTGCAAAGTCCTTGTCACATGGGTTTATTATTCTACTGGACATACCTACAGAAATGCTGGCTGTTCATTTATTGCTGCTTTCATGTAAAATAATTCAAATAGCTATTTCTGGTGGTTTCCACCAATTTTGGCCCCCAAAACTTGAATTAGGTGCGCTCCTTTTGGTTTATTATTTTCAATAATGAACCATTGGAATCAAGCATGAAAAAAAAAATTCTTACCCTCCCTCAAAATTTGATGGTTTACGTTTCAAGGTATGTAGAATCCAAAACTGCAATAAATACACTGCCAAGGTGATGGCACAGGAGCTTCCTCGTCACAATCAGAGTGACCCATTATAAAATAGAACAGACTCGGAAGCAAAATAACATTACATTACATTACATTACATTACATTACATTACATTACATTACATTACATTACATTACATTACATAACGTTAAATATACATATTACATAACATTACATTACATAACATAACATTACATAACGTTAAATATACATATTACATAACATTACATTACATAACATAACATTACATAACATTACATGAAATATACATATTATACATAACATGACACCAATAATACATTACGTCCATTATACATAACTAGCCTGACCGCTCGCTTCGCTCGCTATCCGAGATTCGCTGTACGCAGTATCGTGGAACCAACAAACGACGGAAAAATCCCATACCCTACCGGGTATTTGTGCCCAATTTTACCAAAATCCGTCAAGCCGTTCAGGAGTTGACCATGGTCGACCATATTTCCGCTATGGTCAGGGAATTAAAAATGCGACGTTGCACAACTTGGGAGCCTACTGGATATTCGTGCCAAATTTGGTCGATATCCGTTGAGCAATTCGGGATTCGACCATGGAGGGGCTTATGGATGCGCTATGGTCGACCGCGGGGGTAGTCCGAAGGGTCGATCGTAGATAGAATTTCACGTAGATTACGAATACGCGATAAAAAATAGGGGTTACCATTTCAATTAACGAAGTTCACCATGGTCGACCATAGTTCCGCTATGGTCAGGGAATTAAAAAAGCGACGTTGCACAACTTGGGAGCCTACTGGATATTCGTGCCAAATTTGGTCGATATCCGTTGAGCAATTCGGGATTCGACCATGGAGGGGCCCATGGATGCGCTATGCTCGAACGCGGGGGTAGTCCGAAGGGTCGATCGTAGATAGAATTTCACGTAGATTACGAATACGCGATAAAAAATAGGGGTTACCATTTCAATTAACGAAGTTGACCATGGTCGACCATAGTTCCGCTATGGTCAGGGAATTAAAAATGCGACGTTGCACAACTTGGGAGCCTACTGGATATTCGTGCCAAATTTGGTCGATATCCATCAAGCCATTCAGGAGTTGACCATGGTCGACCATAGTTCCGCTATGGTCAGGGAATTAAAAATGCGACGTTGCACAACTTGGGAGCCTACTGGATATTCGTGCCAAATTTGGTCGATATCCGTCAAGCCATTCAGGAGTTGACCATGGTCGACCATAGTTCCGCTATGGTCAGGGAATTGAAAATGCGACGTTGCACAACTTGGGAGCCTACTGGATATTCGTGCCAAATTTGGTCGATATCCGTCGAGCCGTTTGGCCGTGCATAGAAGGACAGACAGACAGACAGAGCGCATGCGCAGGGCGAACCGCTGGCTCTATCATGTTGAAATTTATATGGGACCTCAATGGGCCCTACCCGCTTAATCCCTGAGAATTACATTGAAATTGGGTGAAATCTTTGGTTACTACGGCTGTAACAAGGAAATTGAATCTATTTCACGCCAGCGCATGCGCAGAGCGCACCGAGGGTCCGATCATGCTGAAATTCATACTGGAACTCACTAGGCCTTGTCCAAACAACCCTTGAAAATTTGAGCGAAATTGAATCAAAATTGTGAAAGTTATGCGTGTTTGTTGAATTTAACGTTAGCGCATGCGCAGGGCGTACCGCTGGATCAATCATGTTGAAATTTGTATGGGACCTCAAAGGGCCTTATCCGCACCATCCCTCAAAATTTGAGCTGAATCAATTCAAAATCGTGGAAGTTATGGCTGTAACAAGGAAATGCGGACAGACTCACAGACTCACAGACTCACAGACTCACAGACTCACAGATTCACAGACTCACAGACTCACAGACTCACAGACTCACAGACCGACAGACACGGAACCAAATTTGTTCAGTAGGCTTTGAAACGCAAAATGCAAGTGGAAATTTTGATTTCTGAAGACAAAAATTTTTTGGCTCACGAAAGTGAACACAAGGCTTCCGCTGCTTCGCAGACTCGGAAGCAAAATATTTCTGTCTGTCCGCCGTACGGCGTACGCCGTACGGGCCACTTTTCTTAGTTACCATGAAAGAAAATTGATGAAATTCGGGTTATAGGTTCCGTTCGGGGTCTAGTTGGTCCTCGAAGCTCGACGTTACTGTCAGTCATCTCTAAGGGGTTCAAAATAGGGGTTGAAATTTTCAAAACGCCTATACCATTTTTTTACGTGAACATTTTTACGGTTTTAAATAGTTCTTGAACTTGCGAGTTTTTTAAGACCATCCGGAGCGTCGTACGTCCAGCCGTTCGTTCACAGTAAGGCCCCGAAGTTTGCACCGACAGGCGTTTTCGACTCCAGTGTGAATGAAATTGTATACAATTCAAACCAAATCTCTTAACCAGAGACGCGCCCACAATAGGAAATTTGGCGGAGATTTTTCACTCCTCATTGCTAGGGTTCTGTGATATTATTTCATTTGAAAAATCTTTTGGAGTTTGTTGGTAGGTAGTGAAACTTGAACAAACGTTGAAGTATTATTGATGGGTAAATTATTACTACGGTAAATCATTACTCAACGGTAAATTATTACACAACGGTTCATTATACCATCTACGTAGAAGGGGCTGGAGTTTGTTGGTAGGTACTTTCGCAACTTTTTTCACTCCTCATCAACAATTTCTTTTCAGAACTTCATTATGTGTGTTTCTTTTTGTTAGGTGCTGTTTGTCATCGGCAGAATTATTTTAGCAACATTTAACTCGTGATTTAGGTAGGTACCTAGTAACGAGTACGGGTTTAGGTACTAACCTACGGAGGGTCTGCGATCTACATAATATGTATAGAATAGTACATATCATATTATATAGACGGGTTATCTATACATAGAGCTGTGATCTGTAACGGAAGGGTATTCTATACAAAATAATAAACCGTTGTGCAGGGATTTGCAGCTTTTTTTCTTTTTTTTCAAATTATCTTTGATCATTGGTAGTGCCAATTAATCATCTTGATCCACGTGTTGAACTTTTCCTAGTGTTATTCTACAAATTGATGGTGATTTCAGACGATTTCCCAGGTTTTTGACTCATAAAAAATCAATTTTGGGAGCTGAACATCTGGTACAACCTCAATTTTCCACTCCTTGGTCAAAATCGACTTCATATTCGGTCTTCTCGTCCCCAAAAACATGGAAAACGATACCCCAAAAGCTCATTTTACTAACATGTTACTAAAACACAAAAAGTACCTATTTTTATACACATTTTCACTCATAACACCCCTGGGTATATTCCGATCGGGCTGAAAAGTTTCGGGACACAACTAGGGCCCAAATGGAGCATGTGTGCGAAAGAACGAATTTTTTAGACCGAAAATGAGGCCGGTACACGTGATACGGCGGACAGCGTACGGCGGACGGTCGGATTTTTGGAATCTACGCACCTTGAAACGGAAAAGAAAAAATTTTGAGGGGGTGTTATAAAAATTGTTTGCTGAGCGAATACGGAATAGGTGTATTATGTTACAGAATAATAAACCAAAAAAGGTGTAGGCGTCCTGAAAATTTCAACCCATATTTTTCATCCCTTAGAGATGAGTGACAGTAACGTCGAGCTTCGAGGACCAACTAGACCCCGAACGGAACCTATAACCCGAATTTCGTCAATTTTGGCTCATGTTAATTAGGAAAAGTGCTAAGTACGGCGGACAGACAGAAATTTTTTTATTGCATTTTCGGAATCTTCATTCCATGAAACGTAAACCATCAAAAATTAAGGGGGGGGGGGGGGGGTAAACCATCAAATAATTAACCAAAATAAATAAAAAGTCACAGTTGCTGAGAAACCTGCCCTACAATTTTACCCAGACTTGGGTCCCGCGGTAAATCAAAAGGTTGAAAGAGGACTGGAATTGTAGGTCGTGGACGGTCGAGGGTAGAGTAGTTGTAGCAGTGGATAGTGGTAGGTAGTGGTGCAGTAGTGAAAGAGGGAGAGCTGTGTTGTGACGCGGCGTGAGAGAGACAGAACGAGGAGGGGTTGCATAACTGCAGTCCGACCGGTGGTCCTAGCCAAGGCCGATGCGGCTAGACGAGGTCTAGACGACGACCCCCGCCGCTCGACGGACTGTGTGGAGGGGGCAGCTGCATCCTGTTTTCAGAGGCTTCCCAACTAATTAATTGACTCGCCGCGGGGCTTCGCGCTCCGCCTATTTGTGAATGGGAGCGGAAGGGCTCGCCTATGAAAATGCATTTAACGTTTTCACCGAAGCTCCGGAGCCACCTGATTGACATCGCCGATTGGAATCTGATGGATTTGCCGGCCTTTCGGTAACCGCCGATCGCTTGGCGCCTGTTTCATAAAAGTTATAAAAGTTACAAGTGGTCAAGTGACACCGAAATGGGCTCCAAATGGGGCGAGACAGAAGCTGAAACTGCCAAATTGTACTTGGTTGGAAGAAAAATAAAATTAAAACGCTGCAAATTATTACACAACGGTTTATTATCTACCTGTATAGATGACCCTTCTGCGTAGATCAATGTTTTCTGTGGCCAATACCCTCGAGCTCCCCCCACGAAAGCCCTAAATGGAGTACTGGTGCCAGCCCGGGAACTAAAGTGTCATTCAAACACGCGGTATTTAATAATTAAATCATTAATTATTTGTAGTTATTCATGAAGCATAATGTAAATAATAAACCGTTGTGTAATAATTTACCCAATAATGTTTCAACCAACTTGCAAAAGTACCAATCAACAAAATCAAAAAGATCCATCATTTTTGGTTCATTATTTTGAATAATGAACCATTGGAATCGAGCATGAAAAAAAAAATTCTAACCACCCCTCAAAATTTGATGGTTTACGTTTCAAGGTATGCAGAATCCAAAACTGCAATAATATATTTCTGTCTGTCCGCCGTACGCCGTACTGTCCACTTTTCTTAGTTACCATGAAACAAAATTGATGAAATTCGGGTTATAGGTTCCGTTCGGGGTCTAGTTGGTCCTCGAAGCTCGACGTTACTGTCAGTCATCTCTGAGGGGTTCAAAATAGGGGTTGAAATTTTCAGAACGCCGTAGCTCGAAAACTTTCGATAGAAGGGTATGGTTTTTTTTAACGTTATTTTGAGCTAAACATTTTTTTGAGACCACCCGGAGCATCGTACGTCCAGCCGTTCGTGAGCACCAAAAAGTTTCGTCAACACGATTGTGAATCAAACGGTATAAATCCGGCCCGGATATCATAACTACGGAGCATCTGATTATAATCAAGGATGGCTGTATGAAGTCGAGTTGTTTGTTCTGCGATATTATTTCATCTGATAAGTGATGGAATATTGGATTTTGTTGGTAAGTAGGTACTTCTGAATCTTGAACAAACGCTGAAGTATTATTGATGGGTAAATTATTACACAATGGCAAATTATTACACACCGGCAAATTATTACACAACGGCAAATTATTACACAACGGTAAGTTATTACACCACGGTAAATTATTACACAACGATAAATTATTACACAATGGCTCATGTACCCAGAAGGGGCTGGATTTTGTTGATAGGTACTTTTGCAACTTGAACAACCATTGAAGTATTATTGATGGGTAAATTATTACACAATGGCCAACTATTACACAACGGCAAATTATTACACAACGGTAAATTATTACACAACGGCTAATCTACCAAGAAGGGGCTGGATTTTGTTGATTGGTACTTTTGCAACTTGAACAACCTTTGAAGTATTATTGATGGGCAAATTATTACACAACGGTTCATTATTCTATCTGCGTAGAAGGGGAACCTATACAGGTAAATTATTACACAACGGTTTAGGTAGGTACCTAGTAACGAGTTACGGGGTTAGGTATTAACCTACGGAGGGCCCGCGATCTACATAATATCTATAGAATATTACATATGTTATATAGAAGGGTTATCTATACAGAGAGCTGTGATCTGTAACAGGAGGGTATTCTGTACAAAATAATAAACCGTTGTGCAGGGATTTGCAGCGTTTTTTTTTTTTTTTTTTTTTTCATGCTCGATTCCAAATGTTCATTATTGAAAATAATATATATAGGTATTGAAAATAATAAACCAAAAAATCCGTCAAGTTGGGTGGGCAGTATAGCTTCCTCACTATTGTATCATGGACGAGTAGAATCAGTTGGTAAAAATATGATGAGTCAAAATTATTGAATAGCAATAAAAGGACCAATAAATTACCTAAGATGCGTAATAGGATAAAATATTTCAACACTTTTTAACATTCCATGTTCGCGCATAGGCAGACGAAAGTTCCGTACGATTCAAATGAAATTCATATGGAACTATCAAAGTGTTATTCCTGATCGACCCTCCACGTTTGAACTCATGTCTTCGATATTTGAGGTAGTTAAGGGCGGTTCAAGTATTTCACGTATGCGCGTGCGCAGATGAAAGTTACAGTACTTGTTCAATGATTTTTGTATGGGACCATCTGAGCCAACCCGCACCTATCTTCCAAATTTCAGGCTATTTCGACCATTATTTCGGGTAGTACCGCAGACAGAGACACACAGACAGACGGACAGAGAGACACATAGACAGAGAGACAAGACAGACACGGAACCAAACCTGTTCCTTGATGTCTGTGCAAAATGGTAGCAGAAATTTACATTTTAGAGAACTTTTTTTTTAACGCAGTCATGAATCCAAGGCTTCCCTGCCTTCCGGTAGTGAGGAAGCAAAAAAGTCGCATGTTATTACGCAACTGCTAACTATTTTCATGTGTAGATGCCCCTTCTGCGTAGACCAATGTTTTCTGTTTGAGCATACCTAATCGGGCCATTTGTTCGTGAGAAATTAATTAGGCACCTAGTATTGCGTTTGCGCATGCGCGGTATCCGTACTCATGAGCCAATCGTTCTGTAATGATCGTAGTGGACCATGCAGAAGCTACACCCCCAACTACCCATCGAATTCGAGTAAAATTGGGCCATTGCGAATTTTGCGTTTGCGAATGCGGATTGGTCATACCAATGACCCAAGCGTTTTTAATATATAGGGGACAATCTACCCACCGACTTGGAGCATAATCGGGCCATTTATTCGCTAGAAATTGAGTACCTCGGATTCGCGTTTGCGCATGCGCAGTGGCCCTACCAAAGATCTTATCTTTTTGAAATGTATGGGGTTTCAGCAAAATCTGATTGGAACTGAGGGAATCATGCACGTGGCAAGGATTTCCGGTCACACGGACGGCCACCGAAACCTAATTATTATTCATGTTACAAAAGTACCTCTCAACAAAATCCAAAATGACCATCTTTCTTCAAATTAAATAATATCTCAGAACAACCGACTTGATTTCTTAATTGAATGTTTTTATAATATATTACGTCTGCGCAGACGAACGTTACAGTCCCCGATTTTGGTCGAAATTCATATGAGACCATTTAGGGCCCCAATGTAAAACGACTCGACCTAAGTAAAACGACTGCTTTACATCCTTATGTGAGTACCTGCCTCACTAGGATTTCAATTGATAGTTTTTGCAGTCAGAAATATCCTGTAGCACCCCCTGTGAAGTACAACTGAAATATTCTGATATTTATAACTGGCTTATAAATATCAGAATATTTCAGTTGTATTTCTGAGCGGATTATGTTGAGCACAAAAATGCTATATCCATGGGAAACGGAATGACTGATTAAAGACCTTATCATTCAAGAGAATAAAACTGCCTTATGCTCCAACTTCTTGGCGAAGGAACTAAAGCTCGCATGACCCATCAAGAAAGCATCCATCAGTGATGATTAATAATTTTTAATTTTTATTTATTTATTGCTATTTTATCTATTTATTTATTTATTTTAATAAAGAAGTCTTTATTGTTAGACGACACATTACAGTTTTGCGCAAAACAGAATATAGTAGGATTAGAAAAACCCTAATTCACGTGGCACATGTAGTGAGGTGCTACCCTCCGACCAGTTTGTGATAAAACATTATACAGATGACGCCATTTGCAAGTCCTTGTCTCCCGACCAATACAAAAACGGGTTAAGTCCTGATGGTAAACCCTGCGACTCATCGCAATAATATTGATAGTGGTTCCGTTGACCAGTAGCCTAACGTATATCCAGTAAAATGAATACAAGGTCTACCTACCACAAATTAGCTGTTTTTTTGATTTTGTGGCGCCACTAACTGGCTCCATCTTGGTACCAAAACCTATACAGCGATACCTGACAGTATATCCTGAAAGTTTGAAGTCGTAAGACTATTAACGTTGTTTTGGTTCTTTCGGCGCCACTTGCGGCGCCGTCGCGCCATTCCCTGGCGTCGTCGAAACACTAAGAACTATAACGCAAATTCTGTGGACCCAAGGATTATACTACCGAAATTTCAGATTTTTACGCCGGTTCCAAGTGTCACTTTTCGCGGTACAGACATACATATATTCATAAATACATACATACATAATATACCTGCCCGCAAATGCCGCTCGAGCAAGTAAGAGCCTCCCAGATGTTTGGCAATAACTTTTTGTGGAAAATGTCGTTGAACTCTGGGGTAACACCACATTTTTGGGTTACCTCGTTGAATCGAACTGGCCTTTAGAGTCGGGCAGGGAACCAAAACTCGTATTTCATTAATTATGTTTTTAATTGGTTCCAGTGACAGAAATAAGTAAATCCCAGTTCTCGTTATGCTTTTAGGCGTTTAGGCAGTCAGTTTGTTAGGCATTTAATTTTTAGGGGGTAGGGAGGGGGTTGACGAGGAGGGGTGGGGAGTTGACGGGTTGGAGGGTGATGGAGTGGAGAAGGGTGGAGGGGAGGGGCAGGGCGTCGTGTGGGGAGGGGAGCTTTTCAACGGGCGCCTTAGGCGCCTTACAACCAACTAGTTACTGGATAAAAATGAATTTCTTTATTTACATCCAATAACTCATACACAGGTGTTAAATAACTAATTATGTCCAATGATATGGGTGTCCAACGTCGTTCCTAAGTACGTTTTCTGTTGGTAGTACTTAGTAGACAAAATTTGGACCTTGGAAAAAGCACACTTGAAGACTTTCAGGAGTGTTTGTTTTTGAATTTTACCTGAAGTGCCCAATAACTGATGCTTTCACGCTCCGCGCACACTCTATCGAAACAGAAGTTAACCTCGTATCCTACCTTTGAATCCCTTCATATTCTCCTCACGTTTAATCGAGACAATGTTGACCTCCTCCTGTGATACAACAGTTCAAAGCCTCCTACTTCGGCGACAAAGTAAACCCAAGACCGACCGTTTTCACCGCTTGCGTTGACATTTTTTTTTTCCTCCGTCGTATTAATATTTATGCCGATTTTTAAAAACGTGCCATGTTCGCTAAAAAGGGTCAAAGTGAATATCTCGCTGCTTCTTCTCAAGTAGATACATAAAGATGAAAATCCCTCCCCCCCTCACTCTTCACTACGGGTGAAGTAGGCGGTTGTAGACATCCGCGGAACGTTTGATATTCATCAAGGCGTTTGCGGGATGGCTGGTGGCTGCCTCTAGTTGCGAGCAAAGATGAGAGAATTGATGTAAAATCCCATTTTTTCAAGAAACGCTACACTTTTTGAGCTTCCTTCACTTGTTTGTAACACCTTAGAAGTTATTACAGTCCTCAGAGTAGGTTCACGTGTTCTATGATGGAGTTCACGTGTTGGGTTTGTTTTGCTGACGATCCAGTAACTTAACAGTGTGGTTATTGATGGAAATAGACATCACTTCAATTACTCCGTTTCTATTTGAAATGGGTTTCAATGACTTTTGTGCGAGTGATTTAGTTCGTATTTCTTTGTGGTACTATTAATTACTGCCGTGATCTACAAAATGGCCAAAAATTGATTTTCTTATATTTCCTCCATCATTTCTGCTTTCATTGGTGGAAAATTTTTAAAGATCCATTCAAAAACCTCTAGCTGCGAAAACCCAAAGGCAATGTGTTTTTCCTCCAGTGCTGTCCTGCCTTATTGGATTCCACGAATAATAAATTACTATAGCAGTATTGTGAGTCGAGCATTTTGCCCCTAATGCGTTCATAGAACTACGAGTACGAACCATGTAGAGGAAAAACGCCTGTTGTTGAATATTAAATGTTTTACCTGCACACAAGTGATCTGATTCATAGGGTGGCTGGTGGGAAAACAATGTGTATATACGAGTATATGTGTATGTGTATATTATAAGGGCGCCTTCAAGCATTATTCATAGGGTTGGTGGGGATACTTCAATAATACTGAATGATGGGGATTCAGTTTGCAGTATGCGTACTGTACCAAAAACAAACGTCAATCAATGCTGAGGGGCTGTGACAACATGAGAGAGAAGCCCAAATCCTTTCCTACGAAAATGGAGGCAGGTAACACGCGGTACTGTGCAGGGGCGTTGCGTCCATAAGGCCACCTTGGGCCAAGAACCCAAAAACACTAGAGTAAAAAACTAATTGAAAAAATCCAACCATATGCTCAGTTGGCATTTGAATTTTCCTCCATACACTGTACACAGCTTTTTTCCCAACTTTCAACAGCGACCCGGTAGATTTCTCTGGCTATGGATATTCTAGTAGAGTATCCATGGTGGTGGCTTCATGAATGTTAGCTGCAGTTAGCTCCGTGTAGCTCCGTAGACCAAGAATGCTATCGGAATATAGTGACAGTAATCGATGCCCTGCAATCGAAATCGACACGTACGTTCCTTAACCTAGTGTTCCCATGGCAACTGAAAAAAATTGACCCGTACGCGCATGTTCAGTCGAGTAAAAATGTAGTTAGCCACGCCCACTTTGGGCCTTGTCCCCAGAATCTCTGATTTCCACCCAAAAATCTTTCCTGTTCACAATCGATTCGATTCCTTCGATTCAACTTGTCATCTCGATGCGAGATGCTTATGTTATTGTTTTCGTACACAGAAGGAGGGGTCTTAGTACCCTACATCGTAAGTATAAACCTGCCAATAAATAAATCAAAATTGAATCGAATTATGTCTTTCAATTTGTTGTCCCGTAAATCACGTTCGCTTTCTCTGTTGAGTCTGTTGTCACTCGTCAGTTTTCCATTTTGGTTTATTATTTTCAATAATGAACCTTTGGAATCGAGCATGAAAAAAATAAAATTTAACACCCCCACAAAATTTGGTAGTTTACGTTTCAAGGCACGAAGAATACCTATGTGCGTACAAGTTGCACGAGTATGTACGTAGTTTTGATTAATTTATCACCTTTTAGATTACCACAATTTTATTGATTCAATGTACAAAGCTTTTCGCCCTCTTTGAGGGCATCAGGCGTACAGAATCACGCTTGATTACACAAAGCTGAGATAAACCCTTTCGGCTTTAATGCACGAGTATGATGGAGTGCCTACTCTGATTTGCCAACCCAACTTGAATGAATGAATGAAAAGCGGTTTTATTATTTACATTAAATTAATACAGCTGTTAAACAGAAAACATCATTTAAACCTGTTACGGAACGGCAAAAGCCGTCTAAAGCCGTCTTCCGGGCTGGCAGCATAATGGCAACATATCTCATAAATACTCGCACTTGCACTTTGAGCTAGCTCATCCATCCAGGGTAGAAAATTCAGACGAATGAGCCCAACCCAGATGACTTCCTTATGGCTATAATTTATTATCTGTATTTGACTACAAAGAGACTGTACTATGTAACTGTACAGCATGTTCTTACTTAATATAACGTAACCACCAATGTGTTTTTCTTACATGTGCATATGATCACCGTCATCACTATTCGGTAGGTATATCCTGTTTATCATTTTATCCATCGATATCCCGATTTTTTGATAATTTATTAATATACACATAATTAACGTTACAATGCCGATTGCGTGACCTCAGCCATCTAGCCACCGGAACACAAAGGAGTAAAGGGAAGTTCTGCTTTATAAGTTGAACGAATTATGTATTAACAAAAATGAAAACAAAAAATGTGGTTCTCACGTACGAGACCTCTCAAGTTACAAAAGGCATCTTGAGTTTCTAGTTGAAGTCCCACGAGAAGCTCATTCGTGTCTATATCGGCCTCTTCTGGTGCTGACTTTTTCCCAATTAGTCGAGTCCCATCTAGTCCTCCTGACCACAAGCGAAAAACCCACTTTGCCGTAGAAATTATAATGTTTCGGCTAAACAGGTCGAAACGAGAGATTTTTTACTACAATGGGGGAAATTGTTGAAACGCGCTGTTTTTCAACGGAGCGTTGAGTTGTAGATTAATTAGGACTCGGTGTTTATAACGAGGATTTCGGGAATAACGGAGGCATAGATTTTAAAACGATCATTGTGTCTATGCGTTCAGCCCGAGGTTGCATAAATAGCCAATTAAATCGGGGGCGGAATTATTAACAAATTTGTTGTTCACACTCCAAAAATATATGTTCATAAGAGCTGAACTTGAGTTTTCCATCACTAACTTCTCTTTCAAATGTCATAAACAAAAATACGTAAATCTGCTTGATTGTGGGACATATGTAAAAACATTTTTGGCCCCAACGGCGGGTGACCCAACACTCCAGAGTTCAAGAAAACACAAACAAAATTGGTGGGCAAAATTCTACAAAAAAGGTTAAAAATCGCCAAAACATTGGATTTTAGGATTCTTTTATTTTAGGACATTCCGCGGGTTGTGACTCGAGACAGAAAAAGAGAGATCAATCGTTGATCAAAACTGATCAACGATTGATTTTCACCTTGAAAATCGCTCAAAATTTGAACAAAAAAAATATCGTAAGATCAACCAAATTCCTACCCACGAAAATTGCCGGTTCTTTAATTTTTTCTGAAAATTTTTGATTGCCCGTTGTTTATTTTTAAGTTTAGTGTTGAGCAGGTCTACTTAACAATCGAAGAATGTCAGAAAAAATAAAAGAATGGGCAATTTTCGTGGGTAGGAATTTTTTATTTTTGATCTCAGAATCGGGTGCCAGTTTTCATCCCAAAACTCCGAATAGCTTGGGCAACAAATGGATAGAAAGAAAACGAAATGACGTCATAAGTGATTGGTGCTGAGGGTCCCTCCCAGGCGGACGCGGGGTGAGGGGCTTTTACTTATGACGTCATTTCGCTTTCTTGCCACTGGTTTATCGCCCAATTTCAATAATCTGATACCACTCATATAGCACCTTTTCGGAAAGCACTCGCCGAGATCTTTTACTTAAGGAAAATAAAAGAAAACCGGTGAAATTGCCCACTGTGCACTTTTCCACCATCGTGATAAATATGTGCTACAATATAATATTATATAATATGGGATTTATCATTCCAATGTTCATCGCAGCCCCACAACACCCAGTTGTACCCAGGGCCACTCTTTTGTAAAATAAATTGCTACCATGTCGAAAATAATGTTACTAATAATTTCTCACTAATATAGCAATGTTCACTACAGAGTTGCACTAACGATAAATGGCGACACTAGGATGAAAAAAGGACATGCGGCATGTCCTTATGAGCGAACTTTCAAGTTTGCGAATTTGATGACGCAGCTATTTTCACGATTTTTGACACTCAAGAACCTGAAACATTGTCAAATTCTACTCTTTTTCATTTGTTGTTGAGAAAAAATATTTCTGACTATTGAAACATGAAACATCAGTCTGTAACACGTTTAATGAATGATTTATGACCCCCCTATAACTAGACTAGATCAGGATCCACGTTTTACCCGCGAACTTATCCCTTCGTTTAGCATAACGATAATTTTGGCAAAACTCCGAATTTTTCATCTCTCAGCCAATTTTAAATAGCTTTGGATTGACGCATAAATTTATAAAGTAGAAGGCAAACACTGTTGGAATGTGCCATCCACTCCATGGACAATACCAATATCGGCAGTGATGTTGCATGTTGTTAACTAATTAGTTATCATTAGGATAAAATTCTTTCTGTCCTGATCCTTGAGCGATTCAATACCTCAGTCATATAAAAATATCAATTTATAGGGTTATATTGGAACGTGTAGGACGAACGGCTTAACATGTGGTACGGGTTGGCATGTGAATAATATTTTATAAAAATAATATTCACTCTGTTTCAAACCAAACCCTTTTTCATTTAGGTAGGTACTGAACTACTTTCCTGTAAATACATAGTAATGTGTATAATATTATACATAGTAAAGGGACGGATTCAGAATGCTATGAAACGGATTTTTATCGGAAATCTTTTCAAAACTTCATGTTTTCGACACTTTTCAATAAGTTAGCGTCTTCTCTTCGAAAATTCACCGAAAGTGTTCTTTGTCCCTGGATTGCCCTGCCCTGGGTACACAGGGTTGCGCTACTTCTCGTCTCAAACCCCCATCACACAGCTGCCTATCGTCTATAACGCGTAGTTGGCCGTAGGATTTCTCGCTGCCCTCAGCGTCTGGACTCGCACTGCCCATCAGCACGTTCCCAGTGTCGTCCCGAGTGCCGAAAAAGGGTTTCAAGTTCATCGCCCTCACAGTTAACAAAGGGCCGTAAACCCCTGGCATGCACTTAACTCAAGGAACTGGTTCCTCCGACCTCCAGACTCTTTTTCGTTCCACAGTGAATTTTTCGGCGATGGACTATGCAACATATTAACTTCGGAGCTCCTCCGCCAGTAATCTTCCGTCCAACCGAAGTTGTTGTCTCGCAGTTCCTTTTAAAGGCTCATTGTTTGGGATGATTTCAGAGCAAGGTCCCTCCACTTGTTCTCAAGATAGTTCCAAGAATGATCAGACCTTTTGGTTTATTATTTTCTAAAATAAACCTTTGGAAACGAGCATAACTTTTTTTCTTTCTTTAACCCCCTCTAAATCTGACGTTTTATGTTTCAAGATACCTACGTAGAATCCAAGAATAAAATGAAAACGCCAATTTCCATCGCATTTCTCCTAAACTACATGATCAAAATGAATGACATTCGTCACGAAGGACCTACCTATCTGGAGTCTAGTTGCTGCGCACCAAAGGTCGGTCGTTACTGTCTGTCATTTCTAATGGATGAAAAATGGGGGATCACACTTTCAAAACGCCGCAGCTGGAAAACTTTTCATTTAAGGGTTGTGTTTTTCCTTCGATTTTAAAAATTTTCTTATTTTTAGGATCAAATGTGACAAGTCGGAGCATTGTGCGGCTAGTCATCATTTACAGAGAGGCCCAGAAGTTTGAACCAACAAAACATCATCAACATGAGCGTGATTCAATTTTTTGGTGTATTCAACCACATGGGTCATGTAGAAGATGTTCCGTGCGTAGAACTGATGGACTGGTTATATATAGAAACAGTAGATTTCAATCATAAGTTGCTGACCTTGTAAGTAGTGACTTCGGATTTCGTAAAACATTTTTGATGATTTGATCCACATAAAGCTGACCAAAATCAATGAAATCTTGTAGGTTCAAACATTAGCTGATCGTATACGATCGTATTTCACTTTTCCTCAAGCCGTCTGATATTTTTTCCGTTCATGTTTAGTGACAGGGGTTGACCTTACAGGGTAGTTATTTCGTACAGAACAGTGATCTACCAGAACTGTAATAACAACCCGTAATGGAAGGATTTGTAGCATTTTTTCCAAGGCAAAAATGTACATAATTTGGTCATTTTCTATGGACGCTAAAGATGGACAATTTAGGACTGAAGATGGATAACTTAGGAAATAGAAAGTTCAGCACATTTGAAGCAGTAGATCCACAAAATGTTTGCTTTGGAAAATACTGAATTCCAATTCTCAAAATTTTTGTTCACTTATAAAAATTAGGCTTGGCACCTTGAAAGCAGCCAAAATTGTATTATTATAACTGGGCAAGTGTGTTTGAAAACAAAACAAAGGTAATTTGAACCTGGAATGAGCAAATGTTATTTTTATTGCTAAGTCAAACGAACGTTGGAAATTTCTCCCTTGAGAGGGAAAAACATTAAATCATGTTTAATGTTTTTCCCTCGCAAGGGAGAAATTAGATATAGTTTTTTAATGTCAAGAAAAAATGAAAGCCACAATTTCACTGAACTCTACAAGTATAATGTTGCATTTACTGTACTTATTATAGAACTCGCCATCAACATATGGTTGCTACAACAGAAGGTAGTAACTGTGTAGTAACCAATGAAAAACGTAGCTATTGACTCTTGTTTCTTTCGAGTGCGATATTCTTTATGGTTGCTACAACAGAAGGTAGTAACTGTGTAGTAACCAATGAAAAACGTTGCATATTTGCGTGTCGGAATTCACAGAATGACCCCCAGCCCTAAAACATTAAACATGTTAACAAATTCAGCAGCTGAAGTCTTGAGGACTCCGTTCGCTCACAGTAAGGCAGTTTGAATCGAAAAGCGTCGCCAACATGAGTGCAATCATACGGTACAGGTAGGCACACCCAGCCCAGATAATGAGACCAAGGGAACAGCTGATTATAATCATGCACTGCTTTATGAAATTGAGTACCTATAGGTTGTTTCGTGATTATTTCATTTAGGTGGTAGTTATTTTGGTTTTTGTTGATAGATAGGCACTTTTGCAACTTGAACAAATTCGGTTGTTCAGCGTCTGTCCGTATGTGTGTCCGCAAATTTAGCGTCGCGCATAATATAACTTACTCAGAATCCGCTTTTCTGGGTTGGGCCCCAGATCGTTGGGGCGGATCATTAGTGCGGCCATTGCGTATGCGCAAACGCGAAGCCGAGGTAGTCAATTTCTCACGAATAAATGGCCCGATTTCGCTCAAATTCTATGGGTATTTTGGCTACAGCTCCTACAGGTCCCGAGGTAGTCAATTTCTCACGAATAAATGGCCCGATTTCGCTCAAATTCTATGGGTATTTTGGCTACAGCTCCTACAGGTCCCGAGGTAGTCAATTTCTCACGAATAAATGGCCCGATTTCGCTCAAATTCTATGGGTATTTTGGGTACAGCTCCTACAGGTCCCCTGTGAATGCCAGAACGATCTGATCTTTGGTGTGGCCACTGCGTATGCGTAAATGCGAATCTGAGGCCCGATTTTGCTCAAACTCGGTGGGTAGTAGCTGGATGATACCTTAGGCCCGGTGCACATGAGCTGCAAAATAATCGGGACGCTGAGATTGTTTTCAATCGGATAGTCAGAAAGACGTTGGGAGTAACGGACCAATGCACAAGGGACGCCGATAGCTATCAGATACCCTCGGCCTATCTCGATAGGTATCGGGGCTGCCGCTGGAATTCCAAAACGCTCGAATTATTGGTGGTATTTGCTCTAGTTAGGGCTTTCCTGGCGAAAGCACGAGGGTAGCACAGAAAACTGTGACCTACGCAGAAGGTGAATCTATACAGGTAAATAATAAAAGTTTTGTAATAATTTGCAACGTTTTTATTCCATTTCGGGTTCTACGTACTTCCTTGAAACGCAAACCAAGAAATTGTGAGAGGGGTTGAAAAAAAGAGTCTCCTTTTTTTGTGCTCGATTCCGAAGGTTCATTATTGAAAATAATGACACAAAAGAAATAAATTAAAAAGATTAAAAATATGAAATAAACGTTGCAAATTCTTCGATAGCTGTTTAGCGTTAACGTCCATAACTGTACGGTAGATCGGTGTTGAGGAGCTAGTACAAGCATATAGAGGGCGGGTGCGGGTCGATCCTCGGTTTACTTAGTCTCACCTTAAATTCATCGTAACTAACTAAATTCATTTTGACGGGTCGAATCTCGGTTTAGTTAGTCTCATGAAAGATTCGTCTGCTCACGGGAAAAGCTTTTCTTGAATAATTACCTGCACTTTGTGGCCAAATGTAGAGGGTGATTGGGAACTGGCTCAATGGGAGATTATTGTAGTTCATACAAAGTTCCGGGCCTATCATGCGTTGCAATACACCCGAGGATTTTTCACGGTGTCATCACCAAGTACCCATAACTCCATTGTCGAGCTTTCGAGAAGTGGGTAAGTAGCTACCAGTCGATATCTGACTTTGCCAGGCCTTCATCTTCCTAGAGCATCTTCAAAGAGTATCTCTAAACAACTATCCTGGTATCACAAAACTAAGTACCATGTGATTTACCAATGTTTAGTGACATGGGACGGAACTACGTACCATGGGACGGAAAGATTGCAAATACCAGTGGTCCGTTGAAACAACTGCCCTGCAGTGCGATTCTGCAAATCGGTACGGCATCATAAACCGTGAAATATCGTTAGCATAACGAAAAATATCTATGTCACCTAATACCGACGACTGGTATTCTGTAAGCGCTCAACAGCGTCAGGTGCCCTAAATCTTCGATAACTTGTCGTTACGGGGTCGTTATCATTCTGACGGCTCTAGACCCTCCCCCTCCACAGCTATCCGTACCGAAAGCTCGTTACACCCAAAAAACATGGCGTGGCGACGCTTTTCGGTGATAGGTTAGGAAGAAAATAAGTAGTTCAACGTTAACTTTTGTACAAAATATATTTCTGTGCTTTAATTTTATTTTATCTACTATTTTGCTTCCGAGTCTGCGAAGGAGCGGAAGCCTTGTGTTCACTTTCGTGAGCCAAAAAATTTTTGTCTTCAGAAATCAAAATTTCCACTTGCATTTTGCGTTTCAAAGCCTACTGAACAAATTTGGTTCCGTGTCTGTCGGTCTGTGAGTCTGTGAGTCTGTGAGTCTGTGAGTCTGTCCGCATTTCCTTGTTACAGCCATAACTTCCACGATTTTGAATTGATTCAGCTCAAATTTTGAGGGATGGTGCGGATAAGGCCCCTTGAGGTCCCATACAAATTTCAACATGATTGATCCAGCGGTACGCCCTGCGCATGCGCTAACGTTAAATTCAACAAACACGCATAACTTTCACAATTTTGATTCAATTTCGCTCAAATTTTCAAGGATTGTTTGGACAAGGCCTAGTGAGTTCCAGTATGAATTTCAGCATGATCGGACCCTCGGTGCGCTCTGCGCATGCGCTGGCGTGAAATAGATTCAATTTCCTTGTTACAGCCGTAGTAACCAAAGATTTCACCCAATTTCAATGTAATTCTCAGGGATTAAGCGGGTAGGGCCCATTGAGGTCCCATATAAATTTCAACATGATAGAGCCAGCGGTTCGCCCTGCGCATGCGCTCTGTCTGTCTGTCTGTCCTTCTATGCACGGCCAAACGGCTCGACGGATATTGACCAAATTTGGCACGAATATCCAGTAGGCTCCCAAGTTGTGCAACGTCGCATTTTTAATTCCCTGACCATAGCGGAACTATGGTCGACCATGGTCAACTCCTGAATGGCTTGACGGATATCGACCAAATTTGGCACGAATATCCAGTAGGCTCCCAAGTTGTGCAACGTCGCATTTTTAATTCCCTGACCATAGCGGAACTATGGTCGACCATGGTCAACTCCTGAATGGCTTGACGGATATCGACCAAATTTGGCACGAATATCCAGTAGGCTCTCAAGTTGTGCAACGTCGCATTTTTAATTCCCTGACCATAGCGGAACTATGGTCGACCATGGTCAACTTCGTTAATTGAAATGGTAACCCCTATTTTTTATCGCGTATTCGTAATCTACGTGAAATTCTATCTACGATCGACCCTTCGGACTACCCCCGCGGTCGACCATAGCGCATCCATGGGCCCCTCCATGGTCGAATCCCGAATTGCTCAACGGATATCGACCAAATTTGGCACGAATATCCAGTAGGCTCCCAAGTTGTGCAACGTCGCATTTTTAATTCCCTGACCATAGCGGAACTATGGTCGACCATGGTCAACTCCTGAATGGCTTGACGGATATCGACCAAATTTGGCACGAATATCCAGTAGGCTCTCAAGTTGTGCAACGTCGCATTTTTAATTCCCTGACCATAGCGGAACTATGGTCGACCATGGTCAACTTCGTTAATTGAAATGGTAACCCCTATTTTTTATCGCGTATTCGTAATCTACGTGAAATTCTATCTACGATCGACCCTTCGGACTACCCCCGCGGTCGACCATAGCGCATCCATGGGCCCCTCCATGGTCGAATCCCGAATTGCTCAACGGATATCGACCAAATTTGGCACGAATATCCAGTAGGCTCCCAAGTTGTGCAACGTCGCATTTTTAATTCCCTGACCATAGCGGAAATATGGTCGACCATGGTCAACTCCTGAATGGCTTGACGGATTTTGATAAAATTGGGCACAAATACCCGGTAGGGTATGGGATTTTTCCGTCGTTTGTTGGTTCCACGATACTGCGTACAGCGAATCTCGGATAGCGAGCGAAGCGAGCGTCAGGCTAGTTATGTATAATGGACGTAATGTATTATGGAAGTCATGTTATGTATAATATGTATATTTCATGTAATGTTATGTAATGTAATGTTATGTAATGTAATGTTATGTAATATGTATATTTAACGTTATGTAATGTTATGTAATGTTATGTTATTTTGCTTCCGAGTCTGTTCTATTTTATAATGGGTCACTCTGATTGTGACGAGGAAGCTCCTGTGCCATCACCTTGGCAGTGTATTTTTTCTTCCATTCATAACATTCGGTCATTTGTTTATTGTGGGTTGTTGGTTTATTATTTTCAATCATGAGCCTTTGGAATCGAGCATGAAAAAATTAATCAAATCCCCCCCCCCCCCCCCCCCACCAAAAATTGAAGGTTTCCGTTTCAAGTTACGTAGAATCCGAAAATGGAATAAAAAACGCTGCAAATGATAACACAAGGGTTTATTATTTAGCTGCCCCTTCTGCTCTTTCTGTGGTCAATAGCTGCCTCCGAGCCCCCCCCCCCCCCCCCCCCCCAGGAAAGCCCTAAATCGAGTAGTGGAGCCGACCAGGGAATTACAGTTTCATACAAATTCGGTGGATTCAATAACTCAACAATAAATTGATTATTTGCTATATAACTTAAAGCACTTGTGGCGGAGTAGTGGTAATCCATAGCAAAAAACTACAGGATAAAAATAGAAATAGTCTATTTCCACGTAAAATAACAAACTGTAGACCGGTTTCGGTTTTACACCATCATCAGTACACGATAGTTCAGAACCAAAAACGTTTGTTCAAAACCTGTCAACAACACCTATCAACAAAACAGTACCTATCAGCAAAATCCAAAAGAGCCATCATTCTCCAAATGAAAAATAATATCACAACAACCAACTCGCTTTCATACAGCCATCCGTGATTGTAATCAGGTGGTCCCTATCAATGATATCATCCGGGCCGGATTTATACAGATTCACGATCATGTTGACGAAGCTTCTCGGTGCAAAGGAACGGCTGGTCGTACAATGCTCCGGGTGGTCTCGAAAAATTCTTTAGTTTGAGATCAATTAGAAACTTTAAAAAAACACACCCTTCTATTGAAAGTTTTCGAGCTACGGCGTTCTGAAAATGACAACCCCTATTTTTCACCCCTTAGACAGTAACGTCGAGCTTTGCGGACCAACCAGACCCCAAATGGGACCTACAAATAGTATTTCGTTAATTTTGGTTTATGGTAACTAAAAAAAGTGCGAAGGGCGGGCGGGCAGAAATTTTTGTATTCCATTTTTGGATTCTACCTACCTTGAAACGGAAACCGTCACATTGGGAGGGGGGGTTACAATTTTTTTTCCCCCTTCACGCCCGATTTCAAAGGTTCAGTATTGAAAATAATAAACCAAAAATTTCTGTCCGTCCGCCGTACGCCGTAGGTACTTCGCACTTTCCTTAGGTACCACGAACCAAAATTGATGAAACTAGGTTTGTAGGTCCCATTTGGGGTCTAGCTGGGCCGCTAAGCTCGGCAATACTGTCAATCATCTCTAGTGAAAAATAGCGAAACTAGTATTCAGGAACTCTTGATATCTTGAATACCAGTTTCGCTATCCAGGTGTCGTTACACGAGATGGATAGCGCGACAGGACTTTAAACCGATAAAAAGCTAACGAGTTGCAGAGTCACACTAGTGTGGTCGTACAGGTTCGTGTACAACCTTTGCCGCCTCCAGGCTTCCCAGCACCTCCCATTGCCTCCAGGCCCCACCACTACCTCCCCTCCCCACCCCGCCATGTATACTCCCTTTTCACGACCAACCGGCCAACCCGCAGTCAGCCCACTGACCCATACAACCCCTTCCGATGCCACCTCAACAAGTTGTTTCCGTGGTAAAGTGACGAGGGTCCGACCGAGCTTTCCGCGATCTTCGAGACATTTTCTGAAAAAGAGCGACCCGAAGACGTTTGTAAAAATCCACGTTTAAACGCTGACACCAGAGCAAAACTCACACTGGAGCGAGAACAGCGGAGTAACGAAACAGAGACCGGATTCTATTATAGTAATGAGAATGAGCGAGTTATGGACGTCGGGATTCAAGTCACGTTGGATGACAAAGCTCTGCCGGGCAAGGGCTGTCAGTGTGAACTTCGAGAAAAGGGAACTTTGAAATCTCCCTTCGCTCAGAACCAAAGTGCTGTCAACATGAACCTCCCTAGAAAACACACTTCTTGTTCAAGTTCAGCCAAGGGGATGGTCAGATACAGCCAATAGGACAAACAGATAAACACCAGACAAAAGTACCTACGAGTCTGAGAAAGATATTCCCTCCGCCATCCAGATCCGACCCTCGACTTGCGACTTCTCTCTCTCTAACCTCTCTCTCCCACATACTAAAAGATCTCCTGCTGTTGGTGAAAACCGCGGGGAGCACACCCTTAAAAGCTCTCCTGCTGTTGGTGAAAACCGCGGGGAGCACACCCTTAAAATCTCTCCTGCTGTTAGTGAAAACCGTGGGGAGCACGTCCTAAAAGATCTCCTGCTGTTGGTGAAAACCGCGGGGAGCACGTCCTTAAAAGATCTCCTGCTGTTGGTTAAAACCGCAGGGAGCACACCCTTAAAAGATCTCCTGCTGTTGGTGAAAACCGGGGGGAGCGCGTCCTTAAAAGATCTCCTGCTGTTGGTGAAAACCGGGGGGAGTGCGTCCTTAACACGTTCCGAGCGGCGCCGATTTTGGTGGAGGCTCCCTGTGACGGCACCCGTTTTTTCGAGTTATTTGTTGATAACTGCTCATCATGATTAGTTATGAACGAAAACTACAATGTGGAACCAAAATTGGATGAAAATCATTGATTTATAGACATTGGATCTATCGATCCACTTCGGCGGTAACGACGGAATAGGCAACCCGCAATACAATCGGCGGTCTTTTGAGGCCTAGACTCATGAATAACGACTTACCGTATTTGGATGCCAAAGGGGAACTGAAACAGATTCCTCGAGGAAAAAAGGAACGCAATAATCACAACAAAAGTGAACATTGTACCCGAAAACATCATCCAAACGCGGCGAGAAAATGTTGGTAAACAAACGGCTTGGAATAACGAAACGGAACGCAGTCTCTCGGAGGTCAGATCATCTAGAATAAAGGCGTTAAACTCAGCAGTCACTAGAGTGCGCGATAGTTCAGTTTCAGAGCAGAATGCAGAGGCCTATTATCGTAGAAACGCTCCCCGTAGCTGGATCGATAGATCCAGGCTGGGTGAATTGAACGGCAGGCCTTGGATCGATCGATCCATTCCGCTCGGAACGTGTTAAAAGATCTCCTGCTGTTGGTGAAAACCTCGGGGAGCACGTCCTTAAAAGATCTCCTGCTGTTGGTGAAAACCGCAGGGAGCACACCCTTAAAAGATCTCCTGCTGTTGGTGAATACCGCGGGGAACGCGTCCTTAAAAGACCTCCTGCTGTTGGTGAAAACCGCGGGGAGCACACTAACTCTTGCTGTATGTGAAAACCGCGAGGAGTTAGCTTACACATCCCATAGGAGCCCGTCCTCATACTCTTCTCCTCCTCCACTCTCTCTGCCGCTCCGCTCCTATTTCGTGAAGTAACTCACAACTCCCTGGTGACCCCTACTCTCCATGTCAGTGGCCCAAGTGGCCTTATGGACGCAACACGTACAATAATCGCCAGATCCAACTATTATTTGCGAGTTTATTTTCAGTACCAACAAACTATTATCATGCTTTATATTAAGTTGGGCTTCTCTTTTTTAACGTCATAAGGATTTCGTTTCGAAAATAGTCCTGGAATCGATGTCTTGCGCAACGATCCCTTATTCAGAGCGCCCTTATGCAACGGATTTTCGTTTGAGGAGAAAACCCTTTTACACGGATGAAGTATTCTAACTAGCATGAATAAAGTATCGGTTACGTAAATGATTTATTCCCACTTCATACTGGAAATCTATTATAGGTATATTATAGCACAGTGGGTTTGATTTTAACATTATGCAATTTGCAGCTGGAGGCAAACCGGTCAAAACTCGATCAAAAGCAAGTACAGCGTATGGGATTTTGAGGGCACAAGCTGTGGAGGGAGTCAAAAATGTACACACCATCACTGCATTCAGAGGTGTGCTGAACATGAGCTGGAACATTCAAGAATGAGGAGGTTATATAAATAGTGAGGAGGACTGGAAGTTGGTGTTCCATGGTCGAATGAAAGCATTGATGTTCGAAAAGTAGTTGACTTATCTAAAACCATTGAACTTATTTACAATGAAGAGTACCTACTGAATTTTTATGAATGACTCATAGCCTGTATGACTACATTCTATTGGTTCCTGTGGTAATTAAGTAAAGTAAAAACACATTCCTACTGCGCCACGACTGGTGTCGCGGACGTGATTCCTTCCTATCATTTCGCTCTACTTAGTGTATCGTGTTCGCTTCTCGGGTTTTACCTGATTCTTTTACAATTGGACGGCGTTAAGCAAATACCTTCTAAGCGACAGGATATGTTTCTGGCTGAGTTTGATGACAAGCTGGGGTCTACTTTAGTGTGCTGATGACATCTGAAGAAACGTGCCGATTAAGCAACTTGTCGCTCATTCGGTTTTTGCAAAACCAAAAATTGCTAAAAGCCGGTTAGTTATGCAAAATCTAACCAACCGCCCAAGCTACACGGAATTTTGAGATGAAAATTGGCCGCGGGGGTTTTCAAGGGTGCTAAATCCGATTCTGAGATCAAAAATAAAAAAATTCCTACACACGGAAATTTCCCACCAGGCTTGTTAGGTTAATGCAAATGTGCATTTGGATGAAAACTGAAAAACCAATACGACTAACGCCATTCATTATCATCACATTACCAACAGCTTATTTTATTATGCGACAGCTGTTCCAGGAAAATCGATATGGAAATGTATATTAATCGCCATTTCTGATGTCGCTTATTTGGTTATTGCATAACTTTTCTTGTGATGTTGCGTGTCGTGAGGGGTATTTTTGTGTCTCTCACGAACGGTCGAATGGCACCCAAAAACACTAGAGTAAAAAAGACCAACGATTGTTCAGTTAGCATCTGAATTTCCCTCCGTACACTGTACCTACCTAGCATTTTTCACAAGTTCAACAGCCACACGCCAGATTTCTCTGGCTATGGATATTCAATATTCTAGTAGAGCATCCATGGTGGTTCCTTAATGTTAGCTCCATAGACCAAGCATGTTATCAGAATAAAGTGAGAGTAATCGAAATCGAAACCTAGGCTCCTGAAACTGGAAGGTAGGTTCTGGGTCCTGGGACCTAGTGTCGCCATGGCGACCGAGAAAAGTGGCCCATCCGCGCATGCTCAGTCGAGTAAAAATGTTGTTCGCTACGCTCACTTTGACCCCCATAATCTGATTTCAACCCTCAAATCGTTCATTTCACAATCGATTCAATCCCTTCGATTCAATTTGTCATCTCGATACAAATCACATGAATCACATGTCCGACATCGGCTTATGTCCGACATTTACAGATGACAGAACTTCACTCCACTGAATCACATTCGCTTTCTCTGTCTATCAGTTTTCAATTTTTTTGCGTCAAATTTTGCGCGTTTTGCGTTCGGTCCGGTTCCGATGACAGATTTGTATTTGTGGTACCGACGTGCGTTTTTTCCTATCTGCTGTTTGTGGATTGATCGGCGTCAACACACGAGAACTGTCTAGCTTCTAGTCAATAGCTTCTCCATTCAAGTAGGTACCGGCCGACGGGTCATTGTTTTGTTGTATTTTAGTTTACTACATTCACATTGTAACACATGAATTCGGTGGCTAAGTTGCAGTAGAAATTTTCGACGATGTCGTTCGACGATAGTGTTGATTAAAAGAGATAAGCTTTGCTGAATATCACTGCTATCAGTAAATAAGGGAAGGGTGTTGTTACCTTGGGGTATTTTGTAGACTTATCTGTTGGTTTTGTGTTCTGGTCTGGTGCCACAGTTTTCAGACCCCACGCACCGCTTCTGCTGTGAAGTATCCGTGATGGAAACTAGTGAAGAGAAAAAATATTCTGGGTTAGGTAAATCAATGGCTATACCGGAGAGTATCTGTTATGTAATTCGTCGTCTCTTAGGAGTATTTTCAGAAGTGAAGAATAAACGTGGAACGTCTGTGAATAGGTTGAAGGGATGAAACTATGCTTCTGCGCTGAGGGATGGTATATTCAGCCACAACCCTATTATTATAATTCCAACTCGGAGGTGGACATTACCGTGCAGGCACCTGCTGATGAAATAGACGGTGTTTGCACATTCAGAGACGGGGAACAATAGATATCTAAAGACTTCTTCTATATGATATTACTGGTACCCATGATGAACATAAATCAGGTAGTGATATTGAAAATCTCCAGCTAGAATCGTTATCTAATGGAAATGGAATTCCGCTTCAAGGCAGACTATGAAAATACTTTTAGATTAAGAAAATGCTCCGAATCATTTTGAATATATCTCTATTAGTTGTATGCTATGCATCAACAATCATTCGAACTTTATGATCAACAGTACAGGCACAATAACTCATGGAGAGAACTTAACTCCCTGGCACTAATAAAGTAATAACTCCTCTTTTTATTTCATAGTTTGTTTAATAGGCTGTATCAGCAGAATATCGTTTACAATCCGAGAAGCTCTTTTATTTGTTACCATAAGCTCCTTTACAAGAGCCAATCGTATTTCTCCATGAGCTAATGATGTTTTCTCCAGAATGGTCGCATCATTTGGCCGAGCTTTCCTCCGAGAGGCAAAGGATTAAGTGGTTCTACATTTTTGTTTCCTTTCCTCTTCCCCGATCTTGTGTGAAATGCGTTATACTATTTTTAAGTGTATCTTTGAATCGCCATCCCTGCCCCCTTTGCTTGATCCTTTGTTTCCACCTGCCCAGTAGCAACCTTCCCTTAGTTGACTTTTTGTTTATTCGACTGCTCCGCCACTAATTCAATCTCTTGTTTCTTCTCCAAAACACTTGCCATCACATCGCCTTCCAACTGCATAACCCTTCCTATAAATACACCAATCTTTCCCCTGCTCCATCCACATAGCCACAAGTTTCCCTTCTTCCTTGGCAACATTTGATCCTCACACGCCTCCTTTGACGCCTCCTTCTCCTCTAGCACCTGCTGTGGTGAAAACCGCGGGGAGGCACTACCTCTAGCGCCTGCTGTGATGAAAACCGCGGGGCGTTAGTAAAAGACTCCTGCGGAGCACATCCTTCCTCATTCGTCCTCATCCAACCTCTCAACTTCATCCTCATCCAACCCACCCGCCATGTCGTGAGCCCAACACACCGGCTCACGACTCATATTTCGTTGATTTGGAGTCACGGTTCCCTCGGCTTCTGCCTGTTCTGTTTCCATAACTTGAGACTCTATAGTGCAATGAATTACGGCACCGATGCCCCAATTTGCCGTGTGTCCAGCACGTCAAATAGCTTTTCCTGCCTCCATTCAGCATGTACAGCTATTCCCCCACAACTACCAACTCACATCTTTTCTCACTGGCCCCATTCTGATCCATTGCAACGACTCAATCCATCACTCATCAGGAATTCCACGATTTCTCGCCGCTCCATTCAGTAACCCAAGTAACCGTTTCAACCAAAGATACTACAAGTTTTTGGAACTTTGCCTTGGACCTCATCCCGCTCCGAAATCTTTGCCTCGTCCACAGGTCCTTACAATCCATTCTTCTCATCGCTTATAATTCCAACATACAGAAATTCCTTAAACCTACACGCATTTCTAAAACACTGATTATCTCACTTCTGGCACTGCATTTTGAGACTAGTGAATCAACCTTTATTCTTACCATACCTACCTTCCGGAGGAGTCCGTCGTCACTAGCTGGTTGAGTACTGGAGGCGAGCGCTTTCGATGTAAGGACATCATCATCAGGCCGTCAAGAGTATTCTCTCGACAATCCTAAAAAGGGCCTTGGTCATATTACATCGGCACCGGAAATGTAGGAAAAGAGGAATACGCAGTGCCTTCTAATTTTACTTAATTTGTCAAAGGGAGCGATAGTGAGGGGTGAAAGGAAATAAATTGGGATTTGGTAGCTGAACGGGAAGCAGGGTGGCACGTGGCGGATAGCAGAAGTCCTTGGAGGAGAAAAAAGAGATGTTTAACGAGAGAATGTGTGTGGTGTGTGGGTGGGGTGGGGGGGGGGGGGGGCTAGAGAGGGCACGAAAAATGATGAAGGATGAAGATAAATAGAGGGGATACTGAACAAAGTGCAGAGCAGTGTTGCCACCAGGCAACGTCGAAATTTCTGTATGTGTTCAAATCGAGACTTAAATTAATACAACTCACTTTTCCCCTTAATATTAAGTTTGACTCTATCTCAGGGAATCAAATTTCAATAAATGTATCACTTTTTTCGGGATTAGGAACCATTTTTTGTCCTCCATAACCTTGAATTTCAGGAAAAGCTTTAGTTCTACTAGGAAACGAAATAGTATATCCATCTCTCTCTCTATACATATATGCTGCTCGTGTCATCTACCTAAATAATGCTTACGCTCATTAATAGGGATTCAGCGATCTACGCAGAAGGGGTAGTTATCTATTTTACAGGAAAATAGTAAACCGTTATGTAATAATTTGCAGAGTTGTTTTCTTAGACAAATATTTACTCACTCACAATGGTCTATAAGTTCGTTGCTAGAGGTGGTTGCACGGCACTTTTAATTTCACGAATTCATTGATTTGAAAGTAACATGAGTAACCATATTCATCCCGGATTCGAAGGAAACGACTGGATAAAAGGAGATCAAGCAAGTGTCGCTTTTTTGTGAAACAACAATCGTTAAGAATTTCAGCTAATCCTCCAGAATTAGAATATAAACATTGGTTTGTGAGTTTGTACGAAGCAAATTATGATAAAAGCAAGGTTATCAGGATGGCAACTAATAGACGTCTGCCAGTTGAAGTAGGCAGTATAGCTTCCTCAATTGAATCACATGAACGTATAGAATAGTTGGGTAGGTTCATTTTGATACGGAACCATCTTCTGCGATCCCCGCGTGTACCCTCAGAATTTCAGCTCTCCACGACTATTTTTCGCGTAGTTAGAAGCGTTACAAGGAAACTGCCAACATTTCATGTTCGCGCATGCGCAGACGAAAGTTACAGTACGATTACAATGAAATTCATACGGAACTATCAAAGCATTATTCCTGGTCGACCCTCCAAATCTGAACTCATTTCAACGATATTTACGGTAGTTATAGCGCTCCAATTATTTCAAGTTTGCGCTTGCGCAGATGAACGATTTCTATGATTTTGAAATGTGATCATCTGCAATAAAACCCTCATGTACCCTCGAAATTCCAGCTCTCTGCAACTATTTTTCGCGTAGCTAGAAGCGTTACAACAAAATGGTCAACATTTCATGTTCGCGCATACGCAGAAGAAAGTTTAACTACGAATCCGATGAAATTCATTTGGAACTGTGAAAATATTATTCCTGATCGACCCACCAAGTTTGAACTCATTTCAACGATATTTAAGGTAGTTATGAGCTTTTCAAGTATTTCACGTTTGCGCATGTGCTGACGAAAGTTGCCGCACTTTTTCAATGATTTTGGTATGGGACCATCTGAGACCCAACCCGCACTACCCTCCAAATTTCAGCCCATTTCGACCATTATTTCGGGTAGTTATGGGCGTTACAAGGAATTACCACAGACAGACAGACACGGATTCAGAAATGTTCCTCGATGTCTGAAACGCAACATAGAAGCGGAAATTTTCATTTTGGAGGAAATACTTTTTTTTTTTTTCTCAATCATTTAACATGTTATATTTGGATGATAATTATCAATATTACAACGACGGTATTGTAATAAGTACATAGTACTTCATCACTAGTCATTTTATCACCCTTTGAGGATCGTGCTGTTGAATCCATCCAGCAGTACTGGCAATGTGGTCCGAGATCCGACCCCGGACAATGGGGTCTTCAGTTGACTTGCCGCCCAGTTGATGGAGGGAGGAGGTTTGGGCCTCTTCTGGCTGTGCCGTCGGGCGGCTTCTCTCCTCCCCATTGTAGGTTCGAGTACAGCTCCGGGCCCCACAGCGCCCCCATGGTCGGCCGGCCACACGCTGAGCAACCGTTCTCCTGAATGCAGACCATATACACGCTCCTCCTGTTAGGACTCGCGTGGTCATCCATTCAAGTATGAACTCTGGGTAGCCCACCCTTTTCAGGTCTGCTGCTGACCCACTATGCCACACACCGCGCCAGGTGTTGGTTGTGCCAATCACCTTTATCTGGCCAGGCTGGATGTCTGCCAATCCTGCTGCTGCTTGTAGCAGCTCATCCACCTGGTACTTACGGATCTTGGCAGTATTGACGTCAGCGAGGGATCGGGATCCAGAGACCACAGAGACGTCAATGATGAAGGTCCCTCTCGGTGTCACCACCAAGAGATCTGGTCGATAGCTAGGTTGAAGTGGGGCTCAAGCCACACCGGCCATCCCTTGCGTCGTGCATAAACATGCAACAGGTCCGTCCAGGGCAGCATTATGACGGGCGCACCTAGGTCGCACCATGGAGGGGCAGACCTGGAGGACATGGGCAGCCGTTTCATTTATGTTGTGACAACCCATTGGACAGTGATGGGTAGTTCCGGTATGCTGGCCCCTTGAGCACCTCATTCTGGTGGGCAGAGATCCAGAGTGAACCTTCACCAGACCTAGGGATTTCCAGCCGTGCATTCTTGCTGACGGGTTCCTGATCCATGCAGTGCTGGCTCTGGAATTCCGTGATCCCGCAAGATCACCAGCTTTTGTAGAGGCTTCAGGGGGGCTCCACCAATTCTCTCAAGCATGGACGCTACTTTGCTGGCTGTATTGCGACATACGCCCTGGGCATCGAACATTATGTGGAGAAGCTCTTAAGTATTCACCATCAACGTCAATGGCTTAACTTTCCATTGGCACCACTAGTCGGCCACCTCTTGGCACCGGGGGAAGGTAGAGCGACTTTCTGAGATTGAGGTTTAGTCCCACCTGTTCCAAGGCACCATTGAGTGCTGTTACCTGGGCCTGCATTCCTGCCCTCGATGTAGCAATCAATACAACATCATCAGCAAAGGCAAGCGAGGCCTTTTCTTCATTCTGACAGACCAATATTGTATCCCACTAGATTTATTTTACAAGGCAATATTGTAAATCCTAAGCCTCGTTTAGTTTTGAACACCAGAAGCCCACTTCATTTGCTACACTTTCTCCACAAGTATCTCAATCATGAGCTGAGACATCCAACTGAATATAAGAAAAGTTCATACAAGAAGTTAATCTTCACTTGGCTGATTATGAAAGGATGTGTTTCTTTCGATATTTACTTTAAAAGCGTATATCTTTAGTTTTTCATATACTTTTAACATGGAACATGTTTTTAAGGGAGTAAACCATGCTGCAAAAGTCCGCGTCCAGTCCAGGTGAACTATGCTCCCCTCCCCGTCGCCCGCACAGTTCTCCCACTACCCCACCCCTGCCACCCAACTCCGAGGAGAGCATGGCCAGACCCCACTCCGCCGAAAACTGCCGAGGGGGTTCTACCTACCCGAAAAACGCCAAAAGCAGCTGAGGACGTGTATTACGTTACAATGCGTTAGGTCGCTGGTCCGAGGCTTGGAAATACCACGACGTTTTTTTGCTTCCTCACTACCGAAGGCAGGGAAGCCTTGGATTCGTGATTGAGTAAGAAAAAGTTCATGTCCTCCAAAATGAAAATTTCCAAATACCATTTTCCGTTTCAGACATCGAGGAACATATTTGGTTCCGTGTCTGTCTGTCTGTGGTAATTGCTTGCAACACCCATAACTACCCGAAATAATGGTCGAAGTGGGCTGAAATTTCGAGGGTAGGTGCGGGTTGAGTCACAGATGGTCCCATACCAAAATCATTGAAAAAGTACCGTAACTTTCGTCTGCGCATGCGCAAACGTGAAATAATTGGAACACCCATAACTACCCTAAATATCGTTGAAATAAATTCAAACTTGGAGTGTTGGTCAGGAATAGGTAATACTTTGGTAGTTCCAAATGAATTTCATTGGATTCGTAATGTAACTTTCGTCTGCGCATGCGCGAACATGAAATGTTGACCATTTCCTTGTAACGTTTCGAACTACGCGATAAATAGTCATAGAGAGCTGAAATTCTGAGGGTATACGCGGGTTGGATCGCAGATGGTCCCGTTTCAAAATCATGAAAATCGTTTGGTCTGCGCATGCGCAAACGTGAAATACTTGGAGTGCCCATAACTACCTTAATTATCGTTGAAATGAGTTCACATTTGGAGGGTCGATCAGTATCCGTATGAAATTCATTGGAATCTTACTGTAATTTCCCTCTCCGCATGCGCTAACATGAAATGTTGATCGTTTCCTTATAACGCTCCTAACTAGTCGTAGAGAGATGAAATTTTGAGGGTACACGCGGGTTGGATCGCAGATGGTCCCGTATCAAAATGAACCTACCCAACTATTCTATACGTTCATGTGATTCAAGTGAGGAAGCTATACTGCCTACTTTAACTGGCACACGTTTTTCTACATATCTCCATATCCTCTGTTATTATGTACCTATTCGAAAAACATGTTCCATGTTTCCTTGCTTTGATCCTTGAGCTAAACTGGTACAATCCGTGGGTCTGCGGGGTGTCCCCCAGATTTTATTCGTCACGTACCGTCATGAACACAAACCACTGGCGGGTAGACACCCCCCTACGGCAACGCATTTTTTTCTGGATTATATTCATCTTAAATTCTTATGTTTACTATGATAGGTACCTAGCATATTTTAAGCTAAATAGCGACTCTTACCCAACACCTCAGGCCTAGCCTACATTTGGGTAATATTATTCATTTGGACCCTTTCACCATTATCATACTGTGTATCAATGATGAGTAAATTCTCTTATCTCTCTCTCTCCTTCAGCAGGGGGAATTCTGTGAATCACCGAGGGAACACTGGATTTTCTGAATAAATCGAAGTCGGTGTGGGCGAGCCGCCTGCCGAAGTCCGAAAATTGCAGTTAATTTTCCATCCCCCTTGGACTTGACTTGCAACACAATGCAATACCTTTCAGGGGCTCAAAATGTTCGCCAACACCGGCAATTGTTGCCTACAACTTTTTCAAGGCAAGAAAAGTTGCACTGTGTTGCATACAGCTGTTCGGCGTGTTGAGCAACTTTTCTCGCACGCAGTTTATTGTCAAGAAAAATTGCTCGTGTAAACGGCCCTTAAGAAAGTGTGTCTTCGGGGGGGGGGGGGGGGGGGGGGGGGTGAAACTGAAAGGGAGCGTGGAGAAAGGGCTGAAGGGTGTTTTTTGGAAAGGGAAAGTCAGAGCTGGGAATCAACAACCCCCCCCCCCCCCCCCCCCCTCCCAAACTCACCAGTGATAAATCAATAAAATCTCGAAAGGTTCGTCAAAGGTTAGACGCAGCTCTTCCCCATCCTCCTCCTCCCTCATTTATCACTCTCTCACCCTCCCACTCGCCTTTTTTTTTTTTGAAGCTTCAAAAATCCCTTCTCCTGCGACAGCGCTTTAATGAATTAATACCCCACCCACCGGCCATCACCACTTATAACGCTAATTCACAAGATATGTGAAGCCTTTATCTTTTTTTTTGTCTCCTTTTTTTCCTGTCGGCTTGTTCTTCCGGTCTCTTTTCTCTTTCCCCGGTAATTTTTCAAACCCGTGTCCCCCCCCCCACCCCCCCCCCCTCCGCGACCATCTAATTCACCTGATCTCCATCAAACCAGGGTTTTTTGTTCCAGTCACTTGTCCGTTCAGTGGCTCCTTTTGATTAATTGTACGGGCAAGAGCCTTTCATCCTGAACACTGTTCACACTGTTGCTGATATCAGCACCGGAGATAATGATGATCACAGTTGCTGATGAATCAGTCGATCTGGGCCTTAAAGCAGCGGGCCTGGTTGCTTGGATCCACTCAAGGGGAAACACATGACTAAAGCAGACGAGGTACTAATAAACTATAGTTCGGATTTTGCATATTTTGCATATCAGGTTTTTTCAATAGAAAGTGTCATACTTATCCGAATTAAGGTATTTGGAAATGTTTTGGACATTTAAATTTTTTTTTTTTTTTTTTTTAAATAAACAACCAATTTATTAACGGTGCCAAATCGAGTGATGTCACGAGTAGATAGTCATCAGGATCATCGAGTTTCAGCTTCCTGGGATGATCACACTTCTATTCGTATCACCATGATGGTAGCGCGGCGCCATCTTCCATCCCGTAATGTCGGACTGTTTTTCTGGCCCCTCGTAGCCGAAGGGACACTGCCTTGATTATGGCGATGTGTGTCGCAACTCTTAACCACCCTAAAATCTTCGAGTACGGTCGGCTCCATTTCGATGATAATTTGTTGGCCACTCTTTTTAAAAACGTGTGGAACTCCCGGTGAAGGGCACCATCGCAAGAGCACACCAAAGGCGTGAATGACCCTCTGAGGTCTTCGGCGGCACGGTCATATTTTGCGTGCTTTGATTGGGCCGCAATTTGAGCAGTCTGAGACCAGTCTTGGGAGAGATAGGAGACGGCGTCTGCATTTACAATGCGATTATCGAAAAACGCCGGTCTCCCAGTCTCCCAGACTCCATCCACCTTGATATCTGCTACTAAGGCGGGATTCCCATCGAGTGCCTCTTGCATCAATGGTTCGACCATCACACCCCCCCATGCGAGGCCTGCTAACTCTGCTACTAGGTCTCGAACCTCATCGTGTCCTCTCTTTACCTGCCCCCCTTTTTTACAATTCAAAGCATGTGTGACATCAAAGGAAGCCCCACATCCGTTACAATTTCTAGGTAGACTTATCGGGGTATGAGCATATCTTAACGCTATTGCGTCCCGAAATTGAGTCGGCGAAAGGTCGAGGTTATCTGAAGCCATTGGTAGTACTGAGAGCCATTGCGATTCGCCTTTTACCCGCTCCAATACCCTTCGTTGGTTGGGCTGCAGTCTCTGCATTATTGATGCACTTCTTTGGCTCAAGGTCCTTTCTCGTTGATCCTTTTCCTCCTTCAATACCGTCATAACATGATCGTGGTGTTCCTCATTGGGTAGAGGGCTGCCCTCGCAAATGGAGTCTATCAGAATCTCCGCTGATCTGAGAGACGTTTGATGAGCATGGGATGAATCAAGTGGATTCAGAATCGCCATTCCCCCAAATCGCACTGGTAAACTCAGTAGATCTTCCTCGATGCCTTCCACTTCTCGTCCCAATATGGCTGGCATCAGGTTTTTGCGGATGGCGTCCCATAGTGGCAAATACTCCTCTTCGCAGTGTTTAATTACTCTTTGGGTGAAAACCCATCCGTGTTGAAGTGATTTCGTAAAAGCTGCATGTGCAGCTTGGGGACTCTTTTTAGCTGCATCAGCAAACTTGTTGGTACTATCCACCCATTTTTCCACTTTTTTTTCTATATACACTTTTTTCTGAGATTGGGGCCCAATAACCCCTCCAAGAAACCTATGAGAATAGACAATTTTGACATTTAGATCGCTAAACTGTGTCCTGGCTTCATTTTCAAATCCATCCTTTATGATCAGGAAGCTTTTTTCCGGCTCAGGGTAATAACCCCACTTCGGCCCCTCTTGTTGTAGGAGATCAAACCAGTGGCGGACATCATTCAGCTTTCCAACGCAGGCAGAATCGTCTGCATACCAATTTTGTTTAAACTGAGGTCTTTTTAAAATCTTTATCAATTGAAGTGTTCCGACTGCATACATCATTATGCCAAGAGGGTCACCCTGGGTGGTTCCCTCTTGGCTTAGAATTGATGCGTCACATTGGCGGAAGAGGATGAGTGGGAACCCTCTGTATGAGTTGAACAAAAAACGGGAACACCTCGGCCAGTAGATCCGAGCATTCCACAAAGCTAGTGGCCGGCTCATCGAGTTAAAAGCGTTGGAGGCGTCAACTAGTAATAGCCCCTCAGTCTCTTCATCATCAAACATTCTCGTCATTGCATGAATGGCACCTTCAATCCCCGATTTCAGACCTGCCGACAGTTGATCTGCACCACATACATCCTTCAAGTCGTCTCCCGTCACTAAAGCCATAGTTTTTGCACATATTCTCTGTAGCAGTTCCCCCACTCCAATTGGTCTGACCCCTGGACATTTATCAAGCGCAACTGCTCTTCTGGCTAACAACGCCTGAATCCGGCTCCAGTCCACTACTCCGTTAGCGAGCAATCGTACCAATGCGGCGATTGCATCCCTCAGACGGCGACTGTGAGCACCGAATCTGAGTAGCATATTGCGCCATTGGTCTGCGTCTGTCCCACTAGGTCCAGCAGATCCTCTCAGGCTGTGTGCGGTCCTTTCAATATGATTTGCTGTCACATCCATATCAACTAGCAATGGGAGGGGCTCACTTGTAAGGAATGTACTTTGGTCCGGACAAAATTGATCTGGGTGTTTGCCTTTCAATGTGTCCAATACTGTGTTTCCCTTTTCGAGGACGTCGTTGGGATTCAATACCCCACCGCCTGATCTTTCTGTTAACCATCTCGTTGCGTCCCTAAGTCTGCCTTGCATTACTAGCCTTGTGAAGAACCTTATCTTGTGGTTTTGATCTTCTGCCTTGCGAAGACCTTTTAACTTTTTATCACATCTCTCCGCTTCACTCAATAATTCATCATATTTTTCATTACTCCACAGCTCCATTCGTTTACGCAGCACTCGTCTTATGTCCTCCCCGGTAGTGATCAATTTAGCTTTTTGCAGTATGGTCGCACATAAGACAAAAATTCTTTCAGAATCTTGTACACCATTTACTACAGCTTGGACCTCTTCCGTCAGTAATGATACAAACTGACGTCCAACTGCACCTTGTGGGAGGTGATATTGCTTACCTTGAAGGCGCATGGCTCGACGCCATCGAATGGACCATATTGAATCATGATTACCTTCAGTATTCAGCATTCGCGCCCCAAATCCTCCTAAAAACAGCTCTTCCATGAAGCTTGGGACCCGATTTTCAACATGCTGCTCTTGAACTGGACCTATGGGAAAGTCAGTCGCTGGTGTTTGAGCGGTTCGGAGAGTGATAATATTCATCTCGATGAGCCGCTCTAATGTGATTGTTCATCCCTCTTTGCGTGTACGACCTTGAGCAGTATTGACATGGTATTCTCAATGGCTCGTCTTGATTTTCTGTCTGATCCAGTTGTGATGATTGCTCTTGGTTTCCTTCATAATGCAGCGACATTCCCTCGGTAACTCGATAGTAACGTCCAAGAAAACGAAAAAAACAACTACAAATTTCTATAACGGTCTAGATGAAAATATCGACACCCCTCCGGTGTTGTTAAACATGGTTGCCTGCCCTTCTCAAGTCAAACCTTGAGCCAAAGAAGTGCATCAATAATGCAGAGACTGCAGCCCAACCAACGAAGAGTATTGGAGCGGGTAAAAGGTGAATCGCAATGGCTCTCAGTACTACCAATGGCTTCAGATAACCTCGACCTTTCGCCGACTCAATTTCGGGACGCAATAGCGTTAAGATATGCTCATACCCCGATAAGTCTACCTAGAAATTGTGACGGATGTGGGGCTTCCTTTGATGTCACACATGCTTTGAATTGTAAAAAAGGGGGGCAGGTAAAGAGAGGACACGATGAGGTTCGAGACCTAGTAGCAGAGTTAGCAGGCCTCGCATGGGGGGGTGTGATGGTCGAACCATTGATGCAAGAGGCACTCGATGGGAATCCCGCCTTAGTAGCAGATATCAAGGTGCAAGGTTTTGCTGTTTTTTGCATATTATATGCATCTGCGTATGTTACAGAGTTTTGCATATAAATGGCATATTTCTAAGAAATATCTGCGTACCTACACTGAAATTTCCGATCTCAGGTCATGTGAAAGGTCTTATACGTGCCCTTTCGATCTCTCGGGTAGTTAACCGGGTGATTAAGAGTTTGGGGTTACATTGCTCATTCCGTATTAGACTTCTCAATAAAAACTTGAAAACCGAAAAAATTGGACCAAAATTTCAACTTGCATATTATTTTGGATTTTGTATGTTTGTGCATATTTTGCTAACTTTTGTTACATATTTCAGCTATTTTTTTTGCATATCGATCTCTACTAATAAAATAACCGCGTACTGTTTATCCCCACCATGAAATGAAATGAAGTTTATTTCTACAACAACTTAAAATTAAATTAATAGGTACAAAGGAAATTGGTTTCATAATGACATTATGCCCGGCAGTAGGCTAGCCCATAATATTATGGGCAGTGCGTGAGTTGCTTTCTTTATAATCCTACTACATATTACAAATTTACAACTACCTACGAAAAACGTCTGCCAATTCGAGTAGGCAGTATAGCTTCCTCACTTGAATCACATGAACGTGTACAGTAGTTACTCATCACTATTATTTACCTACTTTATATTCATTCATGTAAGTATAGTTAGTTGTACACAAGGAAGGGACAAAAGTCCCTATGTACAGAGTTTAAATAAATAAAATAAATAAAAATATAGTTGGGTAGGTTCATTTTGATACATGTGACCATCTGCGATCCAACCCGCGTTTACCCTCAAAATTTCAGCTCTCCACGACTAATTTTTGCGTAGTTAGAAGCGTACAAAGAAACGGTCAACATTCATGTGCACGCATGCGCAGACGAATGAAAGTCACATGCAATAATCAAAGTGTTATTTCTGATCGACCCTCCAAATCTGAACTCATTTCAATGATATTTAAGGTAACTACGGGCGTTTCAAGTATTTCACGTTTGTGCATGCGCAGTCGAGACGATTTCCATGGTTTTGAAATGGGATCATCTGCGATCAAACCCGCGTGTACCCTCAAAATTTCAGCTCTCTACGACTATTTTTCGCGTAGTTAGAAGCGTTACAAGGAAATGGTCAACATTTCATGTTCGCGCATGCGCAGACGAAAGTTACATTACGAATCCAATGAAATTCATTTGGAACTATGAAAGTATTATTCCTGATCGACCCTCCAAGTTTGAACTCATTTCAACGATATTTACGGTAGTTATGGGTCGTTTAAATTATTTCACGTTTACTCATGCGCAGACGAAAGTTATGGTACTTTTTCCCATGATTTTCGTATGGGACCATCTGTGACTCAACCCGCACCTACCCTCGAAATTTCAGCCCACTTCGACCATTATTTCGGGTAGTTATGGCGTTACAAGGAATTCCCACAGACAGACAGACACGGAACCAAAAACGTTCCTCGATGTTAGAAACACAAAATGGTTGTGGAAATTTTCATTTTGGAGGACATGAATTTTTTTTTTATTCAAAGCTTCCGTACCTTCAGTAGTGAGGAAGCAAAAAGTTACAATTTAAATGTATATAAAAATTTCAGATATTATTTTCATTCAATTTCTGTCAGTTTGTCCAACTAATCAAAAGCAAACATACGTAGTTAACTTGCTGCAAGAAAATAAATTAATAATTTTGGTCCTGGATTTGTTTCAAATATATATATGTATTTTACAAATAGCTCTACGCCAAAATGTGTATAATATATTCTGCAGATAATTGAGTAGCATTCATCTGAGCCCCCTCATAATAAGCCAAGCATTACATTAATTTCTTATTAGTCGACCGAGGAAAAACCGGCTCGGGTTTTTCATTTTTATATATAGCTGTGAATTATGTAAATTACAAGATATTTAATGCTTTTTTTTTCTCTCGGCTTGTTCTTCCGGTCTTTGAATCTTGAATCTAGCTGTGAGTTATGTAATTAGCTGTGAATTATTACTTCGTAAGTGGTTACCATACCTTCCGGAGGAGTCCGTCGTCACTGCGTGGTTGAGTACGGGAGGCGAGCGTTTTTCGGTGTCTGGTGTCTTTCTAGCCTCCTTCTCCCTGGTGTCTGCTGTGGTGATAACCGTGGGACCCCTCTCTCTCTCTTCTAGCACTCGCTGCGGTGATAACCGCGGGGTGCTAGCCTCCTCAACGCCTGCTGTGGTGATAACCGTGGGGCGTTAGACCTCCTTCAACCTATCCAATCCAACCCTAACCTATCACCAAACTCAACATCATCATATATAACTCTAGCAATACTCAGAGGGGAAGAGACGTTTCGAAGATCCAAAAATGTAGCCTCTCGTGTCAGCTGTTAATTAATTAAAATTAATAATGAATTAATTGATAAAACTAACAATATGATTTTTAGCCCGAGTACGAAAACTGTGCCGGATCGTTCTGCCAGGTTGGTGCTTCATGAACCAGAATGCGATTTGCCTGTGTGCCATACATGTAAGGAAATTCGCCACGTGAATATAGCCACGTACCTTGGAATTTATTTCAATTCACACATGAAGTGGGATAAACAAATAACTGAAGCTAATAAAAAATTAAGAAAACTATTATAATGTATTCTCAAAACTGAGACGCTGCGTGAATATAAAACTCATGAAACAAGTCTACTGTGCTTTGGTTGAATCGGCGCTTACGTACTGTTTGCCTGCGTGGAGTGGCAGCTATATTACAGCTTACCAGCCGATAATTAAAACACAGAAAGCTATCATTCGTATTAGGTATATCAAAGGCTGGATATAGGGAACACACTTTTCCTCTCTTTAAAAAAGTGCGAGTACTGTTTTTTGCGGATGTTATGGAAATTAGTCGAATTAAACAACTTGTGAGGGAAAAATCATTTTCTTATGCTCAACACTTATTCGAAAGTAGGAGTAAACAAAGTTATCTGATTTTTTTACCATTGGTAAAAACTCCCTTGGGGAAGCAATCGTATACATACCGCGGTGCTGTTTCCATAAACGGGCTGCCGTTAGAAAATATGGTTTCTTTGATTGAGGGAAACACACGGAAATTTAAAAAAGAGCTGAATACTTTTGTCTTAGATCAAGGTATGGCGTGTAATTTACAAGAAAATATATCTTTTTTTTTCAATTGCTTTGTAAATAAAAATAATGCCATATTTTACACCATAAGGAAAATTAAAAAATACTGTAATAGTTACACGCAGGAAATAGTTATACTATAAATACCCACCCATGTGTTTTAGACTGTACATACGAAAAAGAAGTATATTAATTTTATTTTGTTTTTGTTTTTGTATCAACGTATTTATTGTAATTGCAAAATACGGCCAGTGACGCTACTCTTCCCCTAACACAGGCAATAGCCCATATTGGGTTATAATTTTCTGTACATGTCTTAATGAGTGCCATTTACGTGTTGTACAATATTGATGAAAATAAATAATTTAAAAAAATACTAAAATAATTAAGCCAATAATTAATAAGGCCTCTCAGAACACGATATGTAGTAGGTATCCTCAGAAGAGGTCGAGCGTCACTGCAATTTCTGGTAGCATGAAACTACCTCATCATAATCATTTCACACAATTAGACGTGTTAGAACAATTAAATTCCAATTTCAATTGAGTACGAATTATTACCCGCGTTATTATCCAGTGAGTGGAACTATCAAAATACGTAGGCACTAATCGGATAATGATCGCCCTTCATAAATGGTTTATCAGAGGAAGGGGAGACGAGTTAGTTGAAATCGAGTCCGCGATAGCCAAATACACCCGCACGAGGGCCTAGGCAATTAGAATCGCCTATGAAACCCCGCTAACAAGGCCGTATTTACGCGTCCCGCCGTCGGACCCCAGCGGCATGAAATGTGCGCCAAATGTTAATTATCAGGATGGAGCTCCGCCCCTGGTTTCCTCTCTTGTTTGTTGATTTGCTCGTACCGCTAACCACTAGTAGCTATGAACAGTAGGGGAGGCTAGAATGAACAATGATAGTTGTGAGGGTGGGGTTGTTCGTCTGTAGTGGTGCTAATCGCGAGGAAATCGCGGTATCATACTGTTGTCAGTCAACAACGATTTATCACGCGGACACATCACTCATTACTGGGTATCCAATTTTCAGAACAACGAGAGGATTGTATACAATTCCAGTCACGCAGCATGACATATGAGCGATTTCGAATAAAATTACGTTGCGTCTTCAATTTATTAAGTTATAAAATGGTATTTGTCGTCTTTCTGTTTTATTATTTTCAATAATGAACTATGGAATCGAGCATCAAAATGAACCAAAAATTTTTAATCCCCCCCCCCCCCCCCTCCAATGATTTGATGGTTTCCGTTTCAAGGTAGGTAGAATCCGAAAATGGAAATAAAACAATTTTTTTTTCATGAAAATTTTCAAAATTTCTTTCATGAACCAAAATTAATGAAATTTGGTTTGTAGGTCCCATTTGGGGTCTAGTTGGTCCGCGAAGCTTGGCGTTACTGCCAGTTATCTCTAAGGGGTGAAAAATAGAGTGTTAAAATTTTCAGAAACGCCGTAGCAGGTTCAATAGAACTGTCGTTAAGCTTGTGCGTGGGCTTATGACAGTCGGGCGGAAGGTTGGTTTGGATGAGGTTG